>CM031236.1:112051012-112519488 GCA_018340775.1 Taxus wallichiana var. yunnanensis | reverse complement strand
GAAACTAGCTATTCTAACCTAAAATTCCAAGGGACCAGAGAGAGAGAATGCATAAAATGAAAGCCTACACTAAAGCGGTGATACACCAGAAAAGGAGGGTGTGAGAGTAATCTCCAAATGTGTGAAATACAGAGGTAAAGTGCACACTAGAAGAGGTGATGACAGTTCACCATAATCTAACAAAATGCATTCACAATAATATTCCAAGCATACACAATGATAATGAATCCCTGCAAGAACATACTAAATAGACACAATATTCTTATAGAAAGATCAAAGGGGCAAGAAGAATGCAAGAAAACACAGCAAGGGAAGATACATCCACAAACTTGTATTTTATTGCTTCCTTGTATGCACAATTCAGTCTATTACAAGATAAGGGCCTGGATCACCATGCAAGGAGTCCACTACAAGGGCCTGCAACACACTGGCTTCACAAAGAAATTTTGGCAGAGCTTTGCTACCCAAAAACTCTTTTTTTTACAATGAGCCCAACACTCCAATTTATAGAAAAATGAGAAGGAAAAGAGAAGGGAAAATGGAAATCCCGAAATCTATCCTTCAACCACCTGTAAGAGGCATTAAATTGAGTGAAATGGTTGTCCATTACTTGCAAAAGGCTCCCCATACTATCCCATGTGCTGCAGCAGAGAAGGAATGATGACCATGCCTCTTAATTGCACTCCCAGCTACCAAATAAAACACTGTTCTGAACCCGGCCACGTTTCCTTAAAAATCTCAATCAATTTCTGATCAAATATGGAATTTCTTGATTTCTGTGCATCGGGCTCGGAACCATGATTCCAACGGTACCAATTTTGTGCGATTTCGTTGAGAAATGCAAAAGTTATGGCCTTCTGAGTGCGGGCAGCTATTTTGGGCCTGGCAGGCGTTTTCTGTCATTTGACGGGAAAGAGCATTGACTGACTGGAGCCGAATATGTTTCTTTTATTTAAATATATCTACCCTCATTAAAATTAAGAAAATCAGAGCTCGGAGTCAAAAGTTATGGCCGTTTGAAGTTTCCGGACCAAACGTTGACTTTTCTTCCCTGCCTTCGGCCATTTCGGCTTTCGCGTCCCTTTGTCCCATTTGGTTTCGGTGCTGAAATTTCCCATTTCGGCCGAACCGGCCGGTTCGCGTACTTTTGGCCCATATGTCCCATTTGGTTTCGGACCGTCTGGGACAAATTCGCCCGGTTCGGCCGGTTCGCGCCCTTTTGTCCCAACTGTTCCGGGACAAAAGTTCTCATTTCGGCCGGTTCGGCCGGTTCGCGTACTTTTGGCCCGCGCGTCCCAGACTGTTTCGGGCTGCCTTGACTCATTTCGCCCGGTTCGGCCGGTTCGCGTCTTTTTGTCCCGCTTGTCCCAAAGGCGACCCTCTCAGCAGTTAGCCAATTTTCTCTTTTCGGCCAGTTCGGATTTCCGCGTCCCGCGCGTCCTTTTGGCCCGGATGTCCCAATTGCTTTCGGACCGTCTGTGCTCATTTCGGCCGAACCGCGCCTTTTGGTCCCACTTGTCCCAAATGCTTCTAGGACTAGGACTTAGCCATTTTTCGTGATTTTTTCTGGCCCGAGCTTGTTTTTGCAAATTTTTTCACATTTTCTCAGAACTTGCTCTCTTCTACTTGGACAGGGGAGTTAGAAAAATATGAGGGGACCCTAGAAACATGAAATTTTTGCCTTGACTCAATCTATTTGCCTGGGACTAAAGAATTTGACGCATGTTATCAAAATTACCTTGAGGGTGAATTTTGGATAACATTTGTGAGGATGGATCGAAGGTATTTCTAAGAGTCATACCTCAGAAGAACCCTATTATTTATGGTAAAGGATCTAAGCTAGATCTGATATTCATGGATCCAGTTGAGATCTTCAATCAAATGGTCCCGTAGCCTACCGCTTTGCCTTTGACCGGGCTTGTCTCACGTTCATGATGTTTTCCATGTTTTTTTACCACTTTATCGGTGCAAGAGAAGGGATTTATGAATTTGGAGCCCATGCACATCTTAGAGCACAAGATCCTGGATATTTGATGCTATGAGATTGATAAGGTGGACCTCCAAAGTGGGATTGATATGAAAAGATATCAACTACTTGGGAGGATACCACTTTTCTACGAGCCTAGTTTCCACACTTGTTCTAGTGACTTCAGGAAGGAATTCAAGTCTAAAGGGAGGGGGATGTAGTGCCCACTCATATTTAAAACCTTTTTTATTTCTTAATGCTCATTAGCTTCCTAGAGACATGGATATTGATATAGTATTTTAGATAGCATGTGATTATTCTATATGGACATTTGATTATCATTGTGATCTGAATTTTATAATGAATGGTATAGATGCTTCGTTGACACTGTTGGATGTTGTAGGATATGGTTATTTATCATTACTTTACTATATACTGACATTTTTGATTCATAGCATTTGCGATTATGTTTTATAGATCATATAACCATGTGTACATTAATATTATGGTTTATTGATTTCATGATGATGTTAGGTGATCAAAGTATGTAAATTATGATTATGGACTATTGTAAATGTTTGATTTAGAATAGAATTATATACTATGATGTATGATGATTATGTGATGAATGATTTATATGTGTTTTGATCTCCTTGATGTATTGATGTGGCCTTGAGGCCAAAGGTGGTATTATTTTGTGGTTGCAAGAACTGAAATTACACAAACAAGGAGGGACTAGGAATGTCGCGTGTTCACATCATGGTAACCTTGGAAGCTATCATTTTTGTGTTTCCATTTGTGTTGTCTTCTTGTTTTTCATCCTTTTCTAGGTTTGCATGGGGAACACCTTAATTGTGCCCATGAGTAGGTATGTGTATGTAATTCTATGTTATGGTCTTATGGTCATGTTATCAATTTTACTATGGACGTTGTGACTTTATTTAAATTTTAATGTACCTTGTAACCCTATGTTTCTATGTTATCAATGTACCCTTAATTGATTATGTAATTGTTTGAGTGAGCTAATGTTTCACCCTAGGTTTCTTATGTTTGTTATGTATCTTGGATTAATTAAGTTAATTGTGGGGGATTAATGTTAATGTGATGATGTGGATTTTGGAGGTAGAGATTCCTTGGAATATACTTTATTCCTTTCACCTCTTTTAATTGAATTTTAAATTTGGCATTGGTATGTGTGCCATTCCTAAGCCCAATCTCGGATTTGGGCTTTGAGCCCAATTTTGAGAGCTTGTGGGACAAGTTTTACTTGTCCCACACTCTTTAGAATTCCCTCCTAACCTAACCTATGACCCAAGGGGTCAATTTAGGCCTTTAATCATGAAAATTTGAGAGGAAAGAGGCAATTATTTCCCTCACATTTTGATCCTCTAAATTTAACTTTGAAATGTGCAAAAGTGATCTTGTGTGCAAATTTGGTGAAGGTATATCCTCACCTACCTCTTTATGATGCTTTGGTTTGTGTGGGGAATTGGTGATGTGGATTTGAGGGAGATGAAGTGGCATCCTACATGGAGCCACATCACCTCTCCCTCCTTCTTGTCTATTTATGTGAATATTTTTATGGTTTTGGGGTTACTCATTTTTGGTTACTTGCTTGATTATTTTTCTTATTATTTGGCTTGAGACTTGGGAGAGGAATTTTCTTCGATCTTGGATTGGGATTGGAAAGAATTTCTTGGAATTTTCTTGTTTTTAATTGTGTATGAAATGGTGAATTGTATGTATGTTTGTGTGTGTTATGGGCTTGGGTATTTTTTCCTTAAGAAAGGTGTGGGGAGTGGGAATATGGAACCATTGGGGAGATAAAAGGGATTTTTGTGAGGTTTTTTTGAGGAGGGAGTGTGGGTAAGGTGTTCCACCTATGGGGAGAGAAAAGGTTTAAAATTGCTGTATTTTGCATATTTGCATCATAGAGGGATAAGGGATTATGAGTGTGTTTTGTGATGTGCACTTTGGAGGTTCTTAGGTGGACCCTTAACCCACATGGGAGGTATAAGGAGGTGGTCTCCATTATTCCCTATCCTTTGGCTCTAAAATGAGCCTATGTGATTGATTAAAGTGGCTGGTTTTTATTCATTTGTTCATGTGTTATAGCAAATTGTTTTTAAGTGTTGAAGTATTTGTTTTAGTTGTCACGGGTCGGAACTTATGTTATTGTTTCATGGTTGGATATAAGGGGCAATCAAAGGGTTGGTGTTACCCCTTCATTAGAATTTGGATGGGAAGAGAGCGTTTCCTAGCTCCCTCCCTTGTTTGTGTGTTGGAGATGAAGTGGAGAAAGTTACAAGTTTTTAAATGGAGTTGCAAAGATTATTTTGGAAACAAATTACATGTTGTCTCAACCATTTTTGTGGAGGGCTTGTATCACTCTTGTATTTTAATTATTGTAGGTTGGATGTACTTAGAGTCAAGATTGGAAGGACTATACACTGTTATTATTGAAAAACCTGTATGTATTTGGAATCTGAAATCAATATGAAAATTTGTTCTAAAATTGCTCTATTGTAAAGTCTACATTATTGCAAATTATTTAACTTCTGCACTTGTTGAATTAAAACAATTGTTGTCCTTATCTCATTTTAAAATTTTCCTTGTTAGGAAAGTTGAATTTTTTTATAATCTCTGTAAAATCTATTGGAAATTTAGTAAATTATTTGAATGAAAATATTTTGGGTTGATCTATTTAATGTTATGTTTTGTATTCACTTTCCTATTCTATATTTCAAAGCAATTACCATCTCCTTGATGTATTCTTCTCTATAAAATAATAAGTATTTTCAATGTATGTTTGTACTTTGTAGAGAATCTTGAAATCTCTGTACAAAATATAAATCGTGGAAATAAATGTTCTTCCACATCAAACTATATTATTCCTCCTAGATATATGTAAACTAGATATGAAAATCAGATGTAAATATATTTTATATAAAAACTTATACATTTATATTTGCAGGTGGATATAGCCATTTTGATCTAATGAAAAAATTATAGAAAATATCAAAATAAATATTTAACATGAAATCCCAGTGTGAGAAAACCAACATCAAATACACCAAAAACATCATCTTAACAACATAAAAACAACTCAAAGCAAATCCGCAACCAACCCGCTTTCACAACTTCTTTCCATGCCCGAATTAATGTGTGTGTGTATGTGTATATATATTTATATATATGTATATATTATTAGATATATACATATATAATTGTATAGAATATATATAGTATTAAAAAATAGAAGAATAATTGTATGTCAAATCTGATTTGGAACTTAGTTTATTTAAGAAAATTTATTTTATAAAAGCAACGAAGAGGGTGGTTTGGCCATACCACCCACCCCATGATTTATTTTAAAATATATATGTAAATAATATACATTGCAGCCAGTGGCCTTGAAATGTCCATGCCCAACCCAAAATCAAGATTATTTTTCTCTGAGAAACACATAGAAAATAATTTAATCAACATAGAAATAACATACAATAGATATCTTCGAAGTGGTAGAAATAATACCTAGATAAAATAAAATTGCTGATTTACAAAACTATCGAACATAACAAATAAAAAGAAAATGGCTTCATCATATTGAGAGAAAATCCTCCCAATGTAATCCAAATCCATCTTAGCCAAGATAGTTTCTTGCCATGAAATTTCCTCTCCCGTAGATTCACCTATGCAAATAAAGGCAAATCTAGGGTTAGAAAGAAAGATAAAGAGCCCATAAGGATAGTTAGGGAAAAAAATAAGAACTAAGATCTAAGGGTAAGGATTAAATCCATCATACAAATAAGATTTAATCCTCGTCCCTTTATAACATGGTTGAATAACATTTAATAAATTTTGTGAAAATTAAAATTAATATAGCCCTAGGACGTTGTTGTTGGGTGTGTAGCAAATTAAATAGGTAAGAAACTTTTTATTAAAGCCTTTTAATTAAAAGGTGTGCATGGGATGTTTATTTTATTAAATGGAAAATAAAAGGTTAGAAGGTAAATGTAGAGAGGTAATTTAAATAAAAGAGTTGGTATAGTTTTATGTATGCTAGGAAGTTTTATTAAGGGTGACTTAGGAAACATTGTATGTTATTCTAAATGAATCTTTTGGGTGAAATTTAATCAATTAAGGTTTGAGAATAATTTATATAAGATTGATTTAAAATTATTATTAACTTAAGTGGGTGATTAAATGAAATTAATTAAGGATTAATTAATTTATTAAATAAAATTAATTTGGGATTAATTAATGGAAAGGGTTAAAAAATGAAATATTAATGTCGATTAAATAAATTGAATTATTTAAAAATGAAATGGATTGAATAAATAAGTAAGTGTATAATAAGCGAAATTAGCGTGACTAAGATTTAATCAACGTCTTTCGAGTAATGTAAAAAAAATTGGTCGTAATTTTCTAGTGGAGTATCGTCGTTTTGGGATGGGTTGATGTGGTCAATTTTGGGCCAAAATTTTGTATAGAAGTTGTGGGTTCAACACTTGGACCCTGGGCTAACATGACCACAAAAATGAAAACCTAGTGCAACATAACCCTAGAACACTTTCAATTCTTTGAAAAATTTAAAATGTAGAAAACATAGTAAACTAAAACATGCCTTTAATAATGGACTAACTCTTGTTTTTGTTTATAAAGGAGGCGTGGACCGGATGAGGGGTTTATACACGTAGAGTTAGATGGAACAACCCCAAAGTACGCAGTCACAACTATATTGTTACAGATCTTACAGACCTTATAGGAGGTCAATCCCACTATACGAGGAGGATGGGTGGGGGGATGACCTAATCAACATGATAGGAAATCATCATAGGAGGCTCATGGCTCTCCATAACACAAAGTGAAGATATTAGGGAAGATAATTCTGATGTGGAGCCACATAGACAAAACTCAACATAGGGAGATAGGGCCTCGAGACACAAGGAGAGATACAATATCCCTAGACAGAGGGACAACCATTAGGAGATACCCAAGGGCAGGTAGATGATAGTGGTCGATCAAATTTAACATACCTTTAAGCATCATCTGCTCCACTATGCTGGTGATAAAGGAGGATTTCGAGTGGATCCATGGTTAGTTAGCTTGAGCGGATGATTCAAGCTATGTAAGTGCTCTTAGAACATGAAGGCTTGTGTTGTTATCCATTTGCCGAGAGAGATGGGGCAGGTGTTTGGTTGAGGACAAAGGAGTAGATGCTCCACCTAGATTTAGAGTTGGTTTCATGGGAGATCTTGTAGGAGTGTTTCCAGAGTAGGTACATTTCAAGGAGGTTTATTCAACAATGAATCGACGAGTTCCGTGATCTGTGATAGGATAACATAACAGTGGTAGAGTATGAGAGCGTATTATTTGATCTACTTCATTATGTGGATTACATACAAGATGAGTAGGTTAGAGTGAAGAGTTTCATTAGGGGCATGAACATATACCTTCAAGGGGTAGTGCACATGCATTGTCCACAGACACTAGGAGAGGTCGTTGAGAAGGCCTATATTGCATAGGACAACAAGGGGAAGATGTAAGAGACACGAGATAGGGTAAGGATTCACATCCAGAAGTTAAAATATAGTCGATCAAAGGGGATACCCCTCCCCCTTGTTGTAGGCATGGATCCATATATTCTTCCTTTAGGTCATCACAACAGCAATAGATGTAGCAGAATCGCCCATTTTCAAGCCTCCGCAAAGATATGATGCTTAGAGAGGACATAGTATCGGTCCTCCCACTAGGGGAACCATTAGGAAACAGGCTCCACCTAGAGCCAAGTTATTCAGAGCTCATCCAGAATGGCCACAACAGTCCATAGCAAGATCATCAGGTTCTACAACATAGACCAATAAGGCACCAGTGGGTGTTTCTTTGAATTGGAGAGGACCAAGTAGTTGTTTTGGGTATAGTGTCTAGAGGCATCATTGAGATATTATCCATAGAACCCTAGTAATAATGGTAAGTGCCCCATTTCAGAGCCAACATTTGGTGATATGGAACAAATCCACAAGATATATACAGGAGTCGAGAATCTCCACAAAGAGCATCAGGGCATAATGATTGTGACTATAGGTAGCATTGGTTGTATTTCTACCTCTATCTTGTTTGATTCATGATCTTCTGATTCTTTTATTTATCCATCTTTAGTAGAGAGTTGCATGTTGTTTATAATTAGGAAGGGTTGTAGTTAGGAAATTGAGATGGATTATATATCTAAGCTCTTAGTGGACTACTTTGTTAAGGAGTGTGTCTTTGACCTAGGACCCTTCACCATGATATTGGATTTTCACATCCTTCATTTGGGATCTGATGGAGTCATTTTGGGTATGGATTGGCTATCTGCACATAGAGCTAGAGTGGATTACTATAGTAAGGTGATATCTTGTGTTGATGATTTGGGTGTTGAGTTCATGATAGTTAGGGTTACGAGGCCTATTTCTATTCACACCATATTCAATCTACAACTTAAGCAAAGTGTGCACGTCAAGGATGTTAGTTGTATGCCATTATAGTTAGTGATAGATCAGAGGACAAGTTTAGTGGGCCTTCACTAGAAGATCATCACATCTTGATAGAGTTTACCAATGTCTTTCTCGTTAAGTTTACTGGCCTACCTCCCCCAAGTGAGATATATTTTCATATACATTTGTGATCCGGAGGTTAATATGGAGCACGGATGTTCCCTAAATCTTCCCAGGATCAGTACAATATCGATGATGACTCTGAGAATTTTCTGTTAACTATTTGAACATTTAAAATGGAGTTGGTACATGCAAATGGTGGATGTTCAAAGTTGAATTCAAACCTAGGTGGGACTGTGTCAAATGACAAGTCATGATGTGGAAAAAACAAAATTGTGTGCTTGAGTTTATACCTCCGATCTTTGATGCACGATATCAGTTGTCTTCGTGGGAGATCGAGAAAACAATATGCCACATGGTAGGTCCTCAATCCACCACGTGGTCAACCACCATTTTCCCCAACAACTCCAATTTGGTATGCATGTGGATGGGTCATGATGAGTGGAAGGCAATGTGGTTGTTGGGGATCTTTGCAGTGGCAGAAAAGGACTAAGTTGGGCCATTTAAATGAACAAATCAAAATTCAAGGTGGGAGATTTGAACCCGCAACATTCTCCACAATATAAGGGTCACACCAACCAACTCGGCCAACGATTTCATTGTCGTAATAGTGGACATGATAAGGCTCTTAGCATGAAGTGTGGGCCTCTGAAAGGCTATAAAAGCCTCTCTCTTCCTCCCACTCTTGGAACAAGCTCATTTGTAATCTTCTTTGGTAATAATGGCCTACTTATTTGTATGGGCATTATTATGGAGGAATTTTTATAAGTCCTATGTATTATTTAATAGGCATTACTAGAGCATATTATTTTGATAGGTCTATTTATAGGCGTTAGATGAGACCTATAGGCGATGAAGCTCCAAATCTCTCCCCGAAGTATTCTAAGCCCAAGACAAGGTGGAAAACATGAAGTTTGAAGGTGTTTTGGAAGAGAAATTATTGAGGATAATTATTGTAAGCCCTATATTTATTATTATAGGAATTATTTAATTAAATACCTATTTTTTAATGGGAAATATAGTGAGATATAACCGATATTATTTGTTATCACCAAGATGAAGTAGGCCTATTATTATTTGTTGATAGGCACTAGAAGTTGTCGATATTATTTTTTATCGACAAAAAAATTCATGTTTATTATTATAGGAATATTGAGGACTGATATTGGTCATTTCTCAGTATTGAGTTCATTGGTGACGATTGGAGTCTGCTTACAAATGAAGACTTAGCACCGCATAATGGAAGTGTGGAGTTTCTTAGAGGATACTTAGTACCATGACCAAGGCATAGAGTTATTATTAGAAATAATGATGGATCTAATATAATAGGATAGCTACTTGGTATAAAGGTTCTTGTTCCATTTGTATTTAGTATTATCATGCTTAGATTGTATTATTTGTTATAGTCATGGAAGTGGATAATATATCGGTTCTATTGATGAACTCGGAGATGTAGGATTTATGTCAAACTCGTTATCAATATTTGTGTAGTGTGTTTTTAATTATTGCATTGTTTAAGGTTGATTCTAATGGGGTAAATTTAGAAAAGAAATTAAAGCCTATAGGGGTCCATGTTCAAGTAAAACAAATTGGTCAATCTTTCAAATCAAAATGGTATCATGGCCTAGCACAATAGTTTACTGGTTGTATTATAGCTTTCAAGCATTATTTATTTCTCTTATTATAATAAAAGCAACAAACTATTGTGTTAGGTAGAATGTATAAATAAGACCCCTTGTGGGCAATGTCTCTATTCATCTAACTAATTATTGCATAGTAGTAAAAGACCTACTTTTTGGGCAATGTTTGTACTCATTTTATACTTGCATTGTGAACCCCCACATGGATATTATTATTTAGTGATTTTTCTAATACCATAGATACAATATATTTTTTCCTTTTTGAGTTATTTTTCCAGCAGGGAGGAGACAAACACATTTTGAGTTCAAGTTTAGTGAGACTCACTAGGGGACATGTTTACCATACTCAGCATTTTTCTCACATTTAAATTTGTATTACTCCGTTTAAATCTCCTAATAAGATTTTGACTACATGTTACATCTTGCATTAGGATTTTGCTCATATTTATAAGCTTGGATATTTTCAGTAATTGTGTAGATAGTTGAGCTCGCAGGTATCAGCTCAAATATTTATTTGGTTTATTGACATTCTAACCATGTAGTAGAATGGTAGTTGAATTACCGTTGGCATCTAACATTAGGTCAGATATTCATTCTATAAAGAGGTCATCATGGGGATACAATAGAATAGTAGCTAATAAATTTTCATTAATAAGAGGAGCTCATGAGAGATTCGCTCAAATCGTCATTCGGTGTCAAGGAATTGCAACCATACATCTGAATGGTAGCTAATCATCAGTTACATTGGATCACTCATAACTCTACATAGAATGTAGTTTTCTTTAGAAAAATTTTGATTCGTCGAATCATTTAAGTTCCATGAGTTGTGTTGTAGGTTGAATAGGATCATTGTTATCAGATATCTTAAAGTTTAGCACCACATAGTAAGATCGTTGAGGTTTCATTTGGAAACTTATCATCGTATAGTGAAGGTGTGGAGGTCTTCTTTGGATATAAAATTTACGTAGCAGGAGGGAGTATACCCAAGTGCCGCAGATCCTAGAGTTTGAACCATCAATTGTTTGATTGTGGAGTTGGAAGAATACTCCCTAGATATCTTCTTAGCAGAACGTGATTTGGAGTTTACAAGGGTTTTGGAAAACAACCTTCCCATTAGGGAGGTGTGATTGGAGGTCGAGTATGGAGGAAAGATGTTCCATAAATCTTCTTAGTATTGGCATGAGTATTTAAAGAAAACTATGAGATATTTCCTTTGACTATTTGAACGCCTAAAACAAAGTTCATATGTGAAAATGGTGGCTAGTAAATGTTGAAATAAAACCTAGGTTGGACCGGTCAATTGAAAAGTTACGATGTAGCAAAAACAAAATCATGTTCTCAGTTTATGCCTCTAGTCTTCGATGGGTGATATCGGTCGTCTTCATTAGCGATCGAGAAAACAATATGCCACCTAGTTGGTCCTCTGGACACCACGTGGCCTACCACCATTTTTCCACACAACTCAAGTGATTTGTATTTACATCATCAAGCTATTAAAGATTTTCAATTATGCAATAAATCATATGGGTCAAGATAAGGGTGAGATAACCATTTTAGCTCAGTTAGATATATAATTATAATGATGAGCAAGTTGACTATGTGCATTGGCTGAGCTATATCAACGACTCGGTGGTCCATGGTAAAAGGAGTGGACATTGCCAAAAGTCATGATGGAATAGTTGGAAAAGGGATCTAATAAGCCTTATCTTCTACATAGCTCAGCTCAGTCAATATGGAATAAACCATTTCAATGTGAGGATTGCCAATAATAAATCCCTTCAGTTCACTAGTTTAGAAGGAGATGAAGACAATCCGTTATGGCTCAAGGAAGAAGAAAACAAGCTTTGGGAAAGAATATCTCAAGATGGTAATGGAGGGGTGACACATTTTGGGGTTAAGATTCTTGGCCTATGTAGCTTATACAACATGGTCATTTATAATGGCATGAGGGATTGGCCTAGATCAGTAATATCACTTGTTAAACATACAATGGTCAAACCGTAGTGAACTATGTAATCTATTCTCAAAGTTCTATCTCCATGTTGCTTGAGTTTGAAATTGGAGTTTGTCCCATCGGATTAAAATCAGATCATATTCCTCTTTTGGTAAAGCTTGTGACCATCTTAAATTAGCAACAAAATAATCAGACTCATCACATGTAAACGAAATCTCAAAAATAGGGAAAAATCATTCTTAATAAAGAAAATTAGGAAATCTTTGTTGCAGCCCTTAAACAACAATTTCAGATAATGAGGAAATATATAGAGAACATGACGTCTAAGGGAATGAGTGGTTATATATGTAGTAATCTACTGATATCTTTAATCCAAAAGGCTCTAAGTGTTGTGATTGATTAAACCCAAAAAGGGAGCGGAACATACTTTTCCGACAAACCCATGGTATGATGAAGAGTGTAAAGCTGCCAAGAGAGCTTTGAAGGAAAGTGGGATGAACAAAGAAAATAAAAAGACTTATGAGATGTTGGTGCAACACAAAAAAGAAAGCTATGTGAGCAAGAGAAGAACAAAATTAATTTCTCTTGGAAAACACACCCCAAAGGTTTTTGGAGGGAGCTACAACAAAAGAAAAAATACATAGAAAATAATATCATAGGTGCTCATTGGTTAGAATATGCAAGGACCCTTTATGAGCGTTCCCAACAAAAAGATATTCCTCCCATAATCAAGAATTCGATTCAGATTTTTGATAGAAGACATCAAGCGGGGCATAAAGAATTTATCAAGTGGTAAAGCTCAAAACATCGATGGTCTACAGGATGAATTTTTAAAATGGGGAGTTGAGGGCCTACACCACACATCAGAAAAATATTCAATGATGTCAATTAGAATGGCTTTCCAATAGAGTGGAAAATAGCGTTGTTATTCCTCTATTTAAAAGTGGTGACATTAATAACCTGTCTAATTATCGCACCATTATGATCAACCCTTTTCTTGGTAAACTTTTTGGAGGCATGATAGAATGGAGAATCAGCAGTTGGGCTGAAAGAGAGGGTAAACGAGAAAAAGGGAAAGTAGGATTCCGACCTAAACACTCAACAATTGACCATTATATCACTCTTAGGCATTTGATTGAGAAGGTTTGGGACACCCAAGGAGAAGAAGATTTTTGTTGTTTTGTTGATTTTAGGAATGCTTTTGACATAGTGCCTAGAAAAAAACTTTGGAACGGGAAGGAGGAACTTGGGATTCCAAATGAGCTTAGAGCAGCATTTCATAAACTGTATGAGCAAGTCAGAGCTAAAATCAGAACCAGAGAAGGTATGTTCAAGTGTTTTGGTAGTGACATTGGTGTCAAGCAAGGTTGCCCTCTCTCTCCCACTTTATTTGGTCTATACATTTACAAGCTTGAAGAATGGTTAAATAAACCGAGGGAGGAGGTATACGGTTGGCAATGTTATGTGGTAAAGTTACTTCTTTATCGACGATCTTATCCTAATTTCAAAAATAGCCCAAGGTTTGAGGAACAACTAAAAGTGCTAGAGCTCTTTTGCCAAGAAGTTGGGATGAAAGTAAACACTAGCAAAATAAAAATCATGATTTTCTCCTTGAAAAGGAAAGAAGACAAATTAACTTTCTTTTTGAAGGGAGCCCTTTGGAAATAGTCACCTGAATACTAATATCTTGGGATTAACTTTAACCAAAACTCGGTTGGGATACTTGTAAAGCAAAAAGGATACATGGAGGCTGGAAAGCATCTTACCTACTTCAAAACAGGTGTAGGAAAGCTGAACTTTGGGACTAGAAAACTAAAAAACTCTTTTTGAATTGTTGGTCACTCCGGTTGTTCTCTATGGCTGCGAAGTTTGGGGAAGTAACTTGCCAAATCATGGGTGGAGACAGATAGAACGAATTCAGAAACATATAATCACAAACACTCTAAAATTCAAATCAACTATTCCTTATGAGATCCTATTAGCTGAAGCGGGTACTTCCTCATTGGAAGCTTTGGAAATATCTCAGATGATAAGCTATTTGAAGAAAGTTGAAAGCTTGGACAATCTTTACTGGCCCAAAATATTTGTGGACGATACTCTGGAATGCAGAAAGAAAACTTGGATGAAACAAAATACTAAATGGATGAACAAATGGGGCATCAACTTGCAAGAGTGTCCTAACAATAACAGGGAAATAAAGAATTATGTGTTAGAAAAGTTTAGGACTGCCATGTGGAAGGGACAGATTGGTCAAAAGAAAGCACATTATATCAGAGAATTCAACCCCATTGGGGAACATGATGAAATAGCTTATCTAGGGGCAACTATCAAGGGTAAAGCAAGGATTCTAGTAGCACAGTTAAGGACCAGATCCCATCATCTTCGATGCAAAATGGGTAGATGGACTATTCCAAAGGAAGATTGGGAAATGAGAATTTGTATTTTCTACAATAAAGGGGTAATGGAGACAGAATGGCATTTCATCATGGAGTGTTTGGCATATGATGATATTCTTATCCAGTATGAAAACAACCTAAAGGTGGATGGACATGAGGATCTCTTCGAAGGAACAAAGCTTCAAGCGACTGCGAGTTTCATCCTCAAGATTCACAATCAAAGAGCGGATATTGAAAGGAGTCCGGGAAGTTGATTAAAAATCACTGTTTTGTGGTCCCATAGACTCTTTAGTCTCATGGATGTCATTAAAATATTTCATTTCATTTCATTTCATCTCCATGGTAAAAGGAATATTGAATAACTCGGCACCACATGGACATGAATGGAGGGTAAGACGATTCACATCAAGATTAGTACATGGCATGGTGATCTAGTGTATGGAAAAATGAACATGGAAGGAATTTGATGGGTCATGGTGAGCGAAGGCATCGTCGTGGCGGTCAAGGGCCTTCACAGTGGAAACAAAGGACTCATTTGGGCCATTTTAATAGCTAACGAAAAATTTAAGATGTGGGATTTCAACCGACAGCCTCCTCCACACAAGGTGGGACACTCCAACTAACTCAACCAACGAGTTGGTTGTGGTAATAGTTGGCACAAAAAGGCTCTTGGCATGAATTATGGGCCGCCCAAAGGGTATAAAATCCTCTCTCTTCCTCCCACTCATGGAACAAGCTCATTTGCAAGCTTCTTTGGTAATAATGGCATATTTATTTGTAGAGGCATTATTATGGAGGAATTTTTCTATGTCCTATTATATTATTTAATAGGCATTATTCGAGCATATTATTTTGAGAGGCCTATTTATAGGCATTGGATAAGACCTATAGGCGATGAAGCTCCAAATCTTTCCCCAAGTATTCCAAGCCCAAGACGAGGTGGAAAAGATGAAGTTCGAAGGCATTTTTGTAGCGAAATTATTGAGGAAAAAAATTATAAGCCCTATATTTATTATTATAGGAATTATTTTATTAAATCCCTTTATTATTTTTATGGGAAATATGGAGAGATATGACCAATATTATTTGTTATCACCAAGTTGAAGTAGGCCTATTATTATTTTTTGATAGGTACTACAAAATGTTGATATTATTTTTATCGACAAAAAGTTCATTTTATTCTTATAGGCATATTGAGGACTGATATTGATCATTACTCAATAAAGATCTCGATAGCAATGATTACAATCTATTAACAAATGGATACTCAGCACCGCACATTGTAAGCATGGAGGTTTCATGGAGGATACTTTGGACCATGACGGAGGCATAGAGATATTCTTCGATAGAATGTTGAATCAAATGTACTAGGATAGCTGCTTGGTATAATGGTTCTTATTCCATTTATATTCAATCTTATCATGCTTAGATTATATTAATTGTTACATTGTGGAAGGGGATAATATATTAGTTCTATTAATGAACCCGAGAGACATAGGATTTCTTTCGAACTCCATTATCAATCTATTGATGTGTAATCATAAAGCACCCGTGAATGTATACAACTCGATGGGTTAAGAATCTCAGTGTGATTGCATAACGTGGAGCTTCTCCCAAAGTGTGGGACTTTCCGAATAGGGAGAGCTCTCCAAATGAAGGTTGGTTCTTATTCCTCTATTCAAGTGCACACATACAATTTATATAGGATCTACTCTAAAATATAGTCTAATTTTCCAAGGAGATAGGGTTAAGAAGATGCAAGAATATAAACCTAAGCTAATAGAGGTGATGCACCAAAGGAATTTTGAACACCTTCTTTGCAATTAAACACAAACCATTAACACTATAACACAACCACCTTGCACATATAACCAAACTGCAATGAGATATCAAGTGGATGCAATGAACACAAGAGAGGGTTGAAATCATCCATAGACTTATCTTATTGCTCCAAAATTGATACAATGCATTACAGTAGCCAAGAGGCAAAAATTGCATTACAACTTGAATGGGAGGTTTTTACTCCACAAAATCACTTGCAGATAAGGGAAGAAGGGAGGGTGCAAAGAAAAAAGGGCCAACCTTTAGAAAAATGCCCTTCCTTATAATATATAAGAGGAATGAGAGAGGGAGATAGAAGAAATTTGAAAACCTAATCCAACCACCCAAGAAAATGCATCGAATTCACCTGTAACAATGATGGGTTCAACTGCAAAACCCATGCCTCCATGTGTTGTTCCTTGTTGGACAAGAAATGAAGCCCATACTTCATTAATGTGGTAGGTGAGAAGCTTGACAACCTAAAAAATGGAAAATGTATTAAAAATTCTTGGTGGGCTTCATGATTCATCTTTCATTGAATTGACCTTCCACCAATATTTTCCAAACTGCTTTGGGTTTGGAGTCTATCCGTGAAAGATCCGCATGTTAGCCCCAAAATTCTTAAGATTTTTTTTCCTGTTAGGGTCTTGGGAATGCGATGTGCCAACACTTGGCACCGTATATAATGTCTAAACCCCTTTTCGGGTGGGACATTTATAGTTAGCTCCTCGTAGAAACCCTGCAGGCTTCCATGACTTTTCCCCTCCTTTCATTCTTTGAATTTGTGATGGTTGGACACTTGGCATCGTTCGTGAGCCTGATCTGCTTTCTTTGTGTTTTGGCTAAGTCCCTTCTGTTTAGGAGTAACTATGTTGGACCCTAGATGCGTGGAGGGAGCGCTATGTTGGGGACCTTCCTAGATGCGTGGAGGGCTGCGCATGACATGTGGGGACCTTCCATTTGGATTTTTTTCTACCTTTTCGGTCATGTGGAGAGCTGCGCTCATTTGGGGACCCCACTTTTGTCACACCTTTGAGTTGACATGTGAGGCTTGGAGGATTCCTTGGCTCTTCCATGTTTATAATTTTCAATGGCCACCTTTCTACCTTTCTCGTGGGGCTCTCACGATCATGTGGAGATCCAAGTGCTCATTTGGGGACCCCAATAAAATTTGTCACACCTTTGAAGTTGTGTTAATGAGGCATATGGAGGATTCCACTAGCTCTTCCCATGCTTATAATTTTCAATCCATTTGGAGTTCTACCTTTTCTGCTCGAACCACGTGGAACACTATGCTCATTGGGGACCCCACTTTTGAGCACCATACCAAAAATTGACCGAAGAGACATGTGGAGGCTTTCGGTGGGTATCAAAACAATGGGCAAAAGGAATTAGCTCCACCATAGAAATACCCAAGTGGGCTTCCAAGATAGTTGGACACATGATATCATCAACAAGTTTGGGGACCCCGCTTTAGCACCATACCAAAAGTGCATGGAAGAGATCCACGAGGAGGGTCAAGCGTATCCCTAAGGTCTCCGCTCCAAGATAGTTGACACTTTTGAAAGTGTGATGAGAGATCACGTGGTTCAAGTGCATCTCTAATTGCTTTTCTTTGAAAGTGAGTTACTCACTCTAGGCTCATTTTTGACTTACAGAGTCAACTTTTCCTCAAAATTTCTATTGGCCATTCATTTGTTGTCCTTTCTTCTCCGTTGTTGAGGCCACCTGCAACTTGATTTTTTTGGATTGAATGTAAGCTCGCATGGCTAAACCAACCTTTTGATTTCTCCTGTGTAAGGTTTTGTTCGATCAATTTTTCTCGAGGGAAAAATTTGATAACAATTTAGCGACTTGTTGGGTTAGCTACCTGTTAGGTGGAAGATCAGTTGCATTTTTGTATCCATTTGGCATAGAGTCATGAATGATAGCCTAATACTGATCTTGTTTAGAACCTGAACTCGACTGACTTTACTTTGCGATCTTGAAACCTACCCTGCTACCTGGAATCTCAATTTCATATGAAAATCATAAAAATGAGGTTTCTGAGAGTAGAAAATTGTCTTGACCTAGATTTTTCACTTGTCCTAGAAATGGACTATAGGCACACTGAGTTGCATAGTGATGCAACCTTGGAGCAACAAACCCTATGCCAAAGCACTTAGAAAAATTGAAACCTAAACCACAATAAGACAATGTGCATACGCACTTAGAGGAATTAAAATCCTAGGCTAATATTTACAATGGTGAAACCTTCCCTTTTTTAGTAGCAATGTTTAAGTTAGATTCCGTTAATAGGAATAAGAAGTTCTTTTCCATCTAATGTAGAAAATTAAATCAATTACTAATCTTACATCCTTTAACCATGTAGGGGCCACTCCAAATGGAATCAAACTTGGAATGCCTCCCTAGTTCTTCCTGATCTGCATCCCACTTAAGAACTAGGTCCCCTTCTTGAAAGGTCTTTGTTATTGATTTCTTGTCAAACAATCACCTAATTAAGTCTTGATCCCTTTCCATTGTTTGAACTACATGTTCCCTGATCTCTTCTAATTCCATCAGCTCTGCATACCTAGCCTCCATTAGTTCAAACTCAAAGAACTCCAACTGCTTCATGAGCTCCAATGCAGGTAGCTCTAATGATATAAGCAACACTACTTCTTTCCCATAAACTAACTTGTAGGGAGAATTACTTGTTGACCTCTTTGGTGTGATCCTTTCAGCCCATAATGTTGATTTGAGCTTGGTATGCCATTTACTTTTATTTTCATCTAGATTCCTTCTGATGATCCTTAGAAAATTCTTATTTGTGGACTCTACTTGCCCATTACCCTGTGGGTAATAGTTTGAAGAGGTGCTTAAGTAGGTTCCATTCTTGACAGCCCATTTTGTGATCTTGGAACCTAGGAATCCTAAGACATTGTCTGATATGATAGTTGTTGGTACTCTAAACCTAGTCATTATCCCTTCATAAAAGTCTAGTATGCTAGACTCATTTTCTTCCTTGAGTGCTACTACCTCAATCCATTTGGTGAAATAGTCTGTTGCTATGAGAATCCACTTGTGACCTTAGCTTGAGTTTGGATTGATGACACCAATGAAGTCCAATCCCCATTGCATGAATGGTTGGTCAACAGAAATTGGGTGCAATGGAAGCGCTGCTAACTTTTCTTTACCTGTGAAGAATGCACATTTTTGCACCTTTTTATCCATGTGTAGTAGTTACTAAACACATTGTGGGCCAATAATAACCTACCTTCATTATCTTGAGAGTTGTTACCCATGGGGAAAAATGACCTCCGACCTCTCCATTGTGGAAGTCTTGTAACACCTTTTCAATTTGACCTATTCTAATGCATCTTAGTACAACACCATTGATGTCTTTCTTGAACAAAACACCATCAACAAGCACATATGGAATGACTTGTAATCTGAAGTATTTCCTCTTTTCTTTGCTCATTTCTAGAGGAAATAGGCTTGTTTTTAGGAGGTGTATCATATTTTCAGTCCAAAAAGGGATAGGAACATCATCATTTACTTTTTCTTGACCATCTTATAGTACCAAGACAATTCCATTTCCATTGCTTGCATGAACTTGTTGACTCGAGGCTAGTTTTTCACATAGTACCTTTCCTCGGACCAGCTTAGTGACCTTAATTTCAATGTCATATTCCATGAAACGATTGATCCATCATGCATGTCTCTTGTTTAGATATTTGTTCAAAAGGAAGTCCTTGACTCCTACATGAGAGACTAACAATTGGATTTTGTTATTTTAAACTAGGTGTTTGAACTTCTTCAAGCTCCTGATCACTGCAAGGACATGCTTTTTAATGGAGTATCTCACTTCATAGTCCTCCAAACATTGAATAAATAAGGCAATTGGTTGTTCAGATCCCTCTTTGTTTTGTTGCACTAGGATTGTAGAAATTGTGTCCCCACCACCAAAGGCATAGAGCATGAAGTCCTTGGAGAAGTCTAGATTGACAAGAGTTGGAGCTTGGGATATAGCCTCTTTTATTGCTTCAAAACTCACTTTGCTTTCAGTTTTCCACCTGAATGCCATGCTCTTCTTCAACATCAGTGTTATTGGCTTCACAAGAGTGGAAAAATTTGGCACAAACCTATGAACAAAATTGATTCTTCCTAGAAATCTCTGAAGAGCCTTCTTATGGCTTGGCAAGGGAAATGTTCGAATGGCTTCAACTCTTTCTGGGTCGATCGTCAATCCTTCCTTTGAAAAAATATGGCCTAGGAGCTTGCCTTCGTGAGCCAGGAATATGCATTTTTTGGGATTTAATGATACCCCAAATCTTCTACATCTTGAAATACATGTCTCAGATGGAAAAGGTGATCCACTATGTTTTTGGAGAACATGGTGATATCATCAAGATATATTAGCACTATTTTGTTGATCAACCCCTTTAATTCCATGTCCATTGCCCTTTGAAAAGTGGATCCAACATTAGACAATCCAAATGGCATCTTCCTATAGGCATAGGTGCCCCACTTAGTAGTGAAAGCCATTTTGAACTGGTCATCTTCTCTCACCATTATCTGATTATACCTTGAGTATCCATCTAAGAGAGAAAATATTTTTGAGCCAAATAATACTTGTAAGATTTGTTCCATTGAAGGAAGTGGATAATGGTCTTTGAAAGATGTCTATTCATGTCTCGGAAGTCTAGGCACAACCTTATTTCCCATTCCTCTTCCCGATTGTACCAAATTTACAACCGAGCTTGAATGCTTGATTTGAAATATAATGTTGGCCTCTATTAGCTTGTTTAGCTCTTTCTTCATTAGAGGCTAAATGTGAGGGTTGACTTGTATTTACTTCTTCCTGATGGGCTTAACACCGGATCTAGTTTAATCGTATATTGTGTCAACTTCAGATTAAACCTCGCAGGTCATCATAACTCCAAGCGAAGACATCTAGAAACTCTTGGAAAAGTTGTATGAACTCATATCTCTCTTGCTTAGTGGCCACCTTACCAATTTGGAGTGTTTTTCCTTCCCAACTGAAATTGGCTCTGAATATTCTCCCTTGACCTATAGGTTGGCTTTCTCTTTATGGAACTGGTCATTCGGGTTGAAGATAGATTCCAATGTTACCAAACCCTTTGGAAGCTTGTTTATCTACAGCTGCACTACTTGGTTCCCGTACTGCTGCTCTAATTTGTCTTGGTTCCTAGCTGAGAATTCAACCTCTTCTTGCAAGAAATTGATGATCTATTGATCGTTCTCAAACACCTACCAGCTTGTGTTATTTTCTGGAACTATTGGCCTTATAATCACATGGATATGTGGTTGTGTTTTGTCTCTTTTGATACTATCAACCACATCAAATGTTGCTGCAATCTTATTTGCAACTTCATTCTTCTTCCTAGGTATGGACACAATGTTGAAAGCTTCAAAGTATTCAATTAGGTCCCATACCCTATTTTTGTAGCTCTTGAGTAGGTCATTATTTGCAGCATGTTGCCTTTTGACTTGATTGATGATTAGCTCGCTATCACTAAATACTTGCAAATTCTTTATGCCTCTTTTTCTCGGCCCAATGAATTCCATGAATCAAGGCCTCATATTTAGCTTTGTTGTTTGAATAGGTAAACTAGAAATGAAACGCTGAATAATACTTGATGTTCTATGGTGAAACTAACATTTCACCTCCTCCAAGACCTTGTTTGCTTCTTGAACCATTGAAATATAGTTTCCATACTTCATTTTCATCTTCATTTTATGGCTTGGTGATGTTAGGAATGGGTGATTTTTCTTCATGTACACAATATACACCCAATTCAGATTCTTCCATTTCCTTAAATGGATTAAACACGTGCCTTTTTTTTCCCATTCATCCAAAGTTAAATATGGAATACCCTCAACCTTAGTACCTATTTCTAGATCAGTTGAACACTCCTCCCGATCAAAGGATGAGAAATTTACATTGATAGGACTTGGCAGATTAGGCTCAATGTGAAATTTTGTAATTGGTTCTAATGTTATGGTTTCCTTGGCTCCATACCTTGTTCTGAATAGCATGTGTGACCAATCTACTGATAGATATCCACCAATTTTGGTAGTGAAGTATCTTGACAAACATAGTGCAAAGAGTGGTGGGAGGTCAATTACAGACACATCTTGCAAGACTGTGACATTTAGATAGGCATGTAGTGTTAGGATTAAACCTTTGATGACCAAAATTGTTCCTACTATTGTCCCATCTAGTTACACTACTCCTTTTAGCACTGGCTCATACTCTAGACCCAATTGATCTGCTATTTACTTCGACATCACTGAGCTACTTTCTCCTGAATCAATCATGCAATTATGCACTAACTTATCTCCTATGATCAATGAGATATAGAATGGAGGGGGATTCAAATTCTTACCTTGGTCACCTCCATGGATTCCTTCTTGATGAGTTACATTGGTAAGAACTTTTTCATGTTGATTGGGTAACTAATTTGATGTTGACCATTCTTCCATAGTAGCTTGCAATAGGTCTCTTTGTCCTGGGATAGCCAATGACTCCCACATCAAAATTTTTACATTTGTTTTCTTCATCTGCTCAATGATGTTGAATGGAGATGAGCTATCCTTCTACTACCCCTTTCTTTGCACATTCTTCTCTTACACATGGGCTGTTATAACTAGCGCTTGAGTTGGTCTACAAGGGTGGATTGGGTTGAGCATGCACATTGAGATTTGCACTTTGATTGTTAACACCTTGTGGAGTAATAGGAGGCTGTGAATCATTTGAATTGGATTAATTTCCTTCTCCAATATTTCTTTTTTTGTACCATGTATTTGCTGTTACACTTTGAGAAGGGGCTTGATTAATACCATAGAAATATTCAACCTACCAATTGACAAGTGTGGTCTCCTTTGGAGGTGCCTCTAGCTAAGTTTCCTACTACTGATTTCCCTCTTGAATTGGTTCTTGGGACACACCAATGGTCTGTAACATCAAGGCCTACTTTAGTGCACCATTGAAACATGTTGATTGATTGTGAGGTAGATTGCAAGGGTAACACCAATTATACTCCTATGCCATGTTGTTTTGTGTTGGAACCAAGGATCTTGACATTGAATCTGTATTTGGATCATATGGTCAGAATGGCTTGGAAGCTTGAGGTTGTCCCTGGTTCTGGTTTTGATTTCTAGCTTGATTTGGTGGTCTATTTTTCTAATATGGGGCCTAGCTTGATATTGATTTGGAGGTTGATATGGTCTAGAACTCTAAGCTTGTTGTCTCTTGATAGTCACTAGCTCATTTCCTAGGTTCTGTAGTTGTTTCATAACCTCCTGCAATTATTTTGAAGTGCTTGAAGAAGTATAAGCCTCACTATTGCTTTGATTTGTAGGGGCTGGAATGGGATTCAATCCTAGTGTTTGACTAGTTATAGGAGCTCCTAGTTTTGGATATAGAGGCATATGTGGCCTAGGTGCAAGTTTACTAGCTTGGATCAAGCAATTTTCAGCTCTAATAGCAATGTTATAGGATGTGGATAAATTTATACCTCCCATGGATTGAATCATCATTGCAATATCAGAATTTAAAGATTTAAGGAAGTATAGAAAATCACCTTCAACTATTGGTCTCATGGCTAATGAAATCCTATCCCATGTCTACCGGAATCTGAAGTTGAAGTAAGTTAAGTATTGGTTAGGAGCCCTCTTGATTGTTTTGAGTTGTTCAATAAAGAAAGGTTATCTCCCTTTTCTCTAAATTGATTTTGAATAGATGTGCACAAGTGGTCCCAATTGTGGATAGATCATGTTGTTTGGATTTTAAACCATTGCGATGTTTTTCTCTTGAATGAAGATGCCAATAATTTAACAACAATGTCCATTTCAGTAGTTTTGTGGATGGTTCAGACATTTGAAATGTATTGGATGTGGTCAATAGGAGTTTTCTGGTTCTCTCCAGTGAAATATAGAGCATTTTTCGATGACACAACCGGAACTAGATTTTGTGCATTGAGAGCAAGCGAGAAACTGCCAATGAAGTTGACATAGGGGTTGGGTTGTGCCATCCTGATTGGTCAAAGGACTCTAGTTGATTGAATGAAAGGCCTTCGGGTAGAGGTGTTGACAATGTCCTATTTGGTGGAGATGGAGACCTTTGAGCTCTTCTTCCCCTTCTTGCTCTATCTTGGGATAAATGTAGATAGACAAATATCCCCTCTTCTCTAGTTCTTGACCTTGTTTGTATTCTTCTCATGAACTTGATAAACTTGGGCTGCTGAAACCACTAGATTTGAGTGACAGAGTCGCCAGATGTGTTTCTCCAAAGCCTCTAAAGGCTATAAATTTACCAAGACACACACCCAATCTTGATAACACTAAAATATTGACCTCTCGTCGCATCAGGTGTGCAAAAACTATTGATTGTGGTCACACGATGGCTTAAGATTTATTGTTTAATAATGAGACACCTTGCAAAGATGATAGAATCTAACTCCAGTGTCCCACCGGTCATGCCAAAACTATTGATTATGGTCGCATGATAGCTTAAGATTTGTTTCTTGATAATGAGACACCTTGGAAAGATGAGAGAATCTAACTCCAGTGTCCTATCGGGCATGCCAAAATTGTTGATTGTGGTCACACGGTGGCTTAAGATTTGTTGTTTGATAATGAGACACCTTGGAATATGAGAGAATCTAACTCTAAACTCCCACCTGGGAGTGCCAAATTTTTTTATGCATAATCACATCACCCCGAATGTCTCGAAAATCGATGGGTAGAGACTCTCAGTGTGATTGCATAACATGGAACTTCTCCCAAAGTGTGGGACTTTATGAATCGTGAGAGCTCTCCTGATAAAGGCCGGTTCCTAGTCCTCCATTTAGGTGCACACATATAATTTGTAGAGGTTATACTCTAAAATCTACTCTAATTTACCAAGGAGATAGGGATAAGAAGATGAAATAATATAAACCTAAACTAACAAAGGTGATGCACCAAAGGAATGTTGAACACCTCCTTTGTAATTAAACACAAACCATTAAAAATTTAACAAAACCACCATGCACAGATAACCAAACTATAATGAGAGATCGGGTGGATGTAATGAACATTTTATCCAAATAACTCCCCCAACCATTTGGATGACTTTTACCTTCACTCTGTCTCTGATGCTTTACATTTCAGGTCATGTGCCCATAGGCTTGGTCATTTGTTACTTTTCATAGGACACAATTCGTCCACGTGCTCTCCGCACCATGTAATTCTTCCACGCGCCACTCCACGAGATGCCTTCCAAATCAGCTAAGTTTTGGGACTTCCTATCACACGCCCTCTTTTCTTTGTGCCTCCACGCATCCTCCCTCAGTTGGATATTCGTGCCCTACTTCCATACTTGTCTTTCACAAGAATTCATTATTTTATGTTGCGTGCACATCCACGTGTGTGTTTTCCCTCCACTTCCCTTTCACGCATTTGCATATTTTCACATGCCTTGCTTCCTTGTTGCCTTATTTCCACATGCCTTTATGTGCCTTCTTATTTCTTCCTTTGCATTTTCTCCCCTTCCATTTCCCCCCTTTGTGCCTTGAATCTCTCGACCCTCTGCAAAGTGAGTTGACTCAAAGCAAAGTAGTGGTTTGGAAAAGATTAGCGGAAGCCTCCATGTGTCTCTTCAGGGTACTTTTGGTATGGTGCTCAAAAGCGGGGTCCCTGAATGCATGTAGGCCCTCCACGTGGTCAACGTATGACAAATTTACACCGGCCGTTGAAAATTATAAGCAAAGCAACAGAGCCAGCGGAATCCTCCACGTGCCTCTTCAACGCAAATTCAAAGGTAAAATCCAAAGGTAGGTCCCCAAAGAAGTGCAGGCCCTCCACGTGGTTAGATCTTGAAAAGAAAAACCGGTTGTTGAAAAAGTATAATCATGGAAGAGTCAAGGAAGCCTCCATAAGCCTCATCAGTGCAACTTCAATGGTAAAATCCAAAGGCTTGTCCCCAATCGAGAGCACAAGACCTCCATATGTATAGAGTTCAACAATTTTGCTCTAAATAGAAGGTAGAAAAGAAAAAAAAAAAGAAAGAAGAGAAGGCTCATGGACGATGCCAAGTGTCCAACCATTGCAACTTCAAGAGTGAAAGGAGGGGATAGAGTCTTGGAAATCCTGCAGGGTTTCCATATGGAGATAACTATAAACATCCCACCCGAAAAGGGGTTTTGACATTATATATAGTGGCACCCTTTACTCACCCAAAGGAATGAAGCAACATACGGATGTTTGTGGATGGTGCACTCCCAAGACCTTAAAAGGTAGCAAAATCTTAAGAATACGTGAGGCTTCCACGTGGATCTTACATGGATAGAATCCAAACCCAAAGCAGTTTGGAAAATATTGGTAGAAGGTCAATTCAATGAAAGATGAATCATGAAGCCCACCAAGAATTTTAAATTCTTAGATATTTTAAAATATTGTGAGAGCCCACGTGGAATGCCCGACCCTGACCTTCAGATGATCATAACTTTTGAATGATATAGTCTACCATTTTTGAGGTTTTCAAGCTTCTCACCTACCACCATAATGAGTTATGAGCTTCCATTCTTGCCCAATAAGGAACAATAACAGAGGCATGGGTTTTGTAGTAGAACCCATCATTGTTGTAGGTGAATTTAATGCATTTTCTTGGGTGGTTGGAGTAGGATTTTGAATTCTTCTCTCCTTTCTCTCTCATTCTTCCTATATAGTGAGAGAAGGGGCATTTTTCTGAAAGGTTGTTCATTTTTTATCTCCTTCCCCCCTCTCTTTCTTCCCTAGGGTTAAATGTCGAGCTTAGGCCTCCTCTCTTTGGTTTGTAATGGAATTTTCTTACCTCTTACCAACTGATGATGTACTGTGTGAATTCATGGAGCAATTAAATATGTTTCGTGATGTATTTTGTCGATCCTTTGCTTATTTTATTGCCTCTTCTTACCTCTCATCATTACAGGATATATTGTGCATATCTCTTATGCCTATCGCATTTTTTGGGAGTTGTGTTTAACAAGTTTGAAGTGGTGCTCTATGTGAACTTTATCTTTGGTCTATGATGTATCTTGTCCATCCTCCCCATTGCTCACCTCTCTCCATTTTAGGCAGTTGGATTTTTATCAGCAACCTCCTTTTCTTGTGTATCAATGCTTTAGAGTAGGATTTATTTTCATGTACTCTCTCTCCTTGTTCCCTTGGATAGTTAGATTAGGATTAGATAGTTTTCCTGCATTAGAGTAGATTGTGGTAGGTAGTTTAGGAGCAAGAACCAACTTTCTCTGGAGGGTCATCTCAAGCCCGTAAGTCCCATAGCTTGAGAGATGATCCAATGTTGCAAAAATTACACTGAATGCCCCATTCACATCTAAGGCCATTCAAGGGTGCTATAATTTTACATCAATGAACACAACGAGAGGGTTGAAATCATCCACACACTTATCTTATTGCTCCAAATTAAGTCCCCTTTCCTACGCCATAGGCCTAGGGGCCAATTCAAGTCAAGACCTTGGTCATACCCAAGGGGTTATGGACGCTGGGAGCTATTGGGTATGAATATCTAGTCCATTTTATTATTATTATTTATTAACATATGCATAAGTGGTATTGGAGGGGCTAGATGCTATGTTTTGTCATTACGAAGGGGCCACATGGTACTTATGTTCTAATTTTGCATTGGGGATCACTTTTGGATCATGGCGACTTAAAAGGTGAAAATTAACTTAAGTTACTTTATGTTATTTGCTCATCCTAAGGAAAAATGTAACTAGGACCTTTTAGGGTTCTTTTGGCTTGAAAAAAGTTATATAAGGAGTTGAGGGGAGAAAGGAGAGGATACTTTATGCATACTCAACTATTTATTTCATGTGCAACTGTTGTTTGCAAATCTTCATCTTTTGGAGTGAGATCCCATAGGAACCATAACTTTAGTGGTGAGAGATCCATCCCTAGCTAGTAAGGCATTCTTGGTAGTGAGAGATCTACCCTAGCTTGTCATTTTGGAGTTATTTTCAGGGCTGATTCACAAAGATATTTGTATGGGTTTCAGAGATAGGGTTTTAAGGGTTTTTGCAAATTTGGTCAAGATAATCAGTGAATTTTCAGATCAGATTTACGACAGCAATAAAGGAAGGGTTTGGCATCATTTTCAGAGGATTTTGCAAGGGTTTTAACCACCTACCAAAAAAGGTGACTTGTTTTGGAGATTGCAGCCTTTATTTAGAGGGTTTCAGTTAGCCATTTTTAGATCTAAAGGTTGGAATATCATTTATATATTTATAAATATTATTTCCAAAGTTTCATAATTTTTGCTTTGGTATTCAATGAGATATGAATTTTAGAAGTTTTCCATTGTTTAGGGCACGCTATTGTAATTTTTCTTGCAAAGATTCTATTATCTGAAAAATTTCCAAAAATAATTTCCTAGTGTTAGTTTAATTGTTATCAAGCTCTCTATAAATTTTCAAGTGATTCGGACAAGTATATTGTGAGTTATATATTTATTTCTATTTGCTGCCTTAGTTTTATTTTCTCGCAAAAATCGAATTTTGTTTGGCTAAAAATTGTCGTATTTTGTGCTTTTCTAGGTGGTATCCCACAAGGGATATTTCGGTGGTATCGAGCAGTTTTTTCTCCATCTTGTTGGGGTTGAAAGATAGGAGACAAAGAAAGTGAGGATATGGGTGTAGATCTGATGAAATAATTGTTCACCAATATGGTGAAGCAGCAGAAGACTACCAATCTCTATTTGAGCCAACTCACTGAGATATTAGCACAGGGTGGGATTGATGCTCATACGAGAGAGAGAGAGGATAAAATAGCAATATGGGACAACATGGTCGAAGAGGTGAGGATGAACATTCAGGGCAACGGTCTCCCCATTCTTCTACTAGGCCTTTAGGGATTCACAAACCTTCTTTCGTGAAAGATATAGAAGTTTTATAGGTACGGAAGCTAGTGGATATTTTAGATGAGGAGTCTTGTTGGGAAAGATACCAGACTTTGAGTGATGGCTTTTGTGAGCACATGCCATTCCAGGAATATTACAAAATGAAGATTGGCAGTAGGCCCAAGAGAGATTACCAGACACAGGCACCAGAGTTTTAGAGGAGATTGGGACAAATTTCCATTCCACACTTCGATGGTTCTAAGAAGTGTACTGCAAAGTCTTGGGTTCAGAAATTGAAGACATAATTTGACTTGAATCCGATGCGAGAGGAAGATGCAATTAAGTTTGTAATCTTACATCTGGAGGGAGACACTCATGATTGGTGGCATCATGGATTGATTACATAGGGACACATACACATTACTACTTATGCAAAGTTCACACAGAGGCTAGTGGATATATTTGATAGGAGGAACCCTAATAGGTATTTCAGGGAGTTGACTCATATAAGATAGACCGGTTCCCTAAATCAGTTTATCGCAGATTTTCAGAGGTTATCAATCATGGTACATGATGTTACGGAGATGAGGCTGATTTCACTATTCATGGCAAGGTTAATAGATGCTCTTGCTAGATTTTTGAAGGCATTTGAGCCATCTTATTTACATGAGACTATTAGGAGAGCTCATGATTTGTAGTTATCTACTCCTAAGTCAAGGTTTCCCCCTCGAGTACAATCTAAGGTTTTTCCTTCTAGATCTTATGGTTCACAGTGAAAGGTACCTCCACTTAGGCAAGATGCAACCAGAAACCATTCATATCTAGGGACGATAGAGATGAGTTGAGGTGAAAGAAACTATGTTTCGATTCTGCACACCTTTGACTCATGACATGATTGCAGGGGTAGAGGGAAGGTCCAATTCATGGAGGTCTTCAAGGAGAGTGATGGTGATGAGTAGTTGGACACACAGGGATTGGAGGAGGATGATGATGAGGCATTGGATAGTGCAGGTGTTGAGTAGGATAGCGAGACCTTTCCCCAGGAGACTATCACCACTTTGTCTAGTACCCCGAGGTACAAGGCATTCAGAGTTAGGGGAGTTTTACAGGGGCAGCGAGTAGTGGTACTCATTGATAGTGGGGCCACCCACAACTTTATTGATGCCTCATTGGTTGAGAGGCGAGGATTACAGATAGAGGACTTTGAGGGCTTCAATGTGGTTATAGCTAATGGAGAGTCTATGAGGTGTACATGGCAGTACCCCAATTGAGCATCACGATGGGTAACTATACAGTTACCGATGACTTCTATATTATTGGTATTAGAGAGACCAACATAGTGCTAGGATTATAGTGGCTCCATTCCCTTGGCGAGTTTCGGACTAAATTTTTACTATGGAGTTGAAGTTCAAGTCTAAAGGGAGGAATGTGATTTTGAGGGGCTTATCTTCTTAGAGGCACCTCAGGTTGTTACATCTAAGAGAATCGAGAGGATTTACAGGAACAATGGGGTGGATTGGGTAGTACATTACTTGGTTTTGACCAAGAAGTCAGAGGATGGGTAAGCATGAGTATTGTGTGGACATACATGGCCTATTGGATAGGCATAATACACTTTTTAGTGACATACTTCTAGGCATACCTCCAGACAGGGATTTGAGCATGTGATTGAGCTCGAGGATGCTAGACCCATGGTTACTTCTCCTTACCATCACCCCAAATGGTTTAAGGATGAGATCGAGAAGACTATCCATGAGCTCATTGATATGGGGCATATTAGACCGAGTTCCAGTCCTTTTGCTTCTTCGGTGGTATTGGTGAAGAAGAAGGATGGGACCATGTGGATGTGTATAGACTACCATGCCTTGAATAAGAAGACAATAAAGAACAAGTATCCAGTACCACATATTGATGAGTTACTTGATGAGCTACATGGTGTTATCTATTTTTCAAAAATAGATTTGTGATCTAGATATCATGAGATCAAGGTCAGGGAGTAGGATGTGCAGAAGACAACTTTCAGATGCCATTACTGTCACTTTGAGTTCTTGGTGATGCCCTTCAGACTGTCTAATGCTCCAGCTACTTTCGAGTCTTGCATGAACCATGTGTTCAACTATCACCTATGGAAGTTTGTATTGGTTTTATTTGATGATATTTTGGTCTACAACAAGACTTGGGAGGACCATATCATAGGCACCTTGGTGAGATATTGGGGATATTAGAAGCAAATTCACTATATGCGAAAGCTTATAAGTGTGAGTTTGGCATGATCGAACTTCTATATTTGGGATATGTGATTGGTGGGGGTGTAGTGAAGGTGGATAGAGAGAAGATACGGGAAATTATAGATTGGTTGCCACCTAGGACATTGACACATTTGAGAGCATTTGTGGGTTTGTGCACATACTATAGGAGGTTCATGAAGAATTTCTCTCGGTTGACTACTCCATTGACTGATTTGACCAAGAGGGGGCATTTTCTTGGTCAGAGGTAGTACAACAAGTTTTTTATCAACTTAAAGAGGTGATGAGTTCGTGTCACGTTCTCACATTACCATATTTCTCTCGCCCATTCATTCTAGAGTGTGATGCATCAAGAGAGGGTGTTGGGGAAATCCTCATGCAGGATAGGCATCTCATTGCCTATGAGAGTTAGAAATTGAAACACATGGAGAGAGGGTATTCAATTTACGATAAGGGGATGTTGGAAATTATACATGCTTTGGCCAAATTTAGACAGACGTTGTGGGCAGAAAATTCATGGTTTGTATGGATCATAACAGTTTGAGGTTCTTCTTGGGGCAGAAGGAGCTCAACGATCACGAGAAAAGATGGGTGAACAAGGTACAAACCTATGACTTTGACATAGAGTACACTAGAGGTAAGAATAATATTGTTGTTGATGCTTTATCTAGGAGGCCTTACCTCACTTCTATGCTTAGTTCTATGTCTGATATTTTAGTGGATTGGAAGGCTCATATACTTGTTGAGTATTCCAAAAATTAATTTGCATGTGAGATCATGGATGGTATTATACAAGATGACCAATACAGAGTAGTGGATGATCTCATTTTCTACAAGGATAGGATTTTCCTTGTACTAGGGTCTAAGATGAAGGAGAAGATCCTTTGAGCAGTACATGATACACCACTAGCTGGGAATCCTGGGTATTTCAAAACATATAGTTTATCAGGGAAATATTTGCATGGAATGGGATGAAAAACGATGTCCTTAACCATGTCAGAGGGTGTATGGTTTGCCAGCAAACCAAATCTAAGCATTCTTTTCCAGCAGTATTACTCTAGCCTCTTCCCATTCTCAAACAGAAATGGGAAAGCATATCGATGGAATTTATCACAGGAATTCCCTTAGTGCATGGGCATAGCTGCATTTATGTTGTAGTTGATTGATTAACTAAGTATGCTCATTTCTTTTCCCTACCCAAGGGGCATGAGGTAGTGGATCTGGCTTGGATCTTCTATACAGGGATTTTTAGGCTACATGGGTTTCCTAAAAATATTGTCAGTGATAGGGACAAGATCTTCATGAGCACCTTTTGGCAGGAGATCTTCATACTAGTAGGTACGGAGTTGACTCCTAGCACTAGCTACCTCCCACAAACAGACGGGTAGATGGAGATAGTCAATAAGTGGATAGAGGGATACTTGCAAAGTTATGTGTTGGTACATTAGCGTGGGCCTGGATTAGATGGTTACATATGAGTGAGTATTGCTACAATACTACCTATCAGATGAGCATAGGTATGACTCCTTTCCAATCCTTGTATGGGTACGACATGATTACATTTGTGGATTTGGTATTACCAGATAGCCAAGCTCCCAAATCTTGAGATTGGTTATAGGAGAACCAAGATGTTCTAAAGGCCCTCATGGAGAACCTTCAGAAGGCATAGAATCAACAAAAGGTATATGTAGATCGGCACAACATAGAGAGGTCTTTTGAGGTTGGAGGTGTAGTATTCCTATGTTTTCAGCCATATAGGCAGTCCTCACTGAAGCAGAAGGGTGAAAAGAAATTGAAACCATGTTTTATGGTCCATAACGGGTAGTTCAACGAGTTGGGGTAGTTGCATATGAGCTAGAGATACTGGAGCACGGTAAAATACATAATGTCTTCCATGTGTCGTGCCTTAAGAAGGCACTTGAACAACATATTTTACCATCTACGAGTTTATGCCACTAGATGAGGAGGGGAAGTTGGTGTTAGAATAGGAATCCATTATTGAGGAGAGACAGAGAGGCCTTAGGAGTAGAGTGATCATAGAGTATTTGGTGAGGTGGAAGGGATTGCCACTTGATGATGTGACTTGGGAGGGAGAACAAATTTGTAGCATCCAAATTTGCATTTTCTTGAAGACAAGTAAAATTTGGGAAGGAGGACCATAATGTCCCATTTCCTACGCCATAGGCCTAGGGGCCATTCGAGTCCAGGCCTTGGTCATACCCAAAGGGTTATGGACATTGGGAGCTATCAGGTATGAATATCTAGTCCATTTTATTATGTTTTGGAGGGGCTAGATGTTATGTTTTGTCATTAAGAAGGGGCCACATGGTACTTATGTTCTAATTTTGCATTGGGGGGTCTCTTTTGGACCATAGCGACTTAAAAGGTGAAAAGTAACTTAAGTTACTTTATGTTATTGGCCCATCCTAAGGAAAAATGACTTGGACCTTTTAGGGTTCTTTTGCCTTGAAAAAGGTTATATAAGGAGTTGAGGGGAGAAAGGAGAGGATACTTTATGCATACTCAACTATTTATTTTCATGTGCAACTAATGTTTGCAAATCTTCAGGTTGTGGAGTGATATCCCACAGGAACCCTAACTTCAGTGGTGAGAGATCCATCCCTAGCTAGTAGGGCATTCTTTGGTAGTGAGATATCTACCCTAGCTTGTCATTTGGAGCTGTTTTCAGGGCTGATTCAAAGAGATATTTGTAAGGGTTTCAAAGATAGGGTTTTGAGGGTTTTTGAGAGGTTTGGTGAAGATAATCAGTGAATTTTCAGATCAGATTTATGGCAGCAATAAAGGAAGGGTTTGGCATCATTTTCAGAGGATTTTGCAAGGGTTTCAACCACCTACCAAAAAAGGCGACTTGTTTTGGAGATTGCAGCCTTTATTTGGAGGGTTTCCAGTTGCCATTTTCAGATCTGAAGGTTGGAATATCATCTTATATATTTATAAATATTATTTCCAAAGTTTCATAATTTTTGCACTTGTATTCAAGGAGATATGAATTTTAGAAGTTTTCCAGTTGTTTAGGGCACGCTGTAATTTTCTGGCAGTATTCTATTATCTAAAAAATTCCAAAAATAATTTCCTAGTGTTAGTTTAATTGTTATCAACCTCTCTATAAATTTTCAAGTGATTTGGGAAAGTATTTTGTGAGTTATAGATTTATTTCTATTCGCTGCCCTAGTTTTATTTTCTGCAAAAATTAGAATTTTGTTTTGCTGCAAATTGTTAATATCTTGTGCTTTTCTACATGGTATCCCATAATGGATATTTCACTCACATCTAAGGCCATTCAGGGGTGCTATAATTTTGCATCAATAGAACACAAGAGAGGGTTGAAATCATCCACACACTTATCTTATTGCTTCAAAATTGATATAGTGCATTATAGTAGCCAAGAGGTAAAAATTTCATTACAACTTGATTGGAAGGTTTTTATTCCACAAAATCACTTGCGAGATAAGGGAACAAGCGAGCGTGCAAAGAAAAATGTCCAACCTTTAGAAAAATGCCCCTTATTATAATATATAGGAGGAATGAGAGAGGGAGATAGAAGAAATTCAAAAACCTACTCCAACCACCCAAGAAAATACATTGAATTCACCTGCAACAATGATGGGATCAACTGTAAAACCCATGCCTCCATGTGTTGTTTGTTGTTGGAAAAGAAAGGAAGCCCATTCTTCATTAATGTGGTAGGTGAGAAGCTTGATAGCCTCAAAAATGGAGGACTGTATTAAAAATTCTTGGTGGGATTCGTGATTCATCTTTCATTGAATTGAGCTTCCGCCAATATTTTCCAAACTACATTGGGTTTGGAGTCTATTTGTGCAAGATCCATTTGAAAGCCCCACGCATTATTAAGATTTTTATTCCTTTTAGGGTCCTGGGAATGTGACGCATCGACACTTGGCACCATATATAATGTCCAAACCCCTTTTCAGGTGGGACCTTTATAGTTAGCTCCTCGTGGAAACCCTGTGGGCTTCCAAGACTTATCCCCTCCTTTCACTCTTGAAGTTGTGACAGTTGGACACTTGGCATCATCCACGAGCCTGATCTACTTTCTTTGTGTTTGGCTTAGTCCCTTCTGTTTAGGATCAACTATGTTGGACCCTCAACATGTGGAGGGCCAATGCATGTTTGGGGACCTACCTTTGGATTTTACTTTTGAAGATGCATTGAGCTGACATGTGGAGGCTTCGCTGGTTCTTCCATGCTTAGAATTTTCAATGGCCGGTTCTACCTTTCTCAAGCTCTAACCACATGGAGATCCTGTGCTCGTTTGGGGACCACGCTTTTGTCGCACCTTTGAAGTTGTGCTGATGAGGCACGTGGAGGATTCCATTGGCTCTTCCCATCCTTAGAATTTTCAATGGATGGTTCTACCTTTCTTGAGCTCTGACAACATGGAGAGCTTGCACTCATTTGGGGACTCCACTTTTGAGAACCATACCAAAAGTGCGCTAAAGAGACACGTGGAGGCTTCCGCTAACGGTTGGACTTAGCTCCACATTGAAACCCTGTGGGATTCTAATACTTTACCCCCTCCTTTCCCTCTTGAAGTTGTGGCGGTTGGACACATGGTATCATCCACGAGCCTGCTATGTGATAAGATCCACGTGGGGTCAAGCGCATCCCTAGGGTCTCCATTTTTTTACACCTTTTGAAAGTGCGTTGAGCTGACATGTGCACCTTCTATGGCTCTATTACTTTGCTTCGAGTAGACTCACTCTAGGCTCGATTTTTACTTATCGAGTTAGCTTTTCTTCAACATTCTATTGGTTGTTCATTTGTTGACCCTTCATCTCCATTGTTGAGCCCACCTACAACTTGATTTTTTGGGATCAAATGTAAGATCACATGGCTGAACCAACCTCTCTATTTCTCCCGTGTAAGGTTTCGTTTGATCACTTTGTCCTGAGGGGAAAAATTTGATAACAATTTGGTGACTTGTGGGGTCACCTACCCGCTAGGTGGAAGATCATTTGCCTTGTTGTATTCGAGGGGAAAAATTGGATAACACAAAAAAATTGAGTGTGTTTTTATTTCTTGTATTGTTTAAGGTTGATTCTAATGGGGTAAATTCTTAAAATAAATTAAAGCCTATAGGGCTCCGTGGTCAAGTAAAAAAATTCGGTCAATTTTTAGATCAAGATGGTATCGAAACCTAGCACAATAGTTTGTTGGTTTTATTATGGCTTTTGAGCATCATTTATTTCACTTATTATAATTAAACCAACAAACTATTGAGTTAGGTAGAATGTATAAATAAGACATGTTATGGGAAATGTCTGTATACATCTAACTAATTATGGCACAGTAGTAAAAGACCCAAATTTTTGGGCAATGTTTGTACTCATTTTATACTTGCATTATGAACCCCCAGAGGGCTATTATTATTTGGTGATTTTTCTAATGCCAGAGATGCAGTATATTTTTCCTTGTTGAGTTATTTGTCTAGTAGGAGGAGACAAACACTTTTTGGAGTTCATATTTAGTGAGAATAGCTAGGGGATAGGTTTACCATACTCAACATTTTTCTCGCATTTAAATTTGGATTACTCCATTTACATCTCCTAATTAGATTTTGAGTACCTATTACATCTTGCAGTAGGATTTAACTCATATTTATAAGATTGTAGATTTTTCACCAATTGTGCGAGATAGTGAGCTCCTAGGCATAAGCTTAGTTCTTCATTCTCTTACCGACATTGTGACCATGAGGAAGAATGGTAGTTGAGTTATTGTTGGCATCTGACATTAGGTTAGATATTCATTCTATAAAGAGGCCATCATGGGCATACAACAAAATGTTACCTGATAAATTTTTGTCAACAAGAGGAGTTCACGAGAGATTAGCTCGGATTGCGACCATTCATTCAAATGGTAGCTGATCATCAGTGACATCGAATCAATCATAGATCTACATAACATGTAGTTTTCCTTCAGACCAATTTGGATTATGTGGAATCAATTCAAAGACAGGAGCTGTGTTGTAGGATGAAGAGAATCATTGTTTTGAGATATTTCAAAACTTTGCACTACAAAGCGGGAGCGTTGAGGTTTTTTGGAAACTTAGCACCGTATAATGGAGGTGTGTCTTCTTATGATATCGAGTGGTGTAGCAGAGGTAGTAAACCTAAGTGCCATAGGTCCTAGAATTTGAACCATCACTTGTTTGATTGTGGAGTTGGCAAAATACAACGTAGATCTCTTCTAAGCAAAGTGATTTGGAGTTTAAAATCATTTTGGGACAAAAATCCCTTCCCATTAGGAATGTGTGATCTAGAGGTCAATATGGAGGAAATATGTTCCCTAAATCTTCCCAGCATTTTCATAGTACGAAAGATGAGTCTGAGAGCTTTCTAGTGACTATTTAAACATCAAAAATAGAGTCCATACGTGCAAACAGTGGCTAGTCAAAGTTGAAGTCAACCCTATGCGAGACTAGGTCAACTAAAAAGTCACTTCGTGGAAAAAAAAAAAGATCGTGTGGTTAGATTTATACCTCCGGTCTTTGTCGCATAATATCGATCGTCTTCTTCAGTGATCGAGAAAAAATTATGCCACATGGTGTGTCAATAGGCTGCCACATGGCCTACCACCATTTTGCCCAATAACTTAGGCGAGTTGTATTTAGCTAATCGAGCTATTGATGAGTTCGAGTTATGCAGCGAGCCATATGGGTTAAGCTAAGGAAGAGTTGAATGTTTTAGCTCGGTGAGCTATAAAATTGTATTGACCGGAAATTTGACTATGTGCATTGGTCGAGTTATGTCAACGACTCAATGGTACGCGACAAAAGAAGAGGACGTGGCCGAAAGCCACGGTGGAATAGTTAGGAAAAGGCTATAATAAGCCTTATCTTTTACACAGCCTGGTCAATATGGAATAAACCATATAATCTCCATGGAAAAAGGAAGGCCGAATGACTCAGCACCATATGGACGTGAATGCAGGGCTCAGACGGGTATAGGTACGTGGCATAGCAGGCTTCTGTATGGAGTAGCAAACGTGGGAGGCACATGGATGGGTCGTGGCGAGTGGAAGGCAACGTGACGGTTGGGGGTCTTCTCAACAGAAACAAAGGACTTGGTTTGGCCATTTAAATAGCTAAATAAAAATTCAGGGCACGGGATTCGAACACGCAACCTCCTCCATACTTGGTTTTGGTAATAGTTGGCGCGATAACATTCTTTATGTGAAGTCAGGTTGCCCAAAGGCTATAAAATCATTTATCTTCATCCCACTTAGGAAGAAGCTCATTTTCGAGCTTCTATGGTAATAATTGCCTACTTAATGTATAAGAACTATTATGCAGGAATTTTTATAAGTCCTATTATATTATTTAATAGGCATTATTAGAGCATATTTATAGGCGTTGGATAAGACCTATAGGTGATGAAGCTCGAAGGTCTCCTAAAGTACTCCAATCCCGAGTCAAGGTGAAAAGACGAAGTTTGAAGGTCTTTCGGTAGCAAAATTATGGAGAAAAATATTGTAAGCCGTATATTTATTATTATAGGAATTATTTTATTAAATGCCTATATTATTTCTTATGGTCAATATGGAGAGAGATGACCGATATTATTTGTTATCGACAAGATGAAGTAGGCCTATTATTTGTTTTGAAAGGTACTAAAAGATGTCAACATTATTTTTTATCAACAAAAAAAGTCCTATTTATTATTATAGTCATATTGAGGACCGATATTTGTCATTAATTAGTATTGAGCTCATTAGTGAAAATTGTAGTCTGCTGACAAATGGAGACTTAGCACCACAAAGCGGAAGGGTGGAGGTTTCTTGGAGGATAATTAGCACCATGAAGAATGTGTAGAGGTATTCTTGGATAGAATGTTGGATCGAATCTACCAGGATAGCTACTTGTTATTAATGTTCTTGTTCCATTTAGACTCAATATTATCATACTTAGATTGTATTATTTGTTATATTCATATAAGTGGATAATATATCAGTTCTATTGATGAACCTGAAGACATAGGATTTCTGTCTAACTTTGCTATCAATATTTGTGAATTGTGTTTTTAATTCTTGCATTGTTTAAGGTTGATTCTAGTTGGGTAAATTCAGAAAATAAATTAAATCCTATAGGGATCCATGGTTAAGTAAAAAATATTTGGATCAATTTTTTGCCAGAGAAGACCCTATCTCATGTGCACCATATAAGATGACTACCATTGAGATCCGTGAGCTCAAGCTTCAACTGGAGAGCCTTCTTGAGAAGGGCCTAATCTATCCTAGTGTATCCCCTAGGGGTGCACCAATTATTTTTGTGAAGAAGAAGGATGGATCCTTATGATTGTGGATCAATTATAGAGAGCTATACAAAGTAATGATCAAGAATCATTACCCCTTCCACGCATTGATGATTTGTTTGATCAGATGAAGGGTGCTATAGTGTTTTCCAAGATAGATCTCAAGTCACGGTATCATCAGTTGTGGATTGAAGGAATATATTCATAGGACAACCTATCGTACCAAATATGGTCATTACGAGTTTAGAGTAGTTCATTTCGGTCTTGCAAATGCCTCCGTAATATTCATGAGTTTGATGTATGTGGTATTCAAGACTTTTTTAGATCGCTTCGTGCTCATATTTTTGAATGACATATTTATTTTCTCACGCATGCATGAGGACCATGAGGAGTACCTTCGTCAGGTTTTGCAGTGTCTTCGAGAGAAACAAATATTTGGGAACATGGAGAAGTGTGCATTCTTTCAATCATAGGTTCAGTATCTAGGTAACATGATTTATGGGGAAGATATCACAGTCAATCCTTCCAAGACTAGATCTTTCATTGATTGGAAAATGCCGATCAATGTGACCAAGGTACATAACTTCATTGGATAAGAAGGGTATTATAGGAGGTTTTTACATGATTTCTCATGTATTTCTCATCCCATCACTTCACTACAACGGAAAGGGAAGAAGTTTGTTTGGTCAAACAATTGTGAGTAGGCCTTCACGACTATGAAGAAATGCCTTACTATAGCACCTATCCTTGCATTTCGAGATGCAGAGGGATTTATTTGTTTTCTACAGATGCTTCATTGGCATGGATAGGAGGACTATTGATGCATGATTTGCAGTTGTTTCTTTTGAGTCAAAAAGATCAAGGATTATGAGCTCAATTATCGAATCATAACCTTGAGCTTACAGCAATGGTCCATGCTTTCATTTGATGATGATATTTTCTATTGAGCGGGAGGTTCATACTCAAGATGCAGACCATTTGAGCCTACAACACCTCTTCACTTAGCCCAATCTCAATGTCCATCAATGGCATTGGATGGAGCTTCTCTGTGAGGATGATATGGAGATTAAGCATTTGAAGGGGAAGGTGAATGTGGTTTCAGATGCCTTGAGTCGATGGATGAACCTAGCCATGGCTACAACAATATTATAATTTATTTGTGTGTGTGTGTGTGTGTGTGTGTGTGTGTGTGTGTGTGTGTGTGTGTGTGTGTGTGTGTATTGTTGGTATTGAAATCCGACCGAATAGACCGTTTCACACAAAGACAAAGGAAATGGGGATGGGTTGTCATGGATGACCTACCCCTATTTGATATAGTGGGGTGGGTCAACCATGACCACCCACCCCTTTATCAAAGTTACTGATCACGGTGGGGTGTTCGTCCCCCTACCATCTTATTTTTTATATATGTTGGTGTAATGCCCACTTCCCTCTGACACTTAGTGGATTATCATTTTGAGTTATGCAGAATTTTGCATATGGACATGACTTATACTTATGTTGATTAGCATGATGTTTTGTGAATAGATGCATTTGGGTTATGATTGGATTTTGTTTTCAGTATGATCTACACTGACTCATGGACAGACTATTGGATACCGATATTATTTTTATATGGATATATTGCATGTGTTCTAACATTGGATTTCTTCGCCATGATAAGTAGAATGTAGTTGTTGAATTTACATTACTATAACTTTGGATAATGATGGAATGCATGATTAAGTTGTGATTTAAACCTTGAAATAATGGATAATTGAATTACGTATAGATGTTAATAAATTTCATGCATATGGTTATTTTGGACATTTTGACATGGCCGCAAGGCCGAAGGAGGTATTTTGTATTTTGCAGGAAACACAACATGATCACAACCTAAAGGGGGATTGGGAACCAAACACAACAGGATGTCGGGTGGTTACAACTTTTGGTCGTCAAGGCAACTAGTGAATTGTATTGTGTTACTTTAGTTTTCTTTTTTTATGTTGTTAAGAAAAATTTCCATGAGGGGGAAATTTTCTAATGTGACCAAGGGGTTAAGAATTTTAATTACTTGTTTTAACTTGCTTTAGTAGGTGATTTCATTTGTGATGTTTTTTTTTAAATTACTTTTGCTAAGTATGTTTAGATTAATTTAACACCTTGTTTTAATTTTTAAGTTTTGGAGGGAAGTCTAGTGGGTGTAATTAATTTTGATGGTTGGCTCCTTGAGCCTTGTGCTTTCCTCTTGTTTTGAATGCTTGTTTTGAGTGTTGACCACTCCAAGTTCTTTGAATCTCGAATTTGAAATTGAGGGCAATTTTGGGGGACTTGTGGGACAAGTTAAACTTGTCCCACACTTCCCAAAACCCCTTACCAACCATATCTATGGGTTGGGAAGCCAAAAAGGGGATTATTTATTGTTTTGGGAAGGGAAATGTGACTTTGGAGTGCACTTTTCTTCCATTTGCATTTAATTGTGCCTTAAGGCACATGGGAAGGGATAGATGTGGAAAGAGATGTCATTCAACCCAACCACCCATTTATTGTGTTTTGGGAATTGAGTTGACTAAGGGAGGTGGTCTTGAGGATGTGAGATGTGGCATCCTACATGGAGCCACATCATCCTCACCCTCCCCTTTTGTCTATTTATGGGAATTTCCTCTCTTGTTGAGGGGGTTGGAGGTTTTTGTTGAGGAGTTCTTTTTATTTTCCTTTGGAGAGAAAAGAATTGGGGGGAAAAGAAAAAAAAAGGAGCTTGGACTTGCATGCTTGGATTGTTTTGGAGGGAGCTTGGACAAAGCTTCTTGGTTTAGGCTTCTCCAATGGAGAGGTAGGAAACCTTCTCCCTTTTGCTTTCTTATTGTTGTTGCTTCTATGCTTAAAATTGTAGAAAATGTATGTTTACCTTTGTGTGTTGTGGAAAAATGGATAGAATGCTTAAGGTGTAGTGTAGGAGAGGTCTATGGGAAAAACTCATGAGGGAGGCATAAGAGTAGAATAGGAAATTGTGGAGGGAGTTTGAGAGGGATGCCCATCTTGGGTAAGAATGTCTACATTCTTACCTTGTCCTTGAGGGAGCCATAAGAGGAGGGAGGTATAAGAGTTTAGGAGGAAAAAGGGGTACTTGAGGGAGGCATAAGAGTCTTAGGGGCTTGAGTTTTATTGTGGAGGGTTTGGATGGGCATCTCATTTCAATGGGGAGGCATAAGGAAAACTTTCCCATAGTTCCTTCTCTTGTTGGCTTGGATGAAAGCCTTGTTATGAAATGTTTTGTGTTATTTGTGTTTCCTTTTGTTTCTTTTATTTTAGCTTTGAATGTTGTGAAGAAATTTGTATTGTGGAAGCAAGTGTTGTTGCCTTGAGTTGGAGACCACCCTTTCATTGTGTTGTGTTTGGGGCTCGGGGGTCAATGGAGGAGATTGCTTCTCTTCTCCATTGAGTTTTGGTTGGGAGGAGAGTGTTGCCTCTCCCCTTATCTTGTTGTGAATCAAGCAAACTATGGAGGAGCCACCTTGTTGATATTTGGAGCACAAGAACCTTGTTGTTGACAATGTAAAAACCACCATGTACTTTACCCACCTTGAGTGGAGGAAAAATGTAATGTTGCCTTGTATTTTAACTTCCAATATTGTATATTTGTTTCCACATCAAATAGGAAATGTTGAAGGAAAGTTGCATTGAAATGATAGTATTTCTTACTCTAAAATTTATTGGAAATGTTGTTGAATTCTCTTGTGGAACATCAAATGAGATTAAATTAAACATCTTTGATCACGAAGCTTTACCGTGGATCATTTAGCCAGTAGTCCGAGCACTGTGTGCGGACTCACCCGAACTTAATATAAAAAAATTCACATTTTCGGATTGATTGTTTGTGACGCGTCGTCATCGTTGTCTTGAGTGGCATCGTCTTTTTGTGGCGTCACATTTTGGTATCAGAGCCAGGGGTTCAAAGCTGGGACCCTTGGGCACATGCAGAAACACAAAACAGAACATTTAACTTAGCACAGAGCTGATTCTTTTAAAATATAAAACCACAATGTTGATAATCATAGTAAGCAACAAATTTAGAAAACTTGACACAAGACCTAGAACAATGAACTAACTCTCACCTTGATCTGTGCAGGAGGCATGGATTGGGCGAGGGGTCTCTTCATATAGACCTAGACATACCACCGCCAGAGCAGGCCGTAGCAGCTCTTCTACCTCAGATCTTGCAGACACTCCAGGATGTCAATGCCGCTATACGCGGAGAGCCCTTGGGAGGACGACTTGCTAGACATAGTTTGGAGCCATCAGTAGATGCCCAGGCATCCCCTCGACACAACGAGGAGCACAGGGCAGAGAACTTCCGTGCGGAGTTGGCTAGGGCAAAGTCACCACAGAGAGGACATGGGGACAGGATCTCAGGACATAGGGACAGTCTCGGAGCCCTAGGCAGAGGGGGAGCATTCGAGATAGACCTAGGATTCATCCTACGTTAGGCTGCAAACCATATCGGGGAGATCCCGAAGCTACGACCATCTCACTATTCGGGTGATATGGTGGTTTTCAAGCAGAGGCTGGTTGGTGAGCTTGAGCGGATGCTTCAAGCTCGCCCTGTACTAGCAACACGAAAGCTTGTGTTGCAATCCATCTTCGAAGGATGAAGGGAGTCTCGGTGGAGGACCAGGAGTAGAAGCTCCATGTTGACTCGGAGACGATTACTGGAGTGTTTGAGGAGTGTTTCAGAGCAAGTATTTACCCAAGATATTTATTCAAAGAGCGCATAGACAAGTTTCATGACCTCCGTCGGTGCATCGATGTCGATGGTGAGTATGAGAGTCGATTTTCGGATCTACTCAAGACGCGTCGACTATATGCGCAGATGAGCAGTACGGATTCACGGTTCATCCGGGGCCTGAACTTGGATTTAGGTGGCACAGTGCGCATACACTACCCACAGACATTAGCAGAGGCCATGGAGAAGGCCTATATTACAGAGGAGACATGGGGAAAGACACGGCAGGCTAGATACGAGTTCGGAGCCGTATCCATCGGATGCGGGATAGCAGATCGAAGGGTCGATTCCTCCTCCACGAGGTGGACGAGTTCAGAGGCAAGCTTCATTCGAGCCACCATAGTAGCAAAGCAAGCAGCAGCATCGAGACCCGCCCACCTTACCGACCTCCTCAGAGATTTGATGCACAGAGAGGACGGAGTATGGGGCCTCCTCTAGGGGTCCCCATCGGGACACAGGTGCACCGAGAGCTCGGTCGGCCAGGAGCTCGTCGGCAGAGACCTCGGTAGTCCCATAGCCGAATCGGGATCTGTATCTCAGTCATCTAGAGTACCAGCTGGAGCTGCTTCCCACTGGAGGGACCAGGCAGTTGTTATGGTTGTGGTGTTGTTGGACATCATTGGAGAGATTGCCCACAGAACCCTAACAAGGGTAAGACGCAGAGCTCAGAGCCTACTATTGGAGATATGGCACGGAGTCATCGGATCTACGCAGCGGTCAAGAACCGCCAGGCTGAGCATCAGAGTACTGTGATTGAGACGATAGGTAGTATTGGTGGTATTTCCACCTCTATATTATTTGATTCTGGTTCTTCTGATTCTTTTATTGCACCATCCTTAGTAGAGCGTTGTAGGCTGGTGGCAGTTAGGTAGGGCCGTAGTTGGGACGTTGAGATGGCTTCTGGAGCAAATATTTCTGTAGACTCCTTAGTCAAGGAGTGTGTAGTGGATTTGGGACCCTTCACCACTACTTCTGATCTTCGAATCCTTCCATTAGGATCTTATGGCATCATTTTAGGCATGGATTGGTTGTCCGCTCACAGAGCTAGAGTGGATTGTTACCATAAGACTATTTCTTGCATAGATGATCTTGGAGTGGAGTCAGTGATATCAGGAGTTAGGAGGGCCATGTCCATTCGCACCATCTCCGCTATGCAGCTTAAGCGGTGTGCGCGCAGGTTGTTAGATGTTTGCTATTATGGTCAGTGATAGATCTAGAGGATGAGTCAAGAGGACCTTCCCTCGATGACCGTCCCATCTTATCAGAGTTTGCCGATGTGTTCCCAGGAGAGCTACCGGGATTACCTCCCCCACGTGAGATCGACTTCCATATAGATCCGGTTCGGACACGTGAGCCTATCTCACGAGCACCCTATCGGATGACTACTCCCGAGTTATGTGAACTCAAGTGCGCAGCTTGAGGACCTTCGGAGAAAGGCCTAATCCATCCTAGTGTATCCCCTTGGGGTACACCAGTGATCTTCGTGAAGAAGAAGGATGGATCTCTTCGGTTGTGTATTGACTACCGTCAGCTAAATAAAGTAACGATCAAGAATCGTTACCCCCTTCCACGCATTGATGATTTATTTGATCGAGATGAAGGGGGCTCTGATTTTCTCTAAGATAGATCTTAAGGCGAGATACCATCAGCTCAAGATTGTGGAGATGGATATTCACAAGACAAAGCATTCCATACGCGATATGGCCACTACGAGTTCACAGTGGTACCTTTCGGTTTGACAAATGCCCCCAGTTTTCATGAGTTTGATGAATGGGGTATTCAGGACCTTCCTTTTTATCGCCGTGCTCATCTTCCTTGATGACATTTTGATTTACTCACGCACACGTGAGGAGCATGAGGGGCATCTTCGCGGGTTCTTTGATGTCTTCGCGAACAAAGCACCTTTACGGGAACTTGGAGAAGTGTGCGTTCTTTTAGCCTGAGGTGCAGTATTTGGGCCACATCATTTCAGGGGAAGGCATCGCAGTCAATCCTTCCAAGATTCGAGCCATCATGGATTGGCCAGCACCCACTAGTGTGACCGAGGTGCGTAGTTTCATGGGTCTAGCAGGGTACTACAGGAGGTTTGTTCAGGATTTTTCTTGGATTGCGCACCCTATCACTTCCCTTCAGCGGAAAGGGAAGAAGTTTTTATGGTCGAGATAGATGTGAGCAATCCTTCAAAGACATCGAAGGAGTGCCTCATGAGAGCACCTATTCTTGCGGTGCGAGATCCACAGGTGAGTTCTACGTTTGCACAGATGCTTCCTTGGCAGGACTTGGAGGTGTGTTAATGCAGGAGGGTAGAGTCGTTGCCTTTGAGTCTCGCAAACTCAAAGATTATGAGCTCAATTATCTGACCCATGACCTTGAGCTTGCAGCAGTTGTACATGCCTTAGTGCGGTGGAGACATTTTCTTCTTGGCCGAGATTTACACTCGGGGATCGATCACTTGAGTCTTCGCCACCTCTTCACGCAGCCCCAATCTCAACGCTCGTCAGCGGCGTTGGATGGAGTTACTCTGTGAGTATGACATGGAGATAGAGCATGTGAAAGGGAAGAAGAATGTGGTTGCAGATGCCTTGAGTAGGCGGAGACATGTGGCTATGGCCACCGCAGTGGGTACAGATTTACGGAGTAGGATCTTGCAGCAGCTTCCTCATGATAGTTTCTACCTTGTAGCCAGAGTGGAGATTGAGTTTCAGAGACCCCTTGAGGGGAGATTTGATGGATTTTCATTAGAGGCAGATGGTCTTCTTAGACATAGGGGTCGGATATATGTTCCTAGAGATGGAGGCTTGAGACATGACATTTTGACAGAGGCTCATCGTGCACCTTATTTAGCCCATCCCGGGGTGAAGAAGATGCACGCCACCCTAAGACAGTTATACTTTTGGAGAGGACTTCGGAGAGACATAGCTTCATTTGTATCACGCTGTTTAGAGTGCCAGAGGGTGAAGGCCGAGCATCAGCATCCAGCTGGCCTTCTCTATCCTCACGCCATACCGGAGTGGAAGTGGGACACTATTTCCATGGACTTCATCATTGGGTTACCTACATCGAGGTACCATCATGACGCCATCATGGTCACGGTGGATAAACTGATGAAGGTAGCTCATTTCTCTCCAGTGAAGACCACCTATACAACAAGTGCTGTGGCATGAGTATACCTTGATGAGATTGTCAAATTACATGGGATTCCACAGAAGATCATTTGCGACTGCGACCCTTTGTACACTTCCCATTTTTGGACCACCATGCAGTATGCCCTCGGGACGAGGATTAATTTTAGCATAGCTTATCACCCTGAGACAGATGGACAGATAGAGAGGGTGAATCAGATTTTAGAGGATATGCTTAGGATGTACGTGATGGATCATCAGTCGAGATGGGAGGAGTATCTGTATTTGGTGGAGTTTGCCTACAATAATAGTTTTCAAAGTTCTATAGGCATGGCTCCTTTTCAGGCATTATATGGTAGAGAGTGCAGGACACCTCTTAGTTGGGACAGGATTGAGGATAGGGTTTCTCTTGGGCCAGCATTATTATAGGACATGGAGCAGCAGGTTACATTGATCAGCAGAGATTGCAGGAGGCGCAGGATAGACAGAAGAAGTATGCAGACCAGCATAGGACAGATCACAGTTTTGAGGTAGGCACGAAGGTGTTTCTTCGTGTCAGACCGCATAAGAGCCCTATCCGTTATGGAAAAGGTTCTAAGCTTGCTCCTAGGTTTGTGGGTCCCTTTGAGATCTTGGAGCGCCTCGGTCCCTTGGCCTATCGTCTAGCATTGCCACCTAGCTTATCGCGCGTCCATGATGTGTTTCACGTTTCTATACTTAGGAGATATATTTCTGATCCTTCTCATGTGCTAGATTGGACCGCATTGCAGGTGCAGGATCAGGGGCAGGTAATGGTGGAGCCCATACGTATTCTAGAGCGCAGGACCCTGGGCCTTCGAGGCAGAGAGATTGATCAGGTACGTGTTCAGTGGGACAGGTACAATGAGACTGCAACTACTTGGGAGGATGCTACACCATTGCGAGCTCAGTTTCCACACTTATTTTAGTGACTTCCAGGAGGAATTCTAGTCTAAGGGGAGGGGGATGTAATGCCCACTTCCCTGTGACACTTAGTGGATTATCATTTTGAGTTATGCAGACTTTTGGATATGGACATGACTTATACTTACGTTGATTAGCATGATGTTTTGTGAATAGATGCATTTGGGTTATGATTGGATTTTGTTTTCAGTATGATCTACACTGACTCATGGACAGACTATTGGATACTGATATTATTTTTATATGGATATATTGCATGTGTTTTAACATTGTATTTCTTTGCCATGATAAGTAGAATGTAGTTGTTGAATTTACATTACTATAACTTTGGATAATGATGGAATGCATGATTAAGTTGTGATTTAAACCTTGAAATAATGGATAATTGAATTACGTATAGATGTTAATAAATTTCATGCATATGGTTATTTTGGACATTTTGACATGGCCGCAAGGCCGAAGGAGGTATTTTGTATTTTGCGGGCAACACCACATGATCACAACCTAAAGGGGGATTGGGAACCAAACACAACAGGATGTCGGGTGGTTACAACATTTGGTCGTCAAGGCAACTAGTGAATTGTATTGTGTTACTTTTGTTTTCTTTTTTATGTTGTTAAGAAAAATTTCCATGAGGGGGAAATTTTCTAATGTGACCAAGGGGTTAAGAATTTTAATTACTTGTTTTAACTTACTTTAGTAGGTGATTTCATTTGTGATGTTTTTTTAATTTACTTTTGCTAAGTATGTTTAGATTAATTTAACACCTTGTTTTAATTTTTAAGTTTTGGAGGGAAGTCTAGTGGGTGTAATTAATTTTGATGGTTGGCTCCTTGAGCCTTGTGTTTTCCTCTTGTTTTGAATGCTTGTTTTGAGTGTTGACCACTCCAAGTTCTTTGAATCTCGAATTTGAAATTGAGGGCAATTTTGGGGGACTTGTGGGACAAGTTAAACTTGTCCCACACTTCCCAAAACCCTTACCAACCATATATATGGGTTGGGAAGCCAAAAAGGGATTATTTATTGTTTTGGGAAGGGAAATGTGACTTTGGAGTGCACTTTTCTTCCATTTGCATTTAATTGTGCCTTAAGGCACATGGGAAGGGATAGATGTGGAAAGAGATGTCATTCAACCCAACCACCCATTTATTGTGTTTTTGGGAATTGAGTTGACTAAGGGAGGTGGTCTTGAGGATGTGAGATGTGGCATCCTACATGGAGCCACATCATCCCTCCCTCCCCTTTTGTCTATTTATGGGAATTTCCTCTCTTGTTGAGGGGGTTGGAGGTTTTTGTTGAGGAGTTCTTTTTATTTTCCTTTGGAGAGAAAAGAATTGGGGGTAAAAAAAAAAAAAGGAGCTTGGACTTGCATGCTTGGATTGTTTTGGAGGGAGCTTGGACAAAGCTTCTTGGTTTAGGCTTCTCCAATGGAGAGGTAGGAAACCTTCTCCATTTTGCTTTCTTATTGTTGTTGCTTCTATGCTTAAAATTGTAGAAAATGTATGTTTACCTTTGTGTGTTGTGGAAAAATGGATAGAATGCTTAAGGTGTAGTGTAGGAGAGGTCTATGGGAAAAACTCATGAGGGAGGCATAAGAGTAGAATAGGAAATTGTGGAGGGAGTTTGAGAGGGATGCCCATCTTGGGTAAGAATGTCTACATTCTTACCTTGTCCTTGAGGGAGCCATAAGTGGAGGGAGGTATAAGAGTTTAGGAGGAAAAAGGGGTACTTGAGGGAGGCATAAGAGTCTTAGGGGCTTGAGTTTTATTGTGGAGGGTTTGGATGGGCATCTCATTTCAATGGGGAGGCATAAGGAAAACTTTGCCATAGTTCCTTCTCTTGTTGGCTTGGATGAAAGCCTTGTTATGAAATGTTTTGTATTATTTGTGTTTCCTTTTGTTTCTTGTATTTTAGCTTTGAATGTTGTGAAGAAATTTGTATTGTGGAAGCAAGTGTTGTTGCCTTGAGTTGGAGACCACCCTTTCATTGTGTTGTGTTTGGGGCTCGGGGTCAATGGAGGAGATTACTTCTCTTCTCCATTGAGTTTTTGTTAGGAGGAGAGTGTTGCCTCTCCCCTTATCTTATTGTGAATCAAGCAAACTATGGAGGAGCCACCTTGTTGATATTTGGAGCACAAGAACCTTGTTGTTGACAATGCAAAAACCACCATGTACTTTACCCACCTTGAGTGGAGGAAAAATGTAATGTTTCCTTGTATTTTAACTTCCAATATTGTATATTTGTTTCCACATCAAATAGGAAATCAAAATTTATTGGAAATGTTGTTGAATTCTCTTGTGGAACATCGAATGAGATTAAATTAAACATCTTTGATCACGAAGCTTTACTGTGACTGTTGTAGTCCGAGCCTGTGTGCGGACTCACCCTGGAACTTACTAAAAAAAAAAAAATTCACATTTTTGGATTGATTGTTTGTGGCACGTCGTCGTCGTTGTCGTGAGTGGCATCGTCTTTTTGTGGCGTCACGGTTGGTGTCGACATTCTAGGAGAAACAAGCTTGAGCGCTCTGGTTTAGGCTAAAATTTCGGGATAGTTGAGAAATAGGTGGATATATATGAAGGAATATATGGGAATGAAGAAATCAAATATAAAATAAAGGTGGTGAAAAGGAGGGATTAATTAGTACTTTATTCACTTGAGAACCTTCTAAATAGTAGTATAAGACCCGGCTAAATAATGCCTAAAGTCCATGAATTTGTGTCTACAATATTTAAAAATTAAAGCACTAGTTTCAAGGAATTTTCCAGAAAATAATGAGCTTTCATCATGCAAGTTTGCAAGAAAATGCAGGTTTGGAAAAATATGTTTTCATCCACAGGATAAATTCATTATATTTCATACAATTACCCCTTGTATGAAGTATAATGAATTATAATCTATTGTTCTTGTGGATGAAAACATGTTTTCCAAACTCGCATTTTTTGCAAACTTGCATAATGAAAGCTCTTTCTTTCTTGAAACCATCCTTGGATGCTAGTGCTTTACTTTCCAAATTATAGACACAAAATCATGGACTTTAGGCATTATTTAGTTGTCTTATACTACTATTTATAAGGTTATCAAGTGAATAAAGTACTAATTAATCAACATTTTCGCCACCTTTATTTTATATTTTATTTCGTCATTCCCATATATTCCTTCATACATATCCACCTATTTTCGCAATTGTCTCGACATTTTAGCCTAAACTCGAGTTCCTAGGCTTTGTTGTTGCTTTAGAATTCCTTACACCAAGATATAAAAATATGGTGGGGGACGAAACTCCCCCCGATCGTAACTTTGATAAAGGGGTGGGTGGCCATGGACGACCCACCCCACTATATTAAATAAGGGGTGGGCCGTCCATGGCCACCCATCCCCATTTCTTTTTTGTTGTGCAAAATGGTCTATTTGGATGGATTTCAATATAGTCTAGTGGGGGGTTTAGCCCCGCCACCATCTTATTTTTTTATGTTGGTGTCAGACATTCTAGTGACGACAGGCTTGAGGGCTCAAGTATACGCTAAAATTTTGGGACAATTGTGAAATAGGTGGATATGTATGAAGGAATATATGGGAATGAAAAAATAAAATATAAAATAAAGGTGGCCAAAAGGTGGGATTAATTAGTAATTTATTCACTTGAGAACCTTCTAAATAGTAGTATAAGACCCGGATAAATAATGCCCTAAGTCCATGATTTTGTGTCTACAATCTTAGAAAAGTAAAGCACTAGCTTCCAAGGAAGGTTTCTAGAAAATAATGACCTTTCGTCATGCAAGTTTGCAAGAAAATGCTAGTTTGGAATAACATGATTAACATAATAGATTATTCTAAAATACAAATCTTCAAAGGAAGATTTGCATAATTTTTTTTTTAGAGTTGCATGTTTCATACTAATGATAACACCTCTTACTTCACTAAGTACATTTACCGAACATAAAGTATTGCAGGTCTTCATAAGGATTTATACCATTAGTTAAGAGGGAGACAAAGCGGCATGGATTGAGGTATTGATAGCCTCTAAAGACATTTTCCTTTTATCTTAACACGAAACATTTTTCTATTAATTAAATCTATTCTATTTCTACAAGTAATCTTAGTGACCAATTTTGGCAAGTAGGGTTGAAAGAATAAGTAATTAAATATTGTGAGAAGACTATGCTTTCTAAATTTTCAAGGTTGAAAAAACTAACTAAAGATTCTCCAACAAAAACAATTTTCATTTGATTCAAATGTTGAGGAAGTTAGATGTAGAAAAAATAGAGCTTGAAAATATTGTTGTGGATGAAAGCCAACATAATGCAAAGGACAAAGATGCATTTGTTAGTTCTGGGAATGGAAGGTATGGTGAAGGGATCAGAATAGTTTCATATGAAGAAATCAATGCCAAGATCACAAGTCTTGATTAATAGAAGGACATAATGAATCAAATTTCAAGAAAGAGGTGCATATTTTCTTAGGATTAAAAAGGAAAAGAGTACAAGTTAAAGAAAAGTTTTAAAATTTTCTTATACAAAATAATTTCACAACGATGCATTTTCATTCTAATATTTCCAAAATGGGTAACTCAAGCAAGTCCTATGGGAATCTTAACCCTAATACTACAACATTATTTACAAAATTGTAATTTTGTAAACACAAAATCATGCACTTTAGGTATTATTTAGTCCCAGTCGACACTACTATTCATATAGTTTTGAGTGAAGAAATTACTAATTAATCCATGTCCTTTGGCCATTTTACCTTATATGTTTTCATCACTTCCAACCTCCCACATATACTTGCCCAGTCAGTTTTGTCATTTGGCATCATTTTATCTCTAATTAGGGAACCCAACCTAGTATTGGGGCCCCCAATCGCCGTTGTCCCATTTGGGGTGCGCTAATCCTTTTAATCTTTCCCGCCACCTTTTGTACACTTTCAAGCCTTTTGAAATTTCTATATTTTTGGTGGTCGTGGGCCTCTTAGGTGTTAGTTACACAATTATAACAAGAGAACCATATACATATAATGTTATGAGACCATAATGAGAGACCAAGCACTAAGCACTATTATCATCACCTAAATTTTCATCCATCAAAGGTTCCATTTGCATAAATCTAGATCCATCACAAGGGACAATGATGGTTCATCTCCATCACTTTGCATAGTAGAGAAGTTTATTCTATTAAATCCACCAATCTATTACATTTTTACATTTAGTTATTGCTCGCTACTTTCACAAAGTGCAAATGGCACAAGAGCACCTAGGGAGTAATTTACACACACACATAAAACTACATTTGGGTCTGAAATGTGGTGCAACGATTAGTTTATAAGTCCACAATTATGGATGTTGAGGACAATACAACCCTTTCAAATGCATATTTAATTTTTAGGGGTTTGATGCTTGGTCTGGTTTTTTGCAGGTCCCTCCTACATTTCTGATTTACACCGACATGTAGTCCAACGACATACATGTGACATGTAGTAAAGGAAAATAATCATTCATTGACACCTCAAAGGAGGGTTGCAAAGATTTTTCATAGACCAGGGCACCCCAAGCACCCCAGTTCCTCTCCAAGCGCCCAAGTCCAACCTTTTGTTCCATATCTTTTCTTTACGGAGCTTACGTGTGATTGTCTCTTCATCATGTTTATCTATTCTTCTTTGTGACACAATCCCACCATATTTGCGAATCAATTAAGCTCTTCTTAACCCTCTTCACTCATTAGAGTTTCACATTTCTAATTTCTTAGTGGCATGGGTTACTTTCTTTATTTACTTAAATTTTATTTATTGTTGTTCTTAATATTAGATTAACATATAATATCCACATTTTAGTTAATCAATTTTAAGACAAGGAAGCTCCCAAAAATCATTACTTTCAGATCTAAAAATAGTTTAGTTTTACACATTATAAAATATGTAGAAGAAGCTCTTAGAGGAATATATTTGAGGAACCAACAAGAAGTTTCCAAGAACCTATCAAACTTTTAAAGAAAAACCCAGGATACACAAATATAGCCCAACTCGGGAAAGGAAAGTGACAGAAAACCGAGCTAGAGTGAATGGGACCAAGTTACGTCAAGCACACTTAGAGCAAGTGAAAGCCATACTAGCAACACATAATGCAAAAAAAACAGTAACCACAAGTAACACGCCTGAGTTACAATAAGGTGAGCTTGAAATAAAGAAAGTTCCAAAGGATATTACGATCCATTACAAATGAATGTGGACATTTAGCACGAAGCGACAAAGGTTTGAAGACCAAACAAGCTAAAGTGAGTCAGATAATCAAGGACAAGCTAACCACCGAGTAAACATGCATTATAAAACATAACCATTGTGAAATAGAAATCAAACCACACGAAAATCAAACCAATTCCAAAGCATGAGCTAGATCGAGAGGAAAGCACTAGAGCTATTCAAATAGGAAATATGAGCTCGAGAGGAAATAACAAACAAGATAAACAAAATACCAATGCATGTTACCTTGGAAATAATGAGTCAAGGTTTTGAAGTGCCTGCTTTGGGTGAATGAGCCATTCTAGGAAATGACAACATACACGACCGAAACCCTTCTACAAACTCATGACCAATAGAGCTCCACAAACGATAGTACACAAGATGGAAAATGTATATGAAGCTCAAGTTGGGTGTTAAACTACTAGAGCATAGTTCATCTCTTATCATAATCGAGCAAAGTGATGATATGAATCAAGCCACAAGAAAACTACAATCCCTTAGCTCAATCCATCAACACGCTAAAGAGAATACACAACCAATATTTAAAGGCCAAGAAAAGAATAAAACAATAACGAGCTTGAATGTAAAGCTGTGGGTAAAAAGTAACAACTACTCCAACCATGGCGGTAGGTAAGAGATTTACATAAAAAGCGAGCCATTACCATTCCAAATCCGATGCAAACACATATTGGTTAACCCTTGTGCAAATAACCTTGAGAACTTAGAAGAGTAGGTTTTGGATCTATTACAAGTATGTGGACTACCTATAGGACGAGAATATATAGGTTAATATGTTTATTCGGGACCGAATGTAAACATAGTTGGGGCGATTAGGATGCTATCTCCTCCCACACTTGAGAAAATTATAGAGAAGGCCTATTGAGTGAGAAGAATAGAACCAAGGCCTAGGAGCACAAGGACATGAAAAAGGGAAAGTATCGGGGAGAAGATGAAGGATTTTAAGAATCGGAGAGGTCACGGGGTATAACACCACCTCCTGGGGAGGATTCTAGCCTCCTCCGTCGAATGAGGGCTCCCAACATACACAGCAGCAGAGTCAAAACATCATGGCAACTAATAATAGAGGTCTAGGTAGACTCGGAGCATACAGAGAGGAGGAGCTAGAGGAGGTGTTGTTGGGGAAGAGATAGGAGACAATGTACTCATAAGGTACAACTAGTTCACACTTAGTAGTCTTCTAGGGTTAGGCCGGCAAGATCGGTGCATCGAGTACGAAGGGACCACTTCTCGGAGGGTGCGGGAGGATGTTTTATTTGCGGGTCTCATGATCACTCTGTGCTCATGTGTCTGCAAAACCCACCACCCATAATGGATAGAGAGATCCTAGATCTGAGAAGTTAATTGGTGATGTAGGATGCGACCATCATGTCTATGTAGTTGTCGATAACTACCAAGCTGAGCATCATGCCATAGTTATCGAGACAAAACATACTGTAGGGTTATATTTGTCTTAGTTCTATTTGATTCATGTGCCTCAAATTCATATATATCTCCATCTGTAGTGGACCAATGTGAGCTAGTGGTGGCTAGGCAGCTAGATAATTGGCAAGTCAAGTTGGCCTCTGGGGCCAAACTTACAGTAGACACCTATGTGGAGAGTTGTGTACTTGATTTGGGAGTATTATCCACTACATTAGACCTTTGAGTTTTACCTTTAGGATCCTATGAGGTTGTTTTGGGTATGGACTAGCTCGAGGCTCATTAAACCAAGGTAGATTACATGAGCAAGGTCATTGAGTGTTAAGATGATCTTGGGAGTTCAATTTTGATTTCAGGGATACAGAGGCCTATCTCCTTGCATATGATCTTGGCTAACCAACTCAAGCGAGACAATGCATAAGGATTTTTAGTTATTTGATATTACTATCAATGATCGGTCGAGAGGAACTCTAATGCATTCACCTTTAGATGAGCGTGTAGTTTTGAGGGATTACAAAGGTGTGTTTCAGGTGAACTTCCGGGATTAACAACCCGCAGAGAGGTGGAGTTCACCATAGACCTAGTGTCAATAGCAACATCAGTTTCTCAAGCACCTTATCGGATGACAACTCTAGAGCTACATGAGCTCAAGATCTAGTTAGAGGATTTGTTGCAGAAAGGTCTCATTTTCCCTAGAGTATCTCCTTAGGGAGCATCAGTCATATTTTTGAAGAAGAAGGATGGTTCTCTTAGGCTTTGTGTAGATTTCAAGAAGCTCAAAAAAGTCACAATAAAGAACCGTTACCCACTCCCCTATGAGTGACGACTTGTTTGATCGGATGCGGGGAGTAATAATGTTCTCCAAGATTGATCTCAAGTTAGGTTATCATCATTTGCTCATATTAGATGCAAACATCCATAAGATAGCTTTCCACATGTGCCATGGTCATTATAAGATAGTCTTCATGAGCCTCATGAATGGGGTATTTCAGACCTTTCGGATTGATTTGTCTTAGTGTTTCTAGATGATATATTGATTTATTCTCATTTCAAGGAGGAACAAGAGGACCATTTGAGACAGGTACTATAGGTTTTGAGAGAGAAAATTTTTTTTTGGGAACTTGGAAAAGTGTAGATTCTTTTAGAAAGAGATTTAATACTTGGGTCACATCATATCAGGTGAGGGTATCTTAGTAGATCCCTCTGAGATACACACAATTCTTGATTAGCCAACACTCACATTAGTCACTGAGGTGAGGACTTTCATGGGGTTAGCAAGGTACTACTACACAGGTTTGTACAATATTTTTCATGGATTTCACATCCTATTACTTATATTAAGCAAAAAGAGAAGAAATTTTATTGGTCAAAGAAGTGTCAACATGCTTTCTAGTTACTTAAAGAGAGATTGATCATGATGTCTATATTAGTGGTTCCAGATCCGACAGAGGATTTTTTGGTTTACATGGATGCTTCATTATAGGGTTTTGAATATTTCTTATGCAAGAGCATTAGGTTATTTCCTTTGAGTTTTGTAAGCTCAAATATTATGAAATTAACTATCCTACTCATGACTTGGAGCTTATAGCAGTTTTTCATGCTCTAGTGCATTAGTGTCATTTCCTTTCAGGTAGGCCATTCATTCTAAGGATAGATCACCGTATCCTACAACATATATTCTCATAGCCAAACCTCAATGCTCACCAATAAAATTGGATGGAGTTCTTATGTGAGTAGGAAATTGAGGTTCAATATATCAAGGAAAGGAAAACATCGTTGCGCAGATGCTTTGAGTAAACAAAGACACGTGCTTACATCCATGACATTACAATAAGATTTGAGAGGAAGGATTCTTGACCATCTTCTAGAGGACATGTTTTAGGAGGGTGTTAGGCAGATTTATGAGTGAAAAGTTTCATTAGAGGGTGGATATTTAGGGTGCATGTTAAATTCATATGATTTACTCGATTTCATAGGTGTATTTATCCGCCTAAAATAGGTGATCTTTACAACTTCATTATTTTAGAGGCTCATCAAGCCCCATATGCAACACATCTAGGAGTGAAGAATATGCATGCCAATATGAGGGAGTTATTTTATTGGCTTGGTCTTAGATGGGACATAGAAGATTTTGTAGCATGTTGCCTTGAGTGTCAGAGGGTCAAGGTCAAAAATTCTCATCCCGTCAGACTCTTACATCCTCACGAAATTCCATAGTGGAAATGGGATGTCATCTCCATGGATTTCATAGTAGGACTCCCTATGTCTTTTTATCATCATGATGCCATTATGGTAACTATGGATAAGTTGGAAAAGGTTGTTCACTTCTCACTAACCAAGGTCACCTATAATGCACCAACCATTGCCAAAGTGTTTATGGAGGACATTGTCATATTGGACAGGATTTCAAATACCATCATCAATGACAGGGTCACCATTTACATGTCATATTTCTGGGCTTCCTTTCAGGACGCTTTGGGTACATAGATTAATTTAAGTCATCTTATCATCCAAAGATAGATGCATAGATGAAGAGGTTTAATTAAGTATTAGAGGACAAGTTGAGGATGTATGTGATGTACCAACAAAATAAGTGGGAGGATTATCTACATGTGGTTGAGTTTTCATACAAAAAAAAGCTATCACAGTTATAATGGTATGGCTCCCGATCAGGATTTGTATGATAAACCTTGCAGGACATCTTTGAATCGGGACAATTTATATTACATGATTATACTTGGTCCAACTTACCTACTGAGACCTAGAGCAACAGGTTATATTGATAAGGCAATGTTTTGAGTAGGCCAAAGCATGCCGGAAGGTGTATGTAGACACCAAGAGGACTGATCATCAATTCGCAGTGGGTGAAATAGTCTTCTTTATATTTCATCCACAAAAGATCCCAATCTACTATGGAAAGATTTCTAAGCTATCGCCTTGTTTTGTGGGACCATTTGATATCTTAGAGGTCATAGATCTAGCTTCCTACCACCTATATTTTCCACCACACCTTGCATGGGCCCATGATGTGTTTCATGTTTATGTTTTATGAAGATATGTACATGATGTCTCTCATGTCTTGGATTGGTCAGCCTTACAGGTGGAGGACAGAGGATAGTGGAGGTGGAGACCATGCACAACTTGGAGCACCTTTGGAGGTTGGCCCTTTAGGGTCAAGACTTGGACCAGGTTATGGTGTAGTGGGATAGATATGATGAGACAATAGCTACATGGGAGGATGCTACACCATTGAGGGCTAGATATCCCTATCTCTTCAAGTGACTTCCAGGAAGAATTCTAATTTTAGGAGAGGGATATGTAGTGCCCACATTTTATAGCTTTAGTTATTTGCTGACTCTATACTCATATTTGATGATTAGACATGGATTATGGAACATATTTGATCATTCGTGGACATGTATGATGATTTGGGTGTGTAGCACCAATTTAGCTTTGACTAGTATGATAGTTCATTTCAGTAGATGTTTTGGATACTAACATGTTATGATGTTGTTGATCTTATTGGATATATGATGGACATATGGTTGTGTCACACATCTTGATATTGTGGATTATTTGGTTATTTGATGTTATCATACTATAACATGGATGGATGTCATTATATGTTACTACGATGGCTAACACATGATGAATTTATATGAAATTGTGTATGTTTCTCATTTACAATTCCTTATTGATGATGTGTTAGCATAGTTAGCATGATTATAATTTCTTTGGTTTACTAAGTAGTTGATTTATAAATTTTATTGGCCAAATGCATTTATGTTTGCAATGAGTGTGCAGATTATAGGGAAAAACAAAATGTGGGTTTCAGGGAAGCTACTCGAGTGTGCACAAGTGGCCCATTGGGATGAGTCTTAGCCATGTTAATTGTGTGAAGCCTTACTTGGTTGCATGTCATATTTGGGCACCATGAGTGACCCTTAAAGTGTAATGTTGTAATTTTGTAAATTTATTAGTGTTTAAGTTGTTTAATGTTGTAGGAGCTAGGTTGGGGGACCTAATGGTCCCCACTTGTATTAAGGGTGTATTTTCTTAGTGTTTGTTTGATTAATGAGGATTGGGGTCACATGATCACCCTTGAGTGGGCCCCACAACCTCAACTATTGTGCCCAAAATGTCGAAACCGAAATTGGGCTATTTATCACATTTTTGGAGACCCCTTTTGGTTTTGTGGGTTCTCTTAGCATGAAAATAAGCCCTTGCACCCTACCTATAGGTAGGGGATTCATTTCTTAGTCAAATGGGAGTTTTCCCTCCCATTTGACCTCTCATAAGTCACCATTCATGTAAGAATGGTTTCATGTTTTGTACTTTTAAAAGTTGCATGGGTTTGTTTTATTTTCTTTTTGGGTAATTTGGGGAAGTAATGCTAAAATGTGATTTACCTTTTCTCTCTTTGAATTTTTTTGGAATTTTTTTTGGAGGGAAGATAGGGTGACACATGTCACCCTCTCATTTGTGAGGAATTATTCCTCTTTTTCCTTCAAGTACTTTCTCATTTTGGAGGTAGAGGACTTTTTCTTGTCTTTTGGTTTGAGAGTAATTTTTGAGTTGGGGACTTGGAGCTCTTGCTTGGAAGTGTATTCGAGAAGTTTAGATATTTGGAAATATTTTGGTGGTAGGATCCTTTACCCTTGTTTTCTATTTTTATATGAATATTTTATTTCAATCTTGTTGTTGTGTGTAACTATATTTTGTATGTAATGCATGCTATGCTTATTCTGTATTCTTTTATTGTTTTCTCCATCCATCATATGGATTGATGGATTTTGAGTTGTGTGGGGAAGAGGGAGGGAATTTTCCTCTTAAACCTCATGGCTTGATGGGCAAGCCATGTTGGTTTCTTATATTTTATCCCCTCATATGGTTTGAGGTGGGAAGGTGGTTCATATGGTTTGAACCCCTTCCCCATCCTTGGAAAGGAAACCCAAGAGGTTTGAAAATCCTCCCAAAGAGTAATTTTGGTGAATGAGAGGAGAAATAAGGAGGGGTGCTTGTTATGGAGGAATAAGGAGGATTTTTGGAGATCTTATGCATGTGTGCATCCAATGGTTGGATCACACCTTTTGGTTCTTTTAGATTTCTCATCCACTCTTCCCCATTTGGAGGTTGAACTTGGTGTCGCTGCTCCTTATTTTAGTTGTCTCTTTCTATTTAGGTATATGGTTAATGTTTGATTGTGTTGTTGTGCTTGTTTCTACATCTTCCCTTCTTGGGCACATTTTAGGAATGCGTAATCTCTCTCCCATGGGATTAGAGGGAAGCTAACATTTCTTCCAATGTTTGGAAAGGCATGTAATGATTCCTATAGGTTGGGTGGAAAACCATGCCTTTCTCTTTGTGTTTTTGGGAGATATTTTGAAGTAAAAAACATGAAGATTATATCTTGAAGATTGATGGAGCATTCTTGTATACCTTGGCATTTTGTTTCCCCAATCTTGGGAGAGTTTTAATTCTTTGATCTCATTTGGTTATTGTAAATTCATGTTGGATTTTCTCCTTTGTAAGTTCCCCATTTTGGGATGTATGGATATCTTGTATAAGCAAGTGATGCTTCAAATGTTGTATTATTCCTTCCTTTGTACATAGCTTGATGTTTGTATGTAATGGGATAAATCATACTTATCTCAATTGGAGGAGATTGTATTGTGTTAGAACTTGTCTTTCACATATTGTGACTAAACTCCTACTCTTGGTTTGTAATGGTTATAAATCTTATTACAAAGAAAGTGAATGTGTATATATTCAAGTTGTATGAAATTCATTCATGTTTTGGAACATGTTGTTTTTCCTACTCCATCTTGTTGTTTCAAAATCTTCCCTATTATTTCCTTTGAGATGGTGGTTTAAACATTTCCAAATGGAAATGCTAGTATGGTTTAGATCTTCATATTTCTTCCTTCATATTGAAGTACTCTCCTATTTTTATGTTGTAGGACTATGAATATATTCTATAATAGCCTTCTATATTGAAATTATTTTTATTCTTGCTTTAAGTATGTTTAGGAACTATGTAAAATGAGAACTATGTGTACACTTGTATCTTAATGTGGAGGAAAAAAATGCATTATAGCATTATTATATGAATAGATTAATTTTCTCATTGCACTAAAAAAAGGAAAGTTGGGTTTAATTAATACAGAAATGGTATACCTCATCATATTTCAAGGAGTGAATTCTTGTTTGTTGGTTTCTCATAAAGGATTAATTACGAAGGTTTTATGTTCCATAGAATGTCTTACTTATAATAGAATCATTAACCTAAAGGGTCTTTATTTATTTTTTTGTTAATGCCTTTGTGATATATCTTGTAATTTATAAAATTTTATTTTTATCACAGGGGTTAGTATTCTGTATAGTTTCACATGTAGCCATTTACACAACAAATAATAAGTAATATAAAGTCTCTCTTATATAAATGATTATATACCTATGTCTATATATTTATATTAATACACACACACACACACGCACACCTATATATGTATATATAAAATGAAAAGGAAAATTTCTCCAACAATTATATATATATATATATTTGTAAGACCTCACCGCTTAAAATTATATATCTATACATATATATAGAAATAATTGAAAATTTGTTTGCATTGTTTTAGGATAGGAAAATAAATTATTATAATAAATTTAACCAAAAGATTTGGGGAGGGACTACACCATTGCGCACCTCGTAGCCCACCGAAAATCACACACTAGTGTTGCGTAGCCACACCATAGTGGACTCTGTGGTGTGGCTACAACCACAACAGAGTGGACTATGGTGTGGCTATAGCCACACCACTATTGCGTTGCCCACCCGTATCCAACAACCACTCCCTGTCCCCTTTCCTCCTATGTAAGCATGTATGTGCAACCCCCCACAATGGAACCTCCACCCAAGTCTCCCATGCCCGTATAGAACCATGTCCTTCTCCCTTTGAATACTAGATCACCCCAACTTTTAAACAAATAAAAATAAAAATGGGGTAAATCCACCCTCCTGTGTGAAGGTTGCGGCCCTTGGAGGGGGCAATATAAAATAATTTATTTGCATAATAAGAGGTGCTTTCAACAAAAATAAATTGTGTTCCTTCCGCTCAAATCAGTGAATGGGATATATGGCTCTCTAAAAAAATGACATGGCCTTCTTAGCCTCCATTGTTCTTTGCAAACCCCGCACAAAAAAAAATCCAAAGAGTATAAACAAAATAAAATAAAAAGGAGGAAATAAATTATAAATATATAAAATTAGGGATTTTGGGGGAGACCTAGATCTAATGGCTGTGGTTAGATCAATCCTAGGATTGAGATTCATCCCTCCTCTTTAAGTTGAAATATTTAAGTGGGAATTTTCTTTTAAATAAAATGGATGGTGTGGGTGTATTTATTCAAATAGGGTTAAATAAACATAAGTGGTTGACGTTAAGTAAGTTTTTAAATAAAGGGACCATGTGGGATCATTAAGTATCAATCCTTTAGTGTGGTGGGATTAGCTTTGGGATGATTAAATATTTAATGGGCCATAATTAACTTATTAAATAAATTATCTTAGTTTAATAAAGTGACGCTAATTTATAGGATCTAACTAAATAAGCATAAAAAGTTAGTTTAAAAAAATACCAAAAATTGAGTGATTTTAATGTGTCATTTAGTGTATTAAAATGGGGAATTATAGGTGAATTGTTTGGTGGGGTGAATGGTGATTTATGTGTTGAGGAAAAATACAAACATCCCTAAATTTCCGTGTTTGAGATGGGGCATTCGGTGTGATTGTATAACATGGAACTACCTTAAGTGTGGGACATTGTGAAACAAGATAGCTCTCCAGACAAGGCCAGTTCCTGCTCCTAACCTACCTTCAACTAACTAATCCTAATGTAGGAAAACCAATGACTAATATTAATCTAATGCTTCCAAGGGGACATGGAAATAAGGATTGCATGAAAGAAACCTACATTATTAGCGGTGATACACCAAGATAGGAGTGCTTACCACTCTTCCCAACCCTACAAAATGGAGAAAGGGTGAATACTAGGGAGGTTGGAAAAATGTAACACAAACCCAAGTTCAACCAATGTATTAAGGGAAGGTGGATGTAGTGCCCACCTTTTTTTTCTAGCCTCTATGATCTGCTGAATTCTTAAACCACGGTTATGGAGTTTGGATGTTGGTTGGTTTGCTTTCTTGAACACGTATGGTGATTTGGAGCGCGTAGCGCAAATTTAACTAGATTAGTAGGTTGACACCTTTTATTTGAGATTGTGGACACTAACACTTTTCTATGTGATTTAGGTCAAATTGATACATGTTGGATAATTAGTTAGTCACATACCTTGATTTTGTAACGTATTTGTTTTGCTGATGAGGATACATGATGACATGGTGATATGACATGATATGTATTATAATACCTAACATACGACGAATTGTGTGAGATTGTGCATTCCACATTGATGATGGTGATATCATTAATTTGCATGTTTGAATCTATTCACTTAGTAAGCAGCTAGTTTACTCTTGTATTGGACAGATGCGGTTAATGTGTGCAATGAGTGTGCAGGTGACAGGTCATAGGAGAACGTGGGATTCAGACTAGCTACACAATCTTGCACAAGCAGCCCACGGGCTGAGTCCTAGCCATGTTCTTTGTGTGAAGCCTTAGGATAGACGATTATTATTTTGGGCACTATGAGTGACCCCAATGTATGTAATGTATTGTGCTTAAAATTATTAATTTTGGTTAGGGTAGTTGGTTATGATGTAAACTTGTTTTGGGAGTTAATAACTCCTCTTTCTTTTTAATTGTTGATTATGTTTAATGTGTCTCTTAGCACAAGGGTTTAGGGTCACATGTGAGACCCTTGGGTGGTCCCCACACCCTCTACCCTTGTGCCAAAAATGCAAAACCCGAAATTAGGGTATTTTGGGCATTTTTGGGGGTCCCTTTATAGCTTGGGAGTTCCCCCAACACAAAAATGAGCCCTTGGACCCTACCTAATGGGTAGGGGGGCTTATTTTCAAGGCTTGAGGGAGTTTTCCCTCTCTTTTTACCACTTGTTTGGTCACATCCATGTAAGGGATGTGGATTTGAGTGTTTATTAAAAGTTGCTCTTATTTTGTCTTGCTAACATTTTAGGGAATTTGGGAGAAGAGGGCAAAAAGATAATTTCACCCTTTCTCTCTTTTGTTTTGGCATCTTTGACCTTGTTGAGGGAGAGGGGTGACACATGTCACCCCCTCATTTGTGAGGATGCTTGTTTTCTCCTCTTCAAATTCCCATCCATGGGAGTGAGAGGGTTCTCTTCTTTTTCTTTTTGGTTGGTTCTTCTTTTCTTCGAGTTTTTGGCTTGGTGCTTGAGAAGTTTGGAGCTTGAGGATTGCTTGAGGAAGAAAGTTGAAAATCTTGTTTTGGAGAGCTATTAGAGGTAACCTCTTGAGCTCATTTATGTGGTATGTTCCTTTATTAAATCTTAGCTTGCTCATAGTTGATTTATTTGTTTAGTTGCTTGTATGGTTTGTTTCTTGATTATATTTGTGCATTGTTTTACTCCATCCATCATATGGATTGATGGATGTTTGAGTTATTTGGGGGAAGAGAGAGGGATTTTCCCTCTCAAACCTCATGGCTTGATGGGCAAGCCATGTCGGTTTCTTTACTCCCCTCATATGGTTTGAGGTGGGTAAGGGGTTCATTTGGTTTGAACCCCTTTCCCATTCTTGGAGAGGAAACCCAAGGGGTTTGAAAATCCTCCCAAGAAGGATTTTGGTGAATGGATGGAGTAATAAGGAGGATCTTGTTGACTTCGGAGAAATAAGGTGGAGAAGGAAGTTTGATGTGTGCATTCTTTTGTAGATCACACCTTATGTCACTTTCGGGTATCTCATCTACTCTTCCCCAAATTTAGAGGATGAATATGGTTTCTCCTCTTTTCTTTTATTGCTCAATGTTGTGTTTTCCTTCGTGCATGGTTTGGTCTTGTTTGTGAGTGTATTGTGGTGTTTGTCTCCCTAAAGATCTTGTGCTCAAAGTTGTGGAAGCTAGCTCTCTCTCCCATGGGCTTGGGGGAGGCTAGCATGTCTTCCAACCCTTGGAAAGGCATGTAATGATGCCTGAAGGTTGGGAGGTTAAACAAGCCTTGTTCTCTTGAAGTTGAATCCTTGTATAGCATTCGAAGTTGGTGCCTTGTCCTTGAGGTGTGCTGGAGTATCTTTGGTGGCATGGTCCTTTATGACCCTCTCTTGTTTAGAAAATTGTAGCTCTTGATAAACTTATGTTCCTTGTAAAATATTGCAATGAGCTCTTTTACAAGTCTTCCATGTGGAATATATGTATAGTTCGTGGAAGCATGTGTGTTCTCAAAGTTGTATTGATTCCACTCTTGAATATGGTTGAAAGTTGAACTTCTTTGTAAAACTTGTTACTTTCCATAAGCTGATGAGCCTTGTTGGGTTAAGAAGTGATGCCATCATGGTTGTTTGAAAAGAAAATATAGTTTTAGATTTCAGCCTTTTAAATGTGAAATGGGTGATTAGAAATTCTTTGATAAAATGAAAGGTTGTTATTGGGAAGGTGTTATTATAAAGGAAATAATATTACTATTGAAGATTTTACTTGTTTTAAAATTTGAAATAATCTTGTAACATTGCCTTTGAAAAGAAATTATCCCTCTTGTGTTGTTTGTTGTAATATTATTGTTGGAAATATGACTAGTCCTGGTTCCTTTCCATGTAAGATTTAATGGCTTGTTCTTAGTAGAAAATCAGCCTTGAATGTGTATGATTTCTTACAAATTGTAATCATTCTACAAGCTTCTTCTCTTTGTGAACTATCATACTAAACTCTCTTCCTTATTTCACTTAAAAGGAGCAGATCTTGGGATAAAGATGTATTACAAATATGAAACATAATCCATCATCTTACAACTTGGATGCTTTTAGTCTCTTAGCTTATAATACGAATACATTATAATACATTCATTTAGTTAACAGTTAAAATACATTGCAATATCTCTACAAATTATTAATCTCAATGTTTTCAAAAAAATTAAGTTATTATAATATTTATTTTTCATATTATGTATTTATATATATATGTATATATATTAGATAATAAAATAGTAGTTTCAAAATTAAAGGTATATATATATATATATATATGTATGTATATACCAATGATATAAATAAAAAAACTAATAAATATAATTATAAATAATTATATCTAATATCACATAGATCAAGTATATATTATAATATATACTCTTTGTTTTTATTTAAAGCGATTTTATACACAAATTATATACAATTTTAAATAATAATAATAAAATAAAAATAAAAATAACGATGGGGGGTTCGGCCCCCTATCCCACACTGTCTGCAGACCGGAAGTGGGGGCGGCGCTGCACCCCCACCCCACCATCCTCTCGCCACGCCCGGCCTGCCGCCGGGCGCCGTCCTCCCTCCCTAGCCGCTTCGCTGCCCCCACCCTACTTCCTCCTCCTCCTCCCCACGTTCTGCCCCCTATCCTCCACGCTGCCCCTGCCCCTGTCCTCCCTGCTCCCCGGAATCCTTCAAACCACCGCCCCTCTCTCTCCACTGCGCGCAGCACCCTCCCGCACCTAAACTGTCGCCCTCTACCTCTCGGGCCGGCTCCATCTTCTCACTGCGGCCACACAGAGCTCAAAAACACTAATACAACAATGGTGGCGGGTGGGTTTGGCTGCCATAAACAAATACAATAAAGATAATATTCTTTTTCTTCAAGAGAGCAAGCTCCATTGTTCTCCAGACTCCTGCAAATAACAAAACAAAATAAAATGAGGAAGGAGAGGATTGGGAAAGAACATAAGGATGCTTAGGGCATTCTTAGGGCTCAAATTTGATCTAGGGTTGATGATTACTTGATCCTAGGGTTACAATTAAATCCTGCATTACCTTTAAGTTGTGGAAATTTTGGGGTTTTAGGAAATAATCTAAAGGAGGGTGTGTGTGGGTGGGGTCAAGTAACTAAAAAGGTGTGTGTAGGATATTTCTTCTAATCTTAGCCTTTGTCTAGCAAGGTAGCCATGATAAGAACTAAATAAATAAATAAATAAATAAATCTTGGTTGGGGATAGTGGTTGAGCATTTAAGTAAAATGATTTAGTTAAATTAATTATTATCGGGAAATGTAATTGTATTATTTGGCATTCACTTTCAAAAATTTTTACCCTAAATTGTTACTATACTTTAGTCTGGTTTTTCGTTGTCCGGACGGGCATTACACTGGAAAACTGGAACACAAACACAAAATACAAACAATCTTCATTCCTGATAAACACAAAACACCCTACAATAACTATGAAATATGCACAAAACACTTTATTGCAATGAGAAGTAAGAGAGACAAAAAAATCATGCTAAGGTTAAAAAAACTAACACAAAAGATAATTTTTATTTCTCATGAATTATAAACAATACATTGTATGTGGGAGAAATACATGAAGCCATAACAATGTTTGGAGGAAGGATTAGAGCCCCAAGAAGAAATGAGGTGCATGGGAAAAGAAAGATCAACCTTTTGCACAATGAAACCCCTCACAATTTATAGATGAATAAAATGAGGAGAGAGAGAGAGAATAAAATCAAAATATGTACTCACATATCCTATAAAATTCGTCATTGTCCTTGTAGGAGTGATGGGCCAATCTGCCAAGCCCATATGCTATTATACCTTGCTTGTTGGGGAAGAAAAGGAGTCCATTCCTCATCATTTTTAGTAGGTGAGAAATCTGGAACCAAATTCTAAAATGGTAGACTGTATTTAATCATTTTCGAATACTTAGTCTCACTAAAATTAAGAGCTTTCCAAAAAGTCTATTTTTATACAAATCTAAGCTCCCAGTCAAATGTTATGGTCATCTGAAGATGAGGGTGCCATTCTGCATGATAAATTTGGATGGTTGGTTCTATGTTTTTAGACTCTAAAATTGCATTGCAACCTCTGAAATCCAAAATTTAAGACTTTTGGGATTCAAAACTTTGATCTTTTCCATTTTGGAGATCGTTGCACTTGTTCATCGCTCAAGTTGGCTCGAGAGTTCTGAAATGCCAAAACTATGATGTCTAAAATTCAGACTTTAGATTTCAAACTTTGAAATCATGTCATGCGATACTATTCATTCTTTGACCCTAAAGTTACAAAATTATGAAACCCCAAAGTCTGAAATTCAGACTTCGGGTTTTAGACCTTTCTCTTTTCAAGGGTTTGGGACTTTGGGTTTCAAGACTTTGGGTTTCGGGCCTTTGGGTTTCGGGACTTTGGTTTTTAGGGATTTGATTACCACTGGCACATGAAACCTCCAAAATCCCAAAATCTGAAATCAAAATTTCATACTTCGGGTTTCAGACTTTTCTTCTCCCTACATGACACTGTTCACCATGAGCTCTTGAAACCTCCAAAATCTTGAAGTATGAATTTTGGACTTTGGGTTTCAAAATTTCCCTTCCTTTTGCACGTTCTTTCCACTAAGTCCTTAAATTTTTCTTTTTCCTACCTTCAAATGACCACACCTCTGAAGTCTTAATTTCGGAGTTCATAATTTCTTCATTTCCCAAACTAGCTCAAACTCCTAAGCTTCTCTACAATGTTTTTGACCCTCTTCAACTTGTTCGGCCAATCCGATATGTGATCTCCTCTAGAAATATTGGTCCCTCACTTTCTCTCTGTGGGGTCTTATTTGTCCGATTTCTCCCAGTGCCAAATCAGACAGTATTATCATTCGTATGATTTTTGTTCTTATTATTGGTCTCAAAATTATTTTTAAAGGTGTCGTCACTTTTATTAATGTGTTTGATACCTTTGGTATCATTGTTAGTGATTATAGAGGATAGGTGAGCCAATTATTTCATCATTGCATTAATTTGATCAAGTACGACTTGGATGGGATTGGAGGATGAAAAATTCAATTTTCCTTTATTATTGGCATTTGTATTAATTCATCCTTTTTTTTCATGCTTGTTTGACTTGAATGATGGGATATTAGGGGATTTAGGTTGTTCCTTTTAAGGTTTATAATTCATCCTCATAAAATATGAGGGAAATCTTGCTCCCATTACAAGGAGGTGAAGAAGAAATTGTTCTTTTATTTTGTCAGAAAGTGGTGTCAATGGAAAGGTTTTTAAGTTGATTTTCTTCCTCTTCATCGAGAGATGATATGGAGAGGATTTCTTTTCTTCCATTTAAAGGAACTATAATCACAATGTCGTGTTCCCACCATTATTTGAAATAGGGAGTAAAAATAAGAGAGATGAGATAGAAACTCAACCCTTAGCAAAGTGAATGCTAATATGGAAGAGGGAAGAAGATGAAAATGCTCAACCCTAGAAAAATGAGTGCTAAGAGGGAAGAGGTGAAAATGGTTAGTTGATTTTCCTTCTCTTAATAAAATGATAGTTACTGAGGAAAGGGACTAAAAGGGGTTATATGTGCTCTACTCTTTAACAAAAATGGATGTTAAGAGAGAAGAGACTTGACAAGGTGGATGCAATCAACTCTTAATAAAAATGAGTGATAAGAGTGACGAAGAGATGTGAAAAGGTTAACTCTAACAAAATTGTTGTTAAGAGGAACAAAAAGGGGATGTCACAACAATTTAAAAAATGAATGATGTTAAGGTCGAAATGAGATCAAAATGTTAGTTTATAATACGCTTAGTAAAATAAGTGCTAAGAAAGATGAAGAGGTTTCAATGACTTCACGACCCTTTGAAAAATTGAACGTAAAGAGGTAAGAGAAAAAATAAGTTAGCGTGCTCAACTTACGACAAAGTGAGTATGACAAGAGGAAATGTAGAACACAATGGAAGATGCTCAATTCTTAACGAAAATGTGTTAAGGGGAGATACTTGGGTAAGTGCACCAACTGGGAGCCAAAAATAAGACAAAAGTTTAAAATCAGCAAAACCCATATGCATTTTAGTTTTCCTAGTTTGGTATTTCCGAACCTAAAACCCGTACACATTCCGAGTTATATGAAGTGTAGAAGGGCTTGAAGGAGCCATATTTACTAAACTAAAATGTCAAGTACAATAAAATAAATATTACAATTTAAATTTATTTTAGTAAATATAAGAAATTAGGGTAACTCTCGATGGAAGTGGTCCCATAGCTCCAATAGTTATAATGTAGAAGGTATTTTTTCAACATCTAATCTGGTTAGTACTTACTCATTTTTAGGATTTCAATAAGGACCTAAAACATTTAGAGCATATATATTGTAGTCGAGTATTTTTTTGGGAAAACATATAGTCATTTTATAGGTTTTTGACCTTCTATATTGGATTTTAGCCCCGCTAAAACTTGAATTGGTACCAATTTTGAAATTTGGTCCATATTTCACTTTAGTGACCACAAATCAACTCTATGATGTTTGTCTACTTCTTACTAAAATGATATCCTCACTTTATAGATAGAGGATTAATCCTTGAATGGGAATCTTATCCTATAGAAAAAATAGGTGATTGTAATGTGCCTCATCCTTAAGGTGTGATCACACTACTACTAAGTGATTTACATCAAGTGAACTCGGATGATTGCTCATTCTTAGAAACATGGTGATGTATATAAAGATCATCCCCTCACCTTTCGTGGATCGTAAATCATCCTTTCATGGAATAAAATTCATGATTATCATATGTTTATTTTCTCATTTGTCTTTCATGGAGACAAAGGATTCTGAATACTTCACAGTTGATGGCTGGATACCTCAAAGTGGCATGATAGCTCATTTTAGCTTATTCTTTAGAGATTTGGGTACAAATGCCAAAGTCAAGATTTGATCGATCATCAAGTCACTCCTTGAGCTCCACATTTCACCTTTGAACGTGATGACTCCTTTAGAATTCAATTTATTGACCAAGATGAAACTTGGTTGTAAGAATGTTTATGGTACATGTTGACACTTTTTTCTCTAGTTGCTCCTCATGGAAATGGGTTTCTTCCTCCAGATAGGGGATGAATCCTTGAATGAAATTTTAGGATGGTTTACACGTACTTGACCACCATACTTCAATGAAACACTAAAAATCACATTTTACAATCAATAAAACTATTCTAAAAATCAAATTTTTCCTGCAACTTAGAATTTAGGTCCTATTTCATTTTAAACTTGGAGGGGAATCGAAGAGTTTTGTAGTACTACATATATTTTTATTTCTTGAATACATGTTTATTATTCCACCTTGTAGGGTAATATAATAACCTTAAAATGTCTATTTTATTCATCTTTACTCTTTTCATAACTCCTCAAATCATCCAAAGAAGTCAACTTTCACCATTTCAACTTTCATTCCCTACACCTCTAAACCCGGTCTTAAACATATTACTCCTGAATGAAATTTTGTCTCCTAAAATTTCCTCAATTCACTTGGACATATTCAATTATATTTTAAATCACTTGGAAATTATTTATATTTTCTCTAAAAACTTCATAAGGGTGTTCGATTAGCTAAAAATGGCCAAAAATGGCATTTTCGTGCCTTTAGAGGAAGTAGTCTCTCATCAAAACTAAATGAGTTGATCAATCACCATAGATAACATTCCCTACACACCAAAACAAAATGAATAATGTTATTAGGAACTTCCTTTGAGCCAAGGTAAATTTTGAACGGATAACAGGTTTTCCAAATGATACAGTACCCTACAATCCTCTTTATATAATTTCAACTAAAAATACAACTTCCCAATTCAACTTTCTCCTTTTCCCTTGTTTCAAGTATGTCTAGTTAGTGTTTGAAATAAAATTGAAGGGTTTAATGTATTACCACTTGTTTCATCCTTAAATCCACCTTTCAACACACCCATACACCTTACTTAAGCACACCTCAATGCTCCATTACTCATTTATTCATCATCTTGCTATATTTTCAACTTTTGTCTTTTCGAGACTCCTTGTTTTCTCAATCTATAAACAATATTCTCAAAAACAAATTCACCTTCACCTTGAATTCTAATCAATATAAATTTCACTCATCTCAATATTCTTACCCCTCTCTTAATCACTAATGCAAATCGCTCAACTCTTCCTCTTTCACTTAAAGATTTTCATAAAAACCCTTACTCTCTCTAGGCTTCTTTATGGGAATCAGGAGACAATCAATAGGCCTTCGTAATTAAATTTTTATAAGCATTTTCACCTATTCTTCAAGGATTTAAAAATTATAACACCACTCCCTCAATGATAATGCAGTCACCAATATTCCGTTTTTGCAATCTTATTGCAAAACGCACACAAATCATTTCCATTCTTGCCAATTCCATTATAATGAGTGATCTTTGCTAATTAACTAATGTTTATTACCACTTTAGCCAATTAAAAATGCTTTTTTGATTTAGTAACCCCTTTTGCATTCAATATGCCACTTTACAGTGAATCGTAAGTCAAAATCCTCTTCAAAACCAGACAATTTGTGATTATAAGCTAATTAAGCCTATTTTCCCCTTGTTTTGGTCAATATGCCCTAATATTGTCTTAAAACCCTATTGTGACCACTAAAAATCACCCCATTTCCCTCCAAAACATCTCATCAAGATTTAAAATGTTATCATGGGATCCTAGTTGACCCTAAGTGGTTGATTAAGGCTCCTCACACCTTAATCACTTGATAATTAACTAATTGTGATTAGCAAGGTCTAATCATGATTAGTAATTATAATCTAATTTGGGGATTTTAGTCCCACATGCACTAAAATACAAGTTTCTCAAAAAAATAAAACTACAAAAAGAGTGCACCTATTACCTTAATACTTTACACCATGCTTTGATTTGCATCTCATATAATACATATGATTCATAGCCAAGTTCAATCATTGCCTAAATCCTTCAACAAAGTTAGTAGATGAATATCTAAAGAGACTTAACACGTAATTTGGAGAGGTCATTTCACCATTGTTTGGAGTAGCAACCATAACCATTTGATTTCCCTCTTATCTCTTTTTAGTTCCACATTAAGTAATTAAATCATATTAGTAGGCATGTTCAATTAGATTTTGCATTTTTTCATACTAGTAAAACATTCCTTTTAGCTTTTATCTTAATGTTACATTCCTTGACTTATAATCCTTAACTATGAGGTGGAAATGGTATTATCCTTCCTTGATTATCTTTGTTATTTATTTTTAAAATTTTAGGGTGCTTTCATTTGCACGCCTAATGGGACTATACCCCATTGCATTCAATTTTAAGCTTTCTAATTTAGTTTCAAAGTTTTACATTTCAAGTTTTTAGATTAGTTTCAAGTGTCCTAGATTAAAATTCAAGTTTTATAGTTTAATTTCAAGCGTTTTATATTAGTTTTTCAAGCTTTGTAGATTAATTTCAAAGTTTTAGAGTAATTTTAAAATTTTAGATCAATTTTTTTCAAAGCTAGGTAGTTGTTTCAACTAGATTAGTGGTAGAAGTTGTGTTTTCATGTTCATTGTAGGATATAGGGAGGTGAATCCCTATCAAAATTGACCCAAAATCCCAAATATTGGACCTTTTTTCAAGAAATCTATTCAAAAACCTAGATTTTTACCACCGGTAGGAAAAGACACATGTTCATGACTGTGAGCACATGTGCATCTTGAGCGGTGATTATGCATGACTGTGAGTGCCTTTGCATGACTACGAGTGCCTCTGCATCACTATGAGTGCCCTTCTAGCACTGATTTTTTTGGACCTAAGTGAAAAATGTGTTTGTGCATGCAGACATGAACCTATGCCTCACTTTGGAAGCGTAAATGCATTACTAAGCGTGAAAAAGTGACATAAGAGCCCTTGTACATGAATGTGAGCACTGTGCATGAATTTGAGTGCTTGTGAATCATTTGAGAACTCGTGAATCACTTTGTGATAACTGTGCATCTAGAGGGGCACCCATGCATCAAGGTAAAATTTTCACAAATTTCCAAATTTAAATTTCGTGTTTTTAGGATTGTGGTCATTTCTTAAGGGTTTTTAGTTGTTGTTTTTGTCAACTTATTGATTTTAGAGCAATATTCCTAACAAAATTGGCTTAGGGTTTGATAGATGATATATTTTCATACTTTGTTTTGAGTTTGGAATAGGGTTGTGTATGCTCTTCTCTTGCACCTAGTGTGAAATTGAGAACTAAAAACACCCCTAAACAACTTTTTGCTTCTTGAGAGTAGGTAGGAACAATCATCCTTCATTTTTTAAGGGAACAAACTTGCATGTTTTGACATATACTTGATCTTTTAGTTTAAGATATTTTTCATTTGATAAACAATAGTGAGTAAAACTTGTGTATGCTCTTCCCTTGTACCTAATGTGATCTTGGGAATCAAAAAAAAATTTAATCTTTTCATTAAGAAGAACTTGGATTAATTGGGAATAAACCTTATCTTTTGCAAAGTTTGATGGTAGTTTGTTGATTTACAAGAATTTTTATAGCCATATTTCTATGATATTGTGAATCTTTTTGAACTACTAATCATTTGTGTGAAGGACCTAAAGCGTTTGTAAAATAAATATAGGCTCTCTTCAAACCAAATAATAACATTCATGTGTGTTGCAGGATTCCATTTGTGGTCCAAACCAAATTCCTTAATCCAAAAGATAAAGAACACACCACAATCATCACATTGTATTTACAGGTTTTGGTTAAGAGCTACGGCTCATCCGCTTAACTAGGACATAACCCCTTTGATATAAGCCTTAATCTACAACAATGGGGGTGGTCCTAGGAACCCTAAAGTATTTTACATAAGAGAGAACCTTGTGAATGAGGAAATAGCTTCACTCTATTGACTTGATTAGTACGCTTTGGTGAGATTAGAGTCAAAGATATCTCGTATTGCGACCCCAATGATGAAAGTATAATCGAACGCACCGAGTGCTCATCATATTAAAGGGGGTAAAGTAAAGCTGAGATACTCCCAAATTAGTCAGTGCAAAGTTTTGGGTAAATCAAGCTCAGCTTAGATATCTTGTGACACCTAGAGAGAGAACCACCTCGGAAGCTTGTAGGCTTGGTGCCATTGTTTGTGTCTTAGTTGTTATACTTGAGAGCTCTCACAATGTGATAACTTTTTTAGATTCGAACTCTTGTTTTTTGAACAAGGGAAAGAATCTCTTAAAGTTGAAACCATGTGACATTTTATCATGAAATCTACTTAGTGTCATTTTTTCATAGTGTTTCGCTTGTCTTAAGATAAGGCGAAACTCTGCCAAAATAACACCAAGCTTATTTCAACATGATTTGGTCTACACCTTTGTTTACTTATTGCCCATTTTTGGACAAAAGGAAACAAAATATACCAGATACCACCAGATATCACATGTCCACCACTTTTGTATTCTACTTGCGTGACTAGGTTGTAATACCGGAGTGCAAATGTTGAAAGTGTGCATGGTAGGTAGTCATGATTTAGTAGGACCCCTTGTCTCAAAAAACCATATTTTAGACTTATTATCACTGTAATTAGGTGATTTCATCCTTGTCTTCTTTTGAGTTGTTATGCTACTCACATTATAGCCATACAATTGAGATATTTACGTTTAGTTTACATTTTGAAATTAGGCATAAATCTCTATATTGTAGAGTTATGTTTTTCACACACATAGCAATTTCTTGGTGTACTTAAAAGTAGTTTTTAAACTCTAGATTTTTCTTGAATTTTTTGAGTGTTGAGGTTACTTTGTTGGCATCACTATAATGCCATTTCAATACTAAAATCTTGCTTTCTCATAAAGTTTGATTACGTGTCCAAATAACATTGTTACACTACTTGCACTTGTATCGTCCATTTTACAAAGCTTAGACTTTGTTAGTGTTTAGAAATTTGATTTTAGTATATCTTGTTAGAAGATCACGTTAAAATTTTCCTATCATTTATGCCTTGTTTGTAGAAAACTTGACCTAACTGGTGATATTGTGTTGTCACTATTTGGTTACAAACCTATCTAGACAAATCTTAGGGAGTAAAATATTTGGTGTGACTAAATTTTGAGCATTGTACATCATTGTATTATTCTAAGGAAAACTTGTGTCGTACATTACCTTGCTAGGGTAGCTTGTTCATTATTCTTTAGTTCACATGTTTACTTTGACCTATCAATTTTGGGGCTATTCTATAGTCACCTTGTTTTGAAAATTTAGTGTCGTTACGCTGCCAAAATGTTTACTAAGGTCCCTTTTTAATAAACTCTTTGGGAAGAGATATAGTTATCGTTATATGTGACTTATTGGCATGTCATATAAAATTATTTTATATGGTCACGAGGTCACCTTTTCCCTTATACTTGTCAAATTTTTGAAAATCAAAGTGGCATGGGAAAGGTACCTAGATCATGGCCCTATCAAATGGATAAGGGCACAACTCGTCAAACTGGTATTTCTTACTATTACTAGTTTTACCTTCTTGCAATGCTAGAAGGGCATTCTTCATAGTGGACCACTCTTGATTAAAGAGTGGATCTTGTGTGGGTGGTGTAGGTCTATACGTAGGATTAAATATAGGTATATTTCCACCCCTATTTGCACATCCCAAAGGGATCTATATCTACATGGTTAAAATTATTTGAAAACTTTGTATGAAATTTATCATTCAATATTGAGAAATATGTCACCATGTTAGATCTCTCAAGCCAAGCAAACGAAATAACAAAAAATTTGCTGGTTTTTTACAATTATGGAGAGGATTAGATAGTTTTTTTCCTTGATCCATACCAGAAAAGCAATTAATATGTATATTGATTCACATTCTCCATCCATACATTATGTTCCACTTGAAAATGCATTGAAGCAACAAATTTGAAGAGGTAATAAAAAAGGGATTCAAATTGAAAAAGAATAGTTAGCCTAGGGGACTCTAAAACCTTTCTCCCGCGATCTTAATGATTCTAAATCTAGTGACAAAATAATTTTTTTCCCTAATAGGAATAAAAATGTTGTTAGTGATGGGATAGTATATTCTAAACAAGTACAAGTCATTCAAAATAACACTCCTTTGAATCTTGCAAAGGAGCTCCACTTATGGAGTATAAGCATTGTACTTTCACTCCTCTATCTAGGTCAACGCAATCAATACTAAAGTAGATAGAGGTAGTTAATATGGTTAGATATCCTAAAAATACGTCTTATGAGGATGAAGCACCTAAACCATCATGGTTTAGAGATAATGAATATTGCTAATTTCACTGCGTTAAAGGTCACAAAACGGATAAATGTTTGAAGTTGCAGCACTACATCTAGGACTTAATCGAAAGTGGTAATGTGGAGATGGATTCATCCACTCCTAAAAAATCCCCCAATACAAAGAATTTTCCTAAACATAATCAGGACAAGAATGCTAATTATGTGTCTAATGAGGAGAATCATTTTGATTCTCTCCTTTGGTTGTGTAGATACATACACATTGAACATGTCAACACAATAACCCCTATGGTATCCCTTGGACTATTTATGTCTAGGCATGTGCTGACAAAGACTTATTATCATGCAATTCTACATACTTATGACAGTAAGGAACCTAGGTTTCAATATTCCCATCAAAGGATGCCTATCACAACTAGACGTCATTTGATTCTTAGTGCTAGAGAACCCATTCACTTAACTCTTCCCCATCTTCAACTCATGGTAGGTGGTATGATTCTGATTCTTCTGAATATTCCAATTCCAATGATTCTAAGTCTTCTTATTCTTCTAAATATTCCAATCCAAATTATTCCTCTAATACAACTCCTAACTCACTATCTTCCCTATCTTCATAGGACCCCATTTCTCGTCACCTCCAGGAACCCATCTTCCGTCGAAAGGATTTTCAACTCAAATTACTTCTAAAAATCATCCAAATCAACTCCCACATTGCATCTTCTAAGTCGACACCCATGTCGTAATCTTATAAGTTGACATCCATGTCACAATATTCTAATTTGAAACCCATGTCGTAATATTCCAATTTAAGACCCACATTGCATTAATCTAAGTAGAAACTCTTGTCACAATATTTTAAGTCAACTCCCATGTCACAATCTTCTAAGTTGACACTCATGTTGCAGTCTCCTAATTTGATTCCTATGTCAAAATCTCCTAAGTCGACTCCCACCTCGTAAAAACTCATATGACTCTTATGTCATAGTCATCTTTGAGTTTCTATACGATCCTCATTGTTTATATTCTAATTTGAAACCCATGTCATAATATTCTAAGTTGAGACCAGATCGTATTAATCTAAGTAGAAACTCTTGTCACAATATTTTAAGTCAACTCCCATGTTGCAATCTTCTAAGTTGACACTCATGTCGCAGTCTCCTAATTTGATTCCTACATCACAATCTCCTAAGTCGAATCCAACCTCGCAAAAAACTCGGATGACATCTATGTCATAATCATGCCGAGTTTCTATATGATCCTCATTGTTTTCGACAATATCTCGATCTTCTAGGAAAAACTAAGGAATATCCTAAGACCATTGAGGAAGATCCTATATTTTCTTCACATCATTATTTATCTATCAGGAGTCCTCCATCGCAATCCCACCTTGGGTCACCACCTGGTAGCCCATCGTCTACTTTTATATGTGGGGAACCTCTAAGTTTCCCTTCACCATTTATTTTTTACTCACCTTCTAGTAGCCCATTTTCTTCTCACCTTGGGTCACCACCGGGTAACTCATAACCTACGTCTATATGTCGGGCACCTCCAAGCAACCCATCATCATATATGTGTGGCTCACCTCCTGGTAGCCCATTTTCTTCTATATGTGGCTTACCTTCAAGTAGCCCCTCTTCGTCTATACTGGGGTCATGTCCTATAAGTCCCTCATCTTTGATTCTTGGGCCATGTCCTAGTATCCCATCTTCTTCTATATATGGGACACTTCCAGGTAGTACTTCATCTTCTATCTATGGGACGCCACCAGGAAGTCCTTAATCTTTGATCTTAGGGCCACATCCTAGTATTCCTTTATCTTTAGTCTATGGGACACCTCCTGGTAGCCCATCCTCTTCAATTCTTGGACCATATGCTTCATGTCCATCACATTGTCCTTCTATCAATGATTTTGGCTAGCCCACCATCATTTCTCACACAAATTCTATTCGTCCACTTTCTTCTCCCACTTCTCGGGATAAGAAAAGTCACATAGTAGCTTATAAGACACCCAAATAGTTTCTTCATCAAATTAAGATCAAAACTTACAAGAGCTCAAAAGCTCCCAATAATTCAAATGATCTTAAAGTTCAGAATCAAACATGATTCAAAAATGCACATCAACACACCCAAAAAGTATGGCGTAAAGTGTAGAAACCTATGGATATGGAACTCAATATCCCACTTAAAAATCCATGTTTCATGATAAAACCCAGTCTACTATTGAGTATGAGCTCACCATGATCATCGAGATAGGGGATAACATGAATCTTGATAAGTAAACACGCTTAGCCTTCTTTATCAAGGAAATCACTAACATTTTTGGTGGGTCTTATCACGAGAATGACCTTATCGGTCCCACTTTTAAAAAAGACAAAAATACAACAAAAATAAAAAACATTTCAAAAAAAGATCAAAGGTAAAGATCAAACATTGTAATCTGGTATTGAATACACATGGATGTTGTTTCTTCCCTTTCTTGCTCTTCTTTTGCAATTCTTCTTACCATTTTCATCCCTTTGTTGATATATTGGTTAGCCAATTCACACCCATTTTTGTGACATTTATCTCTATGGTATCTATTTGACCTTGGTAAATTAAAAATTGACTGACCTCTAAAATATCCTCTCACAATCAACATCTAAAAAACTTGTTGCGAAGAACTTTTGGACATATTTGTTGGCACTAGCCAATATCATCATCACAAACACTTCTATCTCATTCCATCAAGCCATCAGTGGTTCTTAACCCCTTGTCAAACAAGAGAGCTGAAATAAGTTTTAAAAAATTAAAAAAATCAATCAAATCAAAAAGTACAAAGTGAAAGAAAACGCTAAAAGCAAAAACAAATTTATATATAACTCTCTCTTGGGGTATTTCCAATAATCTCTATTGGGGCTATAGACACCTAAGCGATAGTAGAGAAATTTTTTGATTAGAATAAAATACATCTTTGTTGGGGTTATAGATGCCTAGCTAGTAGTGGAGCAATGTACGGCTATCATTCCACAATCAATTAAAAAAACAACGTTGAAAAATAAATCATTCTTACACATTGGCTAGGGTGTCTTTACTTGTTGTATATCAAATTTTCCCTCCAAGAGGTGATAAATTTGACATGCACACACCGGATCTATATGAGAAAACAATATTAGTATGTTACCAAGTGTCTTTTTGTTAGACCTTGTTCAGACTCTTACTCTAGTTTGTATCTTGTCTCATGATTCGTCCCTTTGGCTAACCACTTCTTCATCATGAGGATTCTAAGCTACATTTACAAAATTCACATCATTCTTCTACTTCATTCTGAACATCCATGTGTATATGATTGCATTTTTCTATGTTTTTGGGCACCTTTGTCCCCTTCAACGAAACAATCTTCCACTTCTTTCTATCACGTGCTTCTTGGAAAACTTATACTGGGGCATCCTTGTTCCTTCCTAACACACCATTGGGTTACGATAGTCATCATGATTAAACCTATCTATATTGAATCTGATCCAACTTCGTGCATGAAGATTTTACCATTGAATATTCCCATCTATCAATTGGGCCAATTTCACATCTTCAATTTCTTGCGCATACGCATGAAATTCTTCCTTGAGTATCCCATCTATCACTAGGGGCATCCATGTTTCTTCATTTCCTATATATAGTTTTTGAAAACTTCGAAAAAATAAAAACATTTAATTATGTTTTAAAAACTCCCAAAACATTCAAACATGTTAGTTGAAAAGTCAAAACATCCAAATAAACATAAAAAACCCAAAAAATATAGTAAAATAAACTAAAAACCCAAACAAATTGGTAAAAAAACTTAAAAACCCAAAAAAATTGGTAAAAAAAATAAAAATCCCAAAAAAATTGGTAAGACACATATAAAAATCAAAATTTATCTTACCATTGCGTAGTTCACTTCAATACCTTTCAAATGCAAAAACAACGAAGTCATTTTGAGATCGGGAGAAAAGGTTATTGCCTCCAGGAAGATGAAAGCTAAAACTTCACAAAAAAATTCCCCGGGAACCCTTATAGCTGACATGAACTCTCTTATCTAGGCATAGACACCTACGCACCCTTGCATTCATGCAAAATCCAATTTTCTTTAGGCACATGCACCTGAGCGCCCTTGATCTTCCTCTTTAAGTGTAAAATTGTAATTTTCAAGTAGGCATAGGTGCCCAAGAGCCCTTGCATTTTCCATGAGCTCTCTTCTTCAAGAATAGGCACCTAAGCACCCTTACACTATGCAAAATCACATTTTCTCCAAGCATAGGCGCCTAGGTGCTCTTGCATTTCTTCTATCGGTTGTGTGTGAGCTCACTAAATTCCCTAAATTCATGGTAACTCTAAAACCCAAATTTTATCATACCATTCCATAGTTCTCATTTCAATACCTTTCTAAAGAAAGAAAAATGGAGTCATTTCGAGGTTGGGAGAAATAGTTATGGCCTCCAAAAGATAGGTTATGCACTTACTATTGCATAGGCGCCTCTGTGATGCATATGCACCTTTTCTTGGCCGTGAGCACCTTTTCTCCCGCATGTGAGATCCTTTTCCTCCCGTAGCATGTTTCTCACCCCCAAGTGCCTTGACACCACCATATTTCTTCTAAAATTCTTATAATAAAGTAGCCACGATGATTATTTTCAATAAATAATTATTTTTGCACCCGTTTTGTTACGTCGATGCATGTTTTTGCTTCCCGATGGCCTTTTCTACTACCTAGGGCATATTTTTTTCCTTACGGTCACTTTTAGTAATGTATCGTGACTTCATTACCTCTTCTATAATATTTTCTTCGTAAAAAATAATAATAATTTTTTTTTAAAAATGATACAATTATTAAAAAATTGCAAAAATTTTCAAAAAAGGTAAAAAGTGTTGGTAAGTCAAAATATGGCACTTAGTGAAAAACATAAAGAAGGTTCACATGGAAGAGAAGAGTGCATTTAAAAGCATGGGAGGATCGGGAAGGAATCATGCATTGAGGAGAGAGACAGATTCGGGACTTAGCCATTGTTATCCAAAATTCACCCCCAAGGTAAATTTTGATAACATGCATCAAATTCTTTAGTCCCAAGCAATTATATTGATTCACGGCGAAAAGTCATGTTTCTAGGGTCCCCTCATATTTTTTCTAACTCCCCTGTCCAAGAAGAAGAAAGCAAGTTCTGAGAAAATGTGAAAAAATTGCAAAAACAAGCTCGGGCCAGAAAAAATCATGAAAAATGGCTAAGTCCTAGTCCTCGCAAGAGTCGGGACAATTGGGACAAAAGGACACGAACCGGCTGAAAGGTCATCAGTGTGGTCTGCAAGCAAAGATCTGGGACAAAGGGACGTGTGGGACGCAGAAATCCGAATCGGTAGAAAAGTTGAAAATTTGACTAATCTGTTGAAAGAAACAACTGGGACGCGGCGGAAAAAAATGCGCGAACCGGCCGGATCGGCCGAAATGAGTCAAGGCAGCCCGAAACAGTCCGGGACGTGCGGGACAAAAGTATGTGAACCGGCCGAACCGGGCGAATCGGGAAAATTTGTTCCCAGATGGTCCGAAAGAAAATGGGACATCTGGGCCGCGAGTATGCGAACCGGCCGGTTCGGCCGAAACAGGGAACTTCAGCACTGGGACAAATGGGACAAAGGGATGTGTGGGACGCGAAAAGCCGAAGCGGCCGAAGGCAGAGGAGAAAAGTCAACATTTGACCCGTGGAACTTCAAACGGCCATAACTTTTGACTCCGAGCTCCGATTTTGATAAAATTGGACTTTCTGGAACGAGCACGACGTCCTATTTCTTATTTTTAATGAGGGTAGATATATTTAAATAAGATAAATATATTCGGCTCCAGTCAGTTAATGCTCATTCCCGTCAAATGACAGAAAACGCCTGCCAGGCCCAAAATAGCTGCCCGCACTCAGAAGGCCATAACTTTTGCATTTCTCAACGAAATCACACAAAATTGGTACCGTTGGAATCGTGGTTCCGAGCCCGATGCACAACAATCAAGAAATTCTATATTTGATCAGAAATTGATTTAGTTTTTAACAAAACGTGGCCAGGTTCAGAACAGTGTTTTATTTGGCAGTTGGGAGTGCAATTAAGAGGCATGGTCATCCTTCTTTCTCTGCTGCAGCACATGGGACAGTATGGGGAGCCTTTTGCAAGAAATTTACAATCATTTCACTCAATTTAATGCCTCTTATAGGTGGTTGAAGGACAAATTTCAGGATTTCCATTTTCCCTTCTCTTTTCCTTCTCATTTTTCTATAAATTGGAGTGTTGGGCTCATTGTAAAGGGGAGAGTTTTTGGGTAGCAAAGCTCTATCAAAATTGCTTTGTGAAGCCAGTGTGTTACAGGCCCTTGTAGTGGACTCCTTGCATGGTGATCCAGGCCCTTATCTTGTAATAGACTGAACTGTGCATACCAGGAAGCAATAAAATACAAGTTTGTGGATGTATCTTCCCCTGCTGTGTTTTCTTGCATTCTTCTTGCCCGTTTTATCTTTCTACGGGAATATTGTGTCTATTATTATGTTCTTACAGAATTCATTATCATTGTGTGTGCTTGGAATATTCTTTGTGAATGCATTTTTCTAGATTATGGAGAAGCTGTCATCACCTCTTCTAGTGTGCACTTTGCCTCTATATTTCACAAATTTGGAGATTACTCTCACACCCTCCTTTCTACGGTGTATCACCGCTTTAGTGTAGGATTTCATTTTATGTATTCTCTCTCCTGGTCCCTTGGAAATTTAATTAGAACAATTAGCTTATCCCGCATTAGAGTAGATTGTGGCGGGTAGTTTAGGAGCAAGAACCGGCTTTCTCTGGAGGTTTATCTCAAGTAGCAAGTCCCACAACTTGGAGATAGTACCCATGTTATCCAATCACACCGTGAGTTTAAGTATATCTCCTGTGGGTGCTTGTGATTCGGTGATAACAGCCATTTTTCGTGATGATGAGCTATTTTTGGAGGTAGCGTGCCGAACATACAAACCGGTTAAAGGCTTGCACGACACGCATTGGCTATTTTTCAAGGATCGGTTACGAAGTGCTTTACATGGGTACAGGCTGAGAATGGATTTACTACTTATATTTAACTAGGATAAATCTATTGTTAGCACACTTGCATGGGTGGCTACTATTATAACAACATATGGCTAATAATAGCATGGGACCTATTGTGGGATTAGATAAGTTGTGAAGGGAAAGTCACCACCCTTATAAATATGTAGTTAAGTGTGTAGTATATATATAGTATATAAGTATTGAAGTATGGTGAGGTTATGATGCCAAATATGATGCACACATAAACTATGGTATTATCGATTATAATAAGCTTATGTGTATTTATCATGTTCAATGCAATGGAGTGTGTTGGCTGAATCGAGTGTTAATTTTGAGTATAATTGGATCTTACATGCTTGATTTCATCATGGTAATCATTTAAGTCTGGTATTCTCTAGATCTAGATATGAACATGCACTATAGAATGATATATTAGTCATGGATTTGAATTTTTTTAGTCTTCATCATGCTAAAGTCTTGTAACAACAACCCTGAAGAGGGGTCTGGTACCTTTTTGTGCTTCGAGTGAGTGCTCAGTCTAATTTGAGTGACGCGCCAATGTGTTTGGGGTTTTACTGGTAAATTATAGGTTGCATCAAACAACATACACACAGTTGAATCCTATGTTAATTGTGTTATCCTCGAACATCAAAATATGTCTTACTTGAATTACGTTATCCTTTTCAGGTGTATCATCTGCACAAAATTCAGGTGCACATACTTTTGGACTCTCTTCTGGGAGTAGTAACATTTTGTAGACTATAGGGGTATAGTTCAGTATTACTGTTGGTACACAAGGAAGTACATCCTCCTGGTATGACCGTAGCTACTGAGTTCGGGATCAAGAGGTATAGGTGGCTCTAGCTCGTGGATCTAGTGGTTCTTAAGGCGAGATGAAACATAGGAGGTTCTGGATCAGGTGGGAAAGGTCTACACCAACCCCAGAATATTTACATGGATATGTCTCTTCATCTTCCAGAGTATAGGGGCATAGAAGATGCTTACGACACATGCACATATGTGAAATATTGTGGCACGTAAAAGGAATCATGGCTTATGAGCATAGGACAATTAAATTTCCTACTACGTTATAAGGGTACTTTGCACACGGTTGGTATAGAAAGTTTTCCCTAATCAAACTTTCATAGACTATACATCCTTAAAGGATGCTTTCCTAAAGAGTTTCACATCCCTAAGTTTAAGTAGAAGAGTATAAGTCCACTCAAGGATATTAAGCAATGCACTACCGAGAGTGTCGAGAGAGTATGATATTCATTTCAAAACACTTTCGTTATCCAAGCTTTTTATGATATTCATGTAAGCCAACATGCAAAATGGTTCGTTGGGGCCTAATAACACCTTTGAGAAGGGCACTATCACATAAGACATACACCGATCCACTCGAAGCACTCGAAGTAGCTTTACATGTTGAGGCAACTATAAGTATAGGCACCTTTGGGGTGAGCCCATCTTTAGAAGCACAGATTGCAGCTATGGCAAAGTAGTTGGAGAAGCTATCAACAAATTCAACACATGAGACGTGCACAAGGATTTGGTGCACAAATTATGAAGTGGAAGGTCACACAAAGGATAGTTTTCCCCGTAGATCAGTGTGCTCATTACTATTGGAATATGAGATATGCCATCTAAACCATGATGCTACTGCCCATTACTACAACATGCGATAAGGAAGAACATTTCATGCTACTACAAAATATGTAGGTCCACGACTCATGACATGGAAGACTACCGGCCGATTGGTCAGATCTATGATGCTATAGATATCGGTGTACAACAATGAGGAGTTTTAGATAAATTTAAAGGAAAGAATGAGCATCGGGACCAAGATCAGAATCGGGTGCACTTGTGATTGGAGTGAAGGACATTTCAAAGGAGGTCATGGAAGAGGTCAAGGGTTTTGAGGAGGATATGGAGGCCAAGGCCATGGTAGTGGAAGAGGTGAGTTCCCATGAGGAACGTGTTACCCATGTGGATCTCGTGTTCACTATAGGCATGAATGTCCTCAGAATATTACATGTTCTTTCCGTGGAAAGAATCATAGTTATGAGGAGTGCTTGGACTTGTATGATCATCTTAACAAGCATCATAAACAATAAAACAAAGGCACATGGATGGTTAGGATACAACGTGTTGTGGAAAATCAGTGGATGCCCAAGTTGGAAGAAGAATATGAGACATTTCGGGTAAAGATCGTAACCCGCTGAAGCAATGCGTGTAAAAGATGCTTTGTAGTAGAGGCCTACCATCACTAAGGTGGAGGTTCTACATGCATGGTACCCAGATCTAGCCCATTACAAGTAATTTTAATAGGAAACCATGGAGGTACTCAGAATCTTCAGGATGAAATTCATAATTTAAAGGAGTAATCATGGAATATGGAGCAAAATAAAGGAATAGAAAAGGTCCAAATTGATATGGATGACTTGAGAGAAGTGTAAAAATTATTACACCAGGATAATATCACTTCGTTGCTAGGTAATTGGTTAAAAGGAAATACTCGACGTGAAAGTACCGAGAATGGACGACAAATCCTGCATGCAAATCATCCCCCTCATAGCCTAGATTATGACAAGGAAATAACTCTTAATGTTGTTGTGGATGGATGGCTATTGAGTAATATACTTGATTGATAAATGCATGGAATTCAATGTTCTTAGTTTAGATGCATGGGTACAAATGGGGAGACCTCCATTATAGCCATCCTCTAATGTATTGTTCATGGCTAACACAACTAGGGCCACTCCCATCATAGTTTTAAAAGATGCATCCATTACCATACAAGGAGCTAATTTCACTAGATATTTTGAGGTTTTAGTATTGGTAGAGTCAGATAGCTTCCTAGCTCTATTGGGGCATCCTTGGTGCTATGAAAATAATGCTGATCTTTGGTTCAAAAAGGGTTATATAAGCTTTGAAAACAAGGAGGAAAGAGTTATTATCCCTTTAACAGATGGAAAATATGTGCCTTATGTTGAGCCCTTAAGTGAAGAAGACTTGAATAGGATTTATGTACATGTCATCCGAGATTCGAGATGTGCTTGAGCCATGTAAAGAAGGGGTCCTTCGGAGAGAGGATGCACTTGAGTCTATGAGAAAAATACAAGTGTTACTTGTGATAATTGGGCTCATAGCACTTATGAATTGGTAGGGCACGAGGTAAAGATAATATTTCCTAGGGTTAACAAACCGCGTTATATCAAAAGAATAGGTAACAACTCGGTACCTTGTTACACCGGAGAAGGAGATCCTATGGTGTTCTGTGCGCCATGAAAGAAGAGTGGATAGACCCGCATTTGGAAAGAAGGAATATGCTAGCATATACCATAAAAGGGACAACAACGTCTTTGGTGGAAGGTCCGCAAGGATAATCTTGTAGAGTGGAATAAAATTAGGGTTTCTCTTGCCGCATTTAGGTTCTTTAGAAGCAATGCACCTACTCAAATATGCACTTATCATGCTAATCAACCTTTTCAACACCACGTTCAACAGTGTGAGAGAATTAAGACAAAGGAAAAGGAAGCTTTACCACCTTCGCTATGGGTGCACAAGTTTTGGTCCACTCTACATGGTTGCGCACATGATTGGTATGTATATGCGAACTCCATAGAGACCGGGAATTGGCAAGATTTAGTTGCAGAATGACCCAGACATTTGACTTCTTCTCTACCAAGCCTCTCGGTGGAAGAAGTATTAACAATCATAAATCACTTAACTATGGGAAATAGTGCAAGTCGAAGAACTCATTCAAGAGTTATTCAATGAAGGAAACTCAGGAGCGTGTTTTTGAAGAAACAGAGGCCGATGCCACACTACTTCAGCGCACTTATGTCAAAAATAAAAAGGAAAAACAATCTACTTAGTATACGATGAAGAAGTAGAAAATATGAATATAAACCATTTGTCGGGTAGGAGTGAGGTTTTGGACAAAGTGCAGATAATACCACGCATGCTTATCAAGAACCCATGAAGACAAATAAAGTGAATATTGGATCAGATGTTGAGCCTAAGGAGGCCATAATTGGGGACTATTGGTAAGACTCAAGTGGAAAAAATCATAGAGTTACTATGGGATTATCGGGATTTACTCCTCGGGGTACCATGAGCTAAAAACATGCATGAATCATCGGGGGAGATGAGGATAAAGCTTAAATAGGGTGCACATCTAGTTAGAAAGAGACCCTATAGGATAAATCCAACTTGTGCGAAAAGGTCAAAGAAGAGATTGACAAAATGTTGATGTCCTGGAATCATCAAACACTTGGATGAGTTAGAATGGGTTAGTCTAATGGTGATTAGTATCACGAAGGATGGTCAGATTAGGATCTGTGTGGACTACAAGGAGATGAATGTTTCATGTGTGACTGATCTCTTTCCTATGTCTTTCACTAAGGAAATACTAGAAGGCATTGCATGGTGTGAAATCTATTCATTTATAGATGGGTTCTCTAGGTATCATCAAGTTAGGATTACCAGGAGGATTAGGAAAATACTACTTTTACTACTAAATGGGGTAGATTTTCCTATACTGTGATGCCTTTTGGTTTGAAAAACATGCCTGCTATATTTTCATGCATAATTGTTCAGGCGTTTAAAGAATTTATTCACAACTTCTTACAAGTTTATTTAGATGATTGGACGGTGTATGGACTTGTCAAAGACCATTGTGACAATATGTGCTTAATGTTTGAAAGATGTAGGTAGTTTAGTATCTCTTTGAACATCATTAAGTGCATATTTGCTACACCATTTGGAATACCATTAGGACACATAATTTGCAAGAAAGGTTTCTTAGTCGATCCACCTAAGGTTGTAGTCATTATCGGCCTAAAATAACTTACGGTTAGAGCACGAGGTGCATGGATTTTTGGGTCATATAGGATATTTCAAGGATTTTATTACAGGATATGCTAAGGTTTCCACACCTTTGGAGGATTTACTAAAAGGAAAAGGTATGTTCTACTAGGGAGAACTGCAACAACGCGCATTCGAGACATTAAAGGAGAAACTTTCTACCACACCTATTCTACGTTTTCCTTCATGGGACTAACCATTTCATGTACATGTGGACACCTCTAGCATGATCATTGGTACAGTGTTGGCTCAACTTGGAGAAGGTATTATAGATCATCCTATCTATTTTTCTAGTAGAAATTTGACTCCTTCAGAACATAATTACACAACTATAAAGCGCAAAGCTTTGTCAATGATATATGTGCTACATACATTCGAGATAGTATCTACAAGCTACACCATTTTTATTTTATACTGATTACATGGCATTGAATTATTAGGTAAACAAGCCCATATTACAGGGGCACATATGCAGATGGGTACTCTTATTTCAAGAATTTGATTTCACAATTGTGGTAAAACTAGGGAAAAGTAATTTTGGACCAGACCATTTATCTAGAATACAATTAGGAGAAGAAGCACATGCAATTGAAGATACCATGCTAGATGCACAGTTGTATAGGTTACGATGAGCGCCATCAGAATTAGAGGACATTTTTGTCTTTCTATGAACAAGTATGGCACTTGAAGGAATGGAATATTTAGATAAGAAACAAATTTTCATACGCGCGACACCCTATATGTTCATTAGAAAGTGACCTATACAAATTAGGCAAGGATGAAGTATTGCACCGCTATGTACTGGAGCATGAGCATACAAATATTATGGATGAAGCTCATGGTGGTATTACAGGTGACCACTATGCAGGAGACGCCACTACGTGCAAGATTCTACTTGTTGGATTATGGTGGGAGACCCTATATAAAGATTGTAGGGAATTTTGTAAGGCATGTGATCACTGTCAACATCTTGGTAAACCAAGACAACAAGATGAGATGCCATTAAGGCTTATTCCTAGTGTAGAGCCATTTGAGAAATGGGATATAGATTTTTTGGTCCTATTTCGCCACCACCAGTAGAACCGGATCACGCTATATCATAACTTGCATGATTATCTAATAAGGTGGGTAGAAGCAACCCTTACAAAGGATTGTATAGCAGCTACCACAACTAGGTTTCTATGGGAAAATATTATTATGAGGTATAGATGCCCTTTAAGTTTGACCAGAGATAGGGGCACACACTTTCTAAATGAGATAATCAGAATTTTATTGGATGAATTCATGATTGCACACCATAAGACAACACCATATCATCCTCAAGAAAATAGGATTTGCCGAGGCTTTCAACAAAATTTTGAGCCCGACATTGAAAAAAATCTATGATTTTGGAAGAAAAGATTGGGATGATAAAGTATCTCGAGTACTTTGGGCATATCACACAACATATAAAAGGTTTAACAAATCCAGACCATTTCGATTAGTGTTTGCACATGCAGCTTCTTCCTATGGAAATCATGTTACCATCTTTGCGTATTAAGCCCACTCGAGGTCTAGCTGATGAGAAAACATTAGAAGAACTGATTAGAAAGCTAATCAAGATGGATGATCAAATAGAAATAGGACATTTGAGTCAAAAATAAGAAAAGTCCAGAAAAAAGCATGGCATGACAAAAACATTAGGGATAAAAAGTTCATAATAGAATAGATGGTGCTCCTTTATGATTCTAAGTTTTTGTGCCATCCAGGAAAACTCAAAGTACATTGGTTGGGGCCATATGTTATCACTCACATACTTGAAACATGTGCTTGCCAATTAGAGGAGCTTGATGGAACATTGTTACCTAGTTACTTCAACGAGAGTAGGTGAAGCCCTACTATAAATAAGTTTTCTTGGTGTTTGTAATAAGGTAGTGTTGTCATTTAGATTAGGTTTTCAATTTTATATTTTCCTTGATATATTTCCTTATTTGTCACTATGATTTGTCAATTTAGTTAGTGTTTTTGTGTAATAAGTGTGTTTACATGCCAGAAGCTAATTACTATTTGAAGAACTTATATGCACAGAGGACTGCACATACCCCTAGTGTGGGTTGGTTATTGATATCCAGGTACATGACTATTGAAAATAAGTACACATGAAAGGAAAAAATGGCTATGAGTGCAATTCAAAGTTGAAGAATTGTTAGAAAAGAGATTTCTTCTACACAAGATGACCATAGATGGAGATAAATGATGGAATAGTATAATGTGAGGTAAGCGGAGGCCATGAAGACTACTAGTGGAAGGAGAAGTGACGAGGGACTTGGGTGCGGGGAAGTACTTAAGAGAAGTCTGCAGCCAAAAGGTAGGAAGGCGTGCTAGAAGGTTATAACTTGGGAGAAAATGTGTACTTTGCGCATGAAATAACAAAAATGGTTGATTAATGAGAGGAATTTTGGTAGGTGCAGGAACAATAAATGCACTAACTTTTTGAAAATCTATATAAGGATGGGATGCGAGATGTAATTGAGATAATTTGTAAAGAGCTAAGTGAAAACGAAAGTGAGCAATTGGGTTGAGGTGCGAAGAGTGTGAAACTAGACATGGAGAGAATATTTATGCACAGGAGAACCTTGCGTTCCCATAGGTGAATGGTTTGAGCGAAGCAAACATGTTACAAAAGAGCTAGGGCACACAATTTCCACTACGGCATAGGGATTTGAACTAGGGTTGCAACTTACTTGATTACAAAGGGTAGAAAAGAGACATTTTTGAATGGCATTGAAGAAAGCACCCATGATGGGAGTAAAAGGGAAAAAGAAGGTCTAAGTGGAAGAAGAAATTACTCCGAGAAAAAAATTCTCAAAAATGTAGCATCTAGAGGGTGTGATTATGGGACAAGAATGGGATTCCCACTTCCATCAATCTAAGATCAATGATTACAACCATCGCACATTAGATAATAAGAAGGAACTAGATGCTTTCTTTGAGCACAAAAATCAACAAGCGCACAATGAAGATATGTCGGTGTACAATGACACTTTGGTGAGAAGTTACTAAAGAAAATTGGAGTCTACCAGTTGTACGAGCTGCCATACTTTGGAAAGTATGAACCATTGTATCAATGGTTGATGAGAATAGTCCATGACAAATTCTTCTACTTCACTAGATGGAGGGTTAGAATCACATATTCCTTTATTTTAACAGTGACAGGACTAAGGGCCTCAAGAGTAGATCTAGAGAGCGACTTAACAGATAAAGCAGTGATCTTGAAGACAAGGAAGGAGCTAGGGTATACCAAGGGTCCACGCGGTATGGACATAAAAAATTAAAGAAATACCCAAAAGTAGTGTAGGAAGTTGCACATCTTATAAAAAAGTTGAATGACAAAGAAAGGTGGTCGCAGGTGAATACAATGTGGCTGCACATTGCAAGGAAGATGTCTTAAGGAGTGATCTACAATATCATGGATCACATAGAAAATACAATCATTGAAGAAGCACGTATAGGTGATAGAATTATATTAGGTGTTATTTTATTATATTTTGTGTTTATGGAGATTGGAGTGTGCGATGGGCTAAAGGAGAAGATTTGGGAGTACCACGTAGAACACAAATATCTGGTAGAAAGATTTAATAAATACTTATGTGTAGGGACCATGGGTGGGCCATTTAAATAGAGGGAAGATATGTGGTATGATAGGCTCTATGCGGTGTTTGAAGAGGAATGGCACATACCCAAGGAGTTACCTTTGGTAGTAGGGAAGGCAGTGTAGTTTACAATCTGCTAGCACTTTTGCATCGTGTGGTTCACCATGAAGGAAAATTATTGGAGCCCATGGTGAAAATTACCATATGTCTTCATAACATGCTATTTCTAGGCATCAGTTCATTGGTTTTTAGATGCGTGCCACCTAAGCTTCATCGCAAATAAGGTAGATTGCAACTACCATACATTGAGAAAGACATATGTATATCCAAGACGGACTGCCTACATTGAGAGGCTTATCTTAGATATAATAAGCATGAAGTTGGTAAGCTTGGCCATTGAAGACGTTAGAGCAATTATTTTGTACCTTCAACTCAAGCCCAAGCTGGAGAAAAATAAGTATGTGGAGAATGAGTTTGTTCTCCCTAGGGACGCCAAAAGGTAAGCATACAATGGAAAATGTTCTAGCACCTAAGCCCACAGAGACAATAAAAGTAGATGATGAACATAGTGGTGGTTTGGAGCACAAAGGTAGGAGGAAACTTACGAGATAGGGTAGAAGGCGAGTGTGCAACTACTCCACCCCAGCCACAAGAGGGATATGATGAGGACTTGGATGTAGTACAAGGAGAGCACCATTTCAAAAGGGTATTCAGCAAAACCAAGACCCAAAGTGCTACCCCACAATCAGTGCACAAATCACCTCAACTCTCTCATGTAGAAGGATACAAATGAGAAGAGAAGAAGGAAGTTGAAGATAAATGAGGAGGTGGAAGAGTCTGAGGAGAGTGCACTCGAATCTCCTACACCTCTAGAGAACGTGGAAGAGAAAGATGATGAAGAAATGAAGGATGGAGAAGAAGGAGAAAAGGAGGAAAATGAAACTACGCAAGAGACTACTCGGGACATAGCCAAACAAGCCCCAAATCTTAGCGCTCGGGTTCTTAAGCGACTAAGATTGAAAATAACAAGTGGATAATATGTTGCATCGGTCATGGGCTATCCTAAGGACACAGGTAAAATTTTCTCGTCCCCATTTTTGAATCATAGTGACACCAAAGGATTTGTATAGGTGGGAGCTGATGGATGAAGATATGGCAACCATGCACATAACGAAGCTAAGGGGCTTGTCATGGTCATGCATGCACACACACATGTACGGACCAAAATTTGATGTATGTGAAGAGTCGTGTGTATCAAGGAGGTTGAAGAAGACACCTCAAGCTAGACACATAATAGTAAAGCCTACTGTTATGTCAGATGAACAAGTGAGCAATTCTTAGGTGAAAGTATTGACTGAAGTGACACGATGAAATGTGGATAGTGCTGCAACAATTAGGCGCTAAGAGAAGAACTAAAAACTAAAGATGTAGAAATAGCGCACCTAAAGTAAGAAAAAGACTTGGCATAGAAGAAGAACACTATTTTCATCAGCATGGTAGAGGAAATTGGGGACAATATCATGAAAGAAAAGCCACACTTAGAGCCTAAGGTACCCAAAACGTTTCCTTTAGCAATGCATTATGTATTTACTTTGGTAGATTTGGTGCTTGAAGATGGACCTCTATGCATGATAGACCCAAATAATCCTAAGTAGGAAGTAGAGAGAGAAAATGATTTGATGATGAGGAAGATTGCATCAGATGAGGGATTACTCCAAAGATTACAGGATGAATGAAGAAAGAAGATTGAGCACTAAATATTTGTACAGCCCCCAGAAGTTGTTATAAGAACCGGGAACATTATAGAGGACATTGAAGTCCACGAAAGCCATGAAGGATGAGACCTTGGGCCGCGTAGAATGATTAGCACTTGTCAAGCAGAAGCATGAGGCCCTCACAACAACACAAGAACCACACAAGGAAAGTCTAGATGAGCTTGCAAAAATCATCTCTCAAAAGATGGACTTATTAAAAGGAAGAATGACTTCCATGCTTTTGGTATTACTGAATGAGAAAGGAGAAATTATACAAGATGATCTAGATTCAATTCGGTAGATATCCCAAAAATTCAGAGGTGCACTTAATTATTGGAAGACTTTAGAGGTGGAAATAAAAGAAGAATATCTAGAATTGATTCTTAGGTTGAAGCAGAAGATGTTGTAGGGTAAATTCATTCTTTTATTCATAAAAATTATTTCTATTCTTCTATTCATATTCTTTGATTCATTTTGGAGACAACCATTTCCGGGGTGGTGACAATGCAATTAGTGTGGGGTAATGTTGGTCAGTCAAAATATGGCACTTAGTGAAAAACATACAGAAGGTTCATGTTGAGGAGAGAGACATGATTCAGGACTTAGCCGTTTTCGCAATGATGAGCTATTTTTGGAGTTAGCGTGCCACACACATAAACCGGTTAAAGGCTTGACGTCATGTATTGACTATTTTTAGAGGATCAGCTACAAAGTACTTTACATGGGTACAAGCCAAGAATAGATTTACTGCCGATAGTTAACTAGGAAAAGTCTATTGTTAGCACACTTGCATACATGGCTATTATTGTAATGACGCATTTCTAATAATAAGATGTGACCTATTTTGGGATTGGATAAGAAGTGAAGGGAAAGTCCCCACCCTTATAAATATGTAGTGAACTATGTAGTATATATATAGTATGTAAGAACTGAGGTATGGTGAGGTTATGCTGCCAAATCTGATGTGTGTGTAAGTTATGGTATTATCTATTGTAATAAGCTTCTGTGTATTTATCATGTTTAATGCAATGGAGTGTATTGGAACAATTAGAGTGTTAATTATAAGTATAATTGGATATTTCATGCTTCATTTCATTATGGTTATCATTTAATTTTGTTATTCTCTAGATCTAGATCTGAACATGCACAGTAGAATGATATATTAGTCATGGATCTGAATGCTTTATGTCTTCATCATGCTAACGTCCACACTTCCACACTTCGGGTGAGCACTCGATCGAGTGAGTGATGTGTTAGTGCACCCGAGCTTTTCTTGGTAAATTCTAGGTTATATCAAACAACATGTACACACAGCTAAATTCTATGTTAATTGTGTTATAATCGAACATCAAAATATGTCTTACAAAAGCATATTTCTACGGTTATTCCTTTTTTGGTCTCAAATGACTTGTGGATCATTGTGATCTACCTCCGTTAACAAAATCTCGGTTGCATGTTATGTTGGTACTCTCGTGTAATAGTGAGTTTTAAGAGACGTGTCATAGTACACGAAAGATTTTTCATGGGACTCCTTGTTTCCTTTGTTATTCCCTTCGCATGTAACCTTGCTTGAGGCACCATTTTTAACCCTTGTTGTAACAAAACAAACATTTGGGAACCGCTAACTTGATAACAAAAACATTGGTACAACTATCTTAAACATTGTTCATTTGAGTGCGTTTGATTGTACTTATTTCTATGTTAGATTAGTCAGTTTACTTTCTTGTATTGCATTGCATTGTGTATGCTACATTGAGTTAGATATCATTTTATTTTCTCTTATTGCATTACATTGCATTATGTATGTTGCATGGAGTTACGTAATGTGATAAAAAAATGTTCATAATTTAGCTTTTCATGTTATCTTATATTTTTTTCATTTCAATAAAGGATGATGATGTAGACCTAGGGAAAATTGATATAAATAGGTTGCTTATTGAGAGGATGAATGCAAAGATTGGGCTTTCCTTATATTCTTCGTTAATCATTTTTTCTCCATCATATTTTTTTACCATTACTAATTTTCTACTAAATCACCAGGGCAATAAACAACCACGTTTATCCATCTCCTTATTCCTTCTCAATACCTAGGGTTTCGTGCTTGTTCTAACCTATTTTATTCTATCCTTTTCAATCATATTTTCGATCATCGATTGACTTATTCTATCATCTAATCGACACTCGAGGGGGAATCCTTCATTCCACTATTTTTCTTCAAAAAATTTCATGCTTATGCTTGTCTACTATATTTGAAGTGAAGTAACTTACTTGACCTCAAACGAGGGGTAAATGTAGACACCTACATTCTTCTTTTGCAATATTATTGCCAAACGCACACAAATCATTTCCATTCTTGCCAATTCCGTTATAATTTGTGATCTTTGCTAATTAAGTAATGTTTCTCACAACTTTAACCAATTAACAATGCTTTGTTGAGTGCATAACCCCTTTTGCATTCAGGATTCCACTTTCTGAGAAAATCATGAGTCAAAATCCTCTTTAAAATAGACAATTAGCAATTATAAGCTAATTAGGCCTATTTTGCCCTTGTTCTAGTTAATATGCCCTAATATTAGCTTAAACCCCTCTTGTGACCACTCAAAATCACCCCATTTCCCTCCACAACATCTCAACAAGCTTCAAAATATTACCCGGTGTCCTATTTGACCATAAGCTATTGATTAAGGCTCCTCACATCTTAATCACTTGATAATTCACTAATTGTGATTAGCAATTCTAATCTAATTTGGGGCTTTTAGTCCCACATGCACAAAAATACAAGTTTATCCCAAAAGGAAAACTATAAAAAGAGAACACCTCTTACCTTAATACTTAACACCATGTTTTGATTTGCATCTCATATAATACATATGATTCATAGCCAAGTTCAATCCTTGCCTAAAGACTTCAACAAGGTTAGTAGATGAATATCTAAAGTGACTTAGCAAGTCATTTGGAGAGGTCATTTCAGCATTGTTTGGAGTAGCAACCATAAGCATTTGATTTCCCTCTTAGGTCTATTTAGGCCCATGTTAGGTAATTAAAGCATATTAGTAGACATTTTTAGTTAGATTTTACATTGTTTTCATGCTAGTTAAGCATTCCTTTTAGCTTCTATCTTAATTTTAGATTCCTAGACTTAGAATCCTTAGCTATGAGGTGCCAATGGTGTTAGCCTTCGTTAATTAGATTTGTTATTTTCTTTGTAAAATTTTAGTGTGCTTTCAGATAGATATAACTTCTTTATGAGTTTCTTTCCTAAGACATCTATTTCTCAAGGTTGGTCTTAAAAGTCACAAGAAATAGACATGATTGTACATTTCTTCATTTACCTACTAATCAATCAATACTCTATCCTTATGCCCTAATTTTATGAGTCCTTGATGCCCTTAGAAATTCCTACAACTTTTCAAAGGCTCCAAAACTTCAAACACATGGAATAAACACTATTTTCTATGAGTGAATCTTTCCTAGATCACAAACGGGCATTAACACTACTAGATTGTATTTATGCACATTCCTTTGCGTTTATTCTTATTCCAACTTGTACTAGGGAATTAAAAACCTTTGGTATTCTTATTACCTTCCTCCACACTTATCAAGGACTCTACTAGGCATAAGTATTAACTTTTAAAATGAATGTTCTACTCTAGGCCCTTAAGATTGGGCACACACAGTTAGGAATGTGAACAAAAATTTAATTTAAGAAATACTCTTTTAGATGGCTTATTAAATTTTCTTGACTTTTGCAACACCAAGTCCTTGTGATCAATGCCCTAAAATAGACTCAAGGATTCCATTGAATCATTATGTTCATGCTACATACTACTAAACTTCTAAAACAAGGTATAGTCGATTTGAGTAAGTCTTTCTATCTATTTTCCATTCCCTGGACATTGTGAGGGTTCCATGAAGCCTTGAACACCATTATAGATAAGAAGACAATCCAAAACAAGATATTTACATGTGAAAATGCTTTGCAAAATAGTCTCTAACCTCCAAATCTGATATCTTAGTTTGAGAGGACTGTGTCACTTAACACTTAAGCTTATAACATACCTAGAGATAGTAAAAATATTCAAATTATACATTTGGAGGGAAACTCTGTATTCTTTCCTGTGGATTCCAAATGGACTAGTACAATCTATGACCATCTCAAGTGGACCCGGGATACCCAAAGTCACCTAAGAAATCCAAAATTGAGTATTAACAAGATGTTCCTGCATAACCAGAGGAAGGATGCACAATGACTGAGATGCCTTATTTTCATTTAAGGGCTTAGTTGTCATGCTTCAAAATTTTCAATTTCCATGCTAGTGATTTTTTCCATTCTAGAGCTATTAAAACACTCTCCGTGAGAGTTTAGGAAAGATCTTAAGCATCCATGAGTTATGTTACGGAATATTGAAATTGTTGAAGGTAATTTAGGAAGATTTAGGAATGTTTTGATCATTCAAGGACTATCTGCTCAACATCAGGTTTTCTAGGTGCAAGGAAAAAACACTCTAATGGTGAAACCTAACTTCTCTGGAAGATTCCAGGAGCTCTATAAGGATTTAGAAGGAAAATAATAGGCATTGGAAAGCTATGTAAATCCTCTACATATTAGAGACATCCATTTTTATCTAAGGCTTGAAGGTGTCATGAAGAATTTAAAAATAGTGAAGCTACCCATTTTGGTTCCAAGCAAACACTTCACCAATGAAACATTTCATGACACCAAAATAGGGAACCTTCAATCAACCTTCATGCTTATTTATGATTGACTCCTCATTTTGACTCCTATGCCACCTACACCTTTGTTTGCCATCAATGCAACTTGACACATCTAACACTCCTACAAATTTCAGTAAACAATCCAAAAGACCCCAAAACCTAAACAATGACTATATTCATTACCAAAATATACATCAATTGTAGAATTTATACACTAAAAGTTTTAGGTGAATGTTGAAATCCTAAAAATTACCTATGTCTTGACCAAATAAGATTATAAAAACTATCTCGAATCTGTGACTCACGAGTAATGAGACTAGTTCCATAAGGTGCAAAGTGACCCTAATTTTCTATATTTACTAAAATAAATTTAAAGTATACGTTTTTCATTTATTATTATTTAAAAATAGAAGCATGCCGAAAAATCATAATGCATATACTATGTGGAACATGTATGCATTTTAATGTGTACACTTTTCCTTTATTATGCCCCCAAACCAAGAATTTATAGGCTTGGAATTGCTTTGGTTTCCCAAACATGTGCCTTAGACTTGTAACAACACAAAAACCTGCATTTTTTTGACAAAATATGAAAAAACTCTCCTTCCACCATGCTAAATTCTACAAAAAAAAATTCTATATTTATTTAAAATTTTCGTACAACATCAAGAAAACCATCCTCTTAAAAATATGAGACTCCAAACCTTTGAGGCATATTCACAATGTAAAAGCTAAATATGTATTTTCTAATTTTTATTTGACTATTCTAAGGTTTCCATTTATATTTATTTAAAACTATGTCTTTTATACCTCTATTTTTAGTTATTCTAAATGATTATCTTTTGTCATGTATATTTTTTTCACTTCTCCAAATTGAAAAATATATATACAATCCCAAACTAGGCCTAATTCTATACATATTAAAAAATAATCTATTTTTTTGATATTTTTGATGTATTTAGGGGTCATGGTCGATTATCTCTTATTTTTTAATTTTTAAAATATTTATACTTGAAAAATCATAAAAATAAATACTAACTAAAAAAATATTAAAAAAATTCTATCCCAAACTAGATGCTCATATCTATCTTTCTACCAAAGGGTTTTCAAAAATACTAAATAGTTCTCAAAAAATGAGGGGGTCTTTGCCGGGAGGCACAACCGATTGTCTACTATGATTTTTTACAAAAATAGGAGAACCTATTGAAATTTTTTATATTTAACCCCCTTAGACTTAACCATTTAAATAAACTAGTAGTTTAGAAAATAGACTACAAATTCTACAATTCATGTTCTTATAACATTTTCAAATTTTGAGTGTAGCTATCTCAAATAACTCGCATACAAGTTGAAGATATATATATATTTTTAAAAATGTCCATTTAAAACCCCCTTTTTGACCCCCAACTTGGTGCAATTACCCACTTGGGAAAATTTGACGAGTTTTCTCTACTTTTCCTTTGGGACAATCAAGGACTAATCACCCCCAATATTTCAGCAATGTTCAACAAAAATTTAAATCTCCAAATATCCAACTACAAGAAATGAATGGGAATATCTTTCATTTAAAAATAAAACATGTTTAATCTTTCCATGTTTTACATCTCTTTATTTCACTTTATGCAAGTTTAAATTCTAAAGTTATTATAGAATTACCGTTTAATTTTTTTATGTGGACATTGAATACACTTTGTGTTATAGGTTTCATTATGGAGAGTGTTAACACCATCATACCTAGACAAAAAAATCTCCATAAATAAAAAGTGCAGCTACTGAGACTTAGGTATATTTTCTTTTAAACATATAGTTTTTATTTCATACTTAAAGGGGGAAAATGTAGAAACTCAAATTTGACAATTTACCCTTTTAACACTACTTATTGCAATTGTGATTCTTGGCTAAGACAAACACCCACATCATATTCCCACTCAAGTATATCTTTTCATCTCTTTCCTAACTTACTTATTCCTACACATTGATGTGTCAAAAATTATAAATAAAAGTCTATAAAATCAATTCTTAAGATCTTACCATCATGGTGCGAATTTAATATTTTATTCCCCTTCTCCTTATCTAAAACCATATATTTTATTCAGGTTATAGAATTCAATCTAGTTCAACTCGAAATATCAAGCACCGACACATTATTCAACTATTCTTTTGATTCATTATCCCATTTTGGGTCTATTTATCCCCTCAAAGTCAGCCTTATCATAAAATTTTACCATTGAAGACCTACATAAGAAAATTAAGACTTTTGAACATTTTTAACCTAGAAATCGTATGACATTATATTGATATTCTCTCTTATAACACACACACAAAAAGAAACTCAAGGGACCCTAAATCTTCCTAAACTCCGATGCATATCCATTAGGTAACCACTACCACAATTCTGAAGCACTCAACCAAATAAAGGATTGCATCTTACCTCACATCTATGCACACCAAGTTTATATTTCTAATCTTGGTGTAAGCAATCAAACTTCAAGCATACATCCAATTGCCGAGGAGGTTCAAGCAATGAACTTCATCCTTACTTTGCCATTTCAGGATTATACTCTAGTAAAAAGGTTCAAATTTTTTTGTATTGACAATATGTTCTTACGAAGGGAACTATCACTATTACACCTTGTTTAAAAATTCATCTACCTCTAATTCAAACCTTCAACTGGTTCAGTTTCATGCAACTTTCTTTAGAACTCACCTTTGTTAGTTACCCTTCTTATATGCTTACTAGCTCTAAGTGCATACATCAACACTTCTTTTCTTATGGCTCCCAGTACTTCCTTGAATATTACACCCTATCAAACACCTCAAACATTGTTAGACTAACCATCACAAGGATTTAAGAAGCTTCTTTTCAACCAATTACCTTATTAGGTCAATATTTCCTGAATCGTCCTCTCTTTGTCTTGAAGCTAGCCGAACTCGGTTCACATAAGGATATTGAATTATAGAGGTAATCAGGAGACCTCATAAGCTTTCATAGGATCCTCTTTACACCTTATATGTGCTCTTCAAATTTTAAGGTCTAACTCATTTTGTAACTCTCTATAGTCCACTTTTTGCATTGGGCTCTAAAACCCTTACTAGCTTTTTAAAAAGGAACTATCATGCACAGGTTTGAATGTAGGTCATTTCAAGATGAAATATAGAAATATTCAAGTACCCATTATCCCCATAATTCATACTTACAATTTTAAGTTCGGACTCCTAGGTAAACACATGCTTCCTTTGTAATATGAATTTTTCTATTAGGTCTTGGAATGTATACTTCACGGTATCAAGATTTCTGCTAATAATATCTCAAAACTTAACCAATTAAAACTTGAATTTCCTTTTCAATCCTTTTAAGGGTCGTATCCACAACACTTATATCAAATTTTAGGTATAAGGCTTTGATTTTCTTGGGTATAAAGGTTTTCGAAAAGGAACTATCATGTTAACTAGTCATGTAGGTCATCTAAGAGCCCGAGAACCTAAAATATACCATATATCTTGCTAAAAATCAATTCAAATAACCAAATTGGTCATGGAAGTCTATAATGAGGGGGAGAAAATAATTATCGTATCAGAACTCTTGATTCCAAATTTAATACCTTCCTTTAAATGATTCTTTCCTTCTTTTTCATTGGAACAGGGTATGAAACCCTCTAAGTCAATAGTGGATGAAATTTGAGTCATTTACTTTGTGAATGATTCCTCCTTAATGCATGCACGTGTTCTAATGACTCTAATGTCCCAAAACTTCCCAAATCTCTTGTAGGTGAAGGTGTATTCATATCTTACTCTACTCATGCAAGAAAATTCCTTCATACACTTTGTGATAGATTTGAATAAACTGATCTAAAAAGAGACATCAAAACTACAAGTTTATTATTTTATTCCTTTACAACCACTCAAATTATTCCTTTACCAGGTTTGTTTGATGATTGTGTCTAATATCACTATCATAAGGCTCACAACACAGATCATCTCGACTTTATACATTTAATACCTCCTAAAAAATGACACCATGTTCAAGAATTATCAAGTGCCAACAATCATCCTTCTATGTGTAAAACAAGAAAATATAAAGTATTATCTCTTACACATATCATACACACCAAGAACAAGTGATAATAAATGAACTCACACAAATGTCTTGCAAGACACCCTAACCTGTCCTCTCTCAAGTGCATTCACCCTTTCGGTTCCACAAATAAACTTTTCATAACACACAAGCATATAACCTGGAATTATCTCAATCATGATCCACTTGTAAATGCAAATCACAAGATTCAATGGTTTAAAATATGGCCTCACAAAGTTATCCAAAAATTACAAGAAAACATTCAAAAATCATCTTTTCCTTCAAAGTTTCTTGACAACATTTACACATTGAGACTCTATCAGGATAGAATGAGGAAAAATAGTTACTTCGGAGCATTTATATGTCCTCCTTCAGTTATCACCGAGTTGATACTCATTCATTAGGTGCTTAATCATTATTTATGACTTCAAAAACAAGATTAAACCTAAGACCCCCTTATTGACCTCATTCCATCCCTTTTCAAGCTTGTTGGATCCAAGAACACATTTAAAACACCTAAACTAAGCCAACTTACACATTCAAACAAAAATTATCCTCCAAGATTTCAAACTTATAATTTGGAGGGAAAATGACATTTTCAATTTTTAAACATCCTAGACTGCAACTAGCTCACTTAACTAACATCTAATGACCTTAAGGACCTATGACCATACCTAACAAGCCAAAATTTGATACCTTCATGGCTTATTCATGCACATGGAGTGATGTTCCTACATCAAATCCTTAACAAGAACACACTACAATCAAGCATGATTAAAGGGATTCAAGTTGTTAACTAGTTGCATCCATATAATTATCACATGCTACATGGATAACTACATCATGTTTGAGGTATCTTCGGAGTAGTCTGATGTAGGAAGTGCATGGTAAGTACAGCAAAACCAAAACATTAACCTTCTTGTAGGTTGTTATACCATGGTTAGGGTTTTGGAATGATTCGGTTAATGAGAGGATATCAAGAATACACGACAACTAGGGTTTGATAATGAAGTGCCATTCCAGACCTTTGAAGGACCTAGAAAGTTATAGACAACAATTTTGATGGAATCTAATACCATACAAAAGGTACAAGAACAAATTATACATCTTAATAAAACCGTAATATCCCACATACGAAGATTTCGAAATCACATTTTCAATAACGAAGATTTTCTAAGCTTTGCACTTCCAATTTCTCCATTTTGTTTTCCTTGATTCTTCTTGTACTATTGTGTAGCTAATTCTTTCTCTCTCTTTTATATTTTGACCTTCCACTCATTTATTGAAAGAGCCAATACATTATTTTAATTTTATACAATTAATGTTGGAAGTTACTTTATCAAAATAGCTCGTAGTCTCCAGATTCTGATATTCCTTGTTATTTTTTACATATTATAGAACAAATTAAATTAATCTAAAAAGGATGTTAGCAATTGTCTTGTGTGCCAATAAGGTCCTAATTTGAATTCATGAAGACTATAAAAGCATAAGTTCATTGGTGCATTTAATCAAGAAAAGAGACACACACAATAAGAGGCATTTGTAGATTAAGTTATTTACTTTGCACTAGAATGATAATAAAGAGAAAAATTTATTCTATTTAAGAAGCATCTCTTTACTAAAATCCTAGGTTAAACATTTAGATATTCATTCTAGTTTATACTAGTTGTTGTACACAATGAAATATAATGGTTGGGACATAATAGTGATTATTAATGAGACATTGAATATTGTTTGAGATTTTTTTGAATCGAAGGGGCCTAATAATAAAAGAGGTATAACCAAGGCACCCGTAACATCCCTTGTTTTTAATGAGTTTTTCAAGGAGATGATTGCAAATTAGGTTTTCTACAAAGGAGACTACTTTCTCATTGATTTTTGTGTAATCAAGACATGTTTTTGCGAATTAGGGAATGCAAAATGTGTTCGTGAATTGATATAGATCCCTTTTCATAACAAGCCTACCATTTTTATGCCTCGTGAAATTGGTCATCATCGATAAAAATGATCATACATATTTGACAACTTATTTATGTGGGAATTATTTATATTGAATTTTGAACTCATTTTCCTTAGTCTATTATCTTCACTCATTTATAAAATTACGTGGGTTCAAGATTTACCTTACAACCCCTAATATTCCAAAGCAATCAATTATTATCATACTATTTTTCGATTACTTGTGCGCTCTAAATTAATAGCTTTTCCTTTCTATTATTAAATATGTAATATTAATGTATTTTTGTATATGAATCACTATATCCACTTACAAAGGTATTTGCTTGATTGTGAAAGAAAAAGATAAATTACTTCGCACCCCTAAAAGGGGAATAGATTCTCGAGACTGTGTTTTCCAATCTTTACTTCTGGTTCCGGTGAACGAATGATCATTGAGTTCTCCTCTTTCCAACCGAACAACTATGAAGGAATTAACCATATTCTATCACATAGTGGGTTGCTTGGCCGGATCAGTAGCTCAAGATTGTTGGTTTACATCGTTCGACATGGGACAATGAGCTCACTTATGTGGTTCTATATGTGCTTAAACAAAATTAATAAAGTGTAAGGAAATAGGCATATAATAAGATAAACATATAATAGATGCAAAGAAGGAGCATCTCGGATCCAATGGCGAAAACTCGAACCTTTTCAATGGCTTCTTTTGCATTGCAGGAATGTGTATAGATGAGTATAAATCATGCATGTAGATATATGTCTACGTGCATGTAGACATATACATATCTTTGGGAAAAGCATCTTCTCCACTTACAAAGATAAGTGCAAGAGTTGAGACTATTCTGATTTAATGTAATTTTATTCTCTTTTTGCTTGAGAATTGTATTTGAAACTCGAGTCTCTATGTACATGACAACACGCAGGTTTATATAATAAGATGAATTAAAAGTTATGAGCGGCCTAGGAAATAGTTGAAGTGAACACCGTGCTTACTGATCTTGGCTAATAATTATTTCCATCAAATAAATAAATAAATAAAATGTATGTACACCTTTGCCATATTTTAAATTTTGTAGAAGGATCATAACAAATCACATATTTAAAGAAATTGGTATACAAAAGAAATGAACATATCCTATAAAATTATCAAATAAGAATAAGCAATAATCCATGGATGGATAGAATTAAATTCATGAGGTGCTCAAAATGCAACAAGTATAATTTTTATACAAGGTTGATTACTTGTTTTATCTACCAATATCGAGCAGTGAAGGGACTCAAAACTAAACAAATCGCCATTTTTTGCAAAGCAATAAAAATTCTTATGTAGTTTCCATGGTTTTGTGAAGAGTGGTATTTGGACCAAGCCTACTAATTCCTCCATAAAAAAGAGGCATTCCCCAATACATTAGGAATAGAGAATTAAATAATTTTTTCCTTCAATTATACTTACCTCTACTAGCTATACTAGTGACATTATTAAAAATACATGAACCTTTTCTAAGAAACAATTACACACCTGAATTATCTAGAGCTACATTAAAGAATGGGTAACAATATTAACAATATTGTATGAGCTTAAAAATATGCACATGTATTTTTACTTAGACAGATATTATAGCAATATCAATAAAATGGTCAATTAATATTGACTTCATGTAAAAATAACGTTAAGTTCTAATAATAACCAAAAATAATGAAAATATTTAGATTTAGGTGCCCCTTGTCTATTGGCACCTTTAAGAGTTGCCTTGTCTACCTAGGGCTTAATCCCCCCTATATATAATCATTAAATTTGTCTCAATCTTTTGGGATTTATAGTACAATTTGGCATGTTACCCACCCTATGTTAGATCTCTACAATTTTGGGTTGCCAGGACAAATCTTAAGTTCCTTTGAATTATCTTATTTTTGGCACAATACTTTGACCTCTTTACACACTTTAAACTTGGTTTGTATTATCCAACTTAATTAGATTATTTATCATTAATTATTTTAAAATATATTAACTTAAAAAGTACAATTAAATGGAAAATAAAATAAAATTATTTATGTAAATATAACAATAATCATATATAACTTTCTTTGATTTTTTCTTTCAAGTTTTGTGGGGGTCAAAATCCCAAAAAAACATCTTACTAAATTGACCGAAAACTTGAAACGGCCAAATCTCTTTTATGTTTCCTAAAATTGAATGTATTTCCTACGATAATATGATGTAAGACATCCGTAACAATCGGAAATTTTCATTCCATAAGGCCTATATGTTCCTTAACCACCATTAATCATATGAGCCATTAAAACCATGGATTTGACATTGGCTCGGATTTGAGTTAGAGTAGGGAATGGCGAGCTGCTTTTAATATGAAAAGTGCCATGTTCTAAGGAATAGTGTAAAACTTATACACGATAAAACAATTTATTAGATGTATGAGGGTGGAACTTCTTATAGGTAGAAGATGACAAGATAGGTAGATCAAACTAGAGCTGAGATTTAATATCAGACCAAATATTTCTGTCTGTATTTTACACTTCCCAAAATTATCAGCTCATCCTTATTTGATGTGAAAGAACTTGGCAAAATCATCATTATCACTATGAACACATTCAATATAAATATAAGTGCAACATTACATAGATATTTAAATAACATATTTTGCTGAAAATGTGTTTATATCAAGCATATAATTCCTGAAACTTATCCAACAATTATAAATATAGCTAAAAACAAACAATGCATATTTTAAATTATTAAATAAAAAAATATTTAACAAAGATAAGTTGTTTAAAACCTCCTAATGTCTTAGATTTTTGGTTTGACGGGTAGAATCTGCCGTCAAATCTCATCCCTGAATCAAACCCTTAAACAAAACCCATCTAATTTTTATATTATACATGCACTGCCTATCTCGAAAAAAGAAAAGAAAAATCCATTGAAAACTCAGATATCTTAATGCATGGGAGACAAATTTGATTTTTATTTCAAAAGGAGATGTCTCACAACTATATAGTTGTGGATTTAGTATACTGCCTCTAATAAATTAGAGATGTCATTAAGGGCGGCGATGAAAGAACCTCTAAGAGGGAGAGCCAGAGGGACTAGATTTCTCCAGTACACCATTTTGAGCAGGTTGACAGCTCTTCTCCATTAAATAAAGTTTTTGATCGTTTGGTGGGGAAGATGGAGTAGGAAAGGCTTTATGAGTATGTCTAATCCTTATCTTATTCTTGCCCATTTTGGAAACTGCCACAAGCATCACAATACCAGCCGCTAAAAGTGCAGTTTTAGCTGCCAGAGAAACAGCAGAACCCAATAATTTTCTCAATCTATGGCATACAGAATTACAAAATCCCTTAGATTCTATTTTGTCTTTTTCTATGGCAGGTATCTTTTTTTGTGTTTGGGAGTCTTCAACCATAGACACCAGTTCTTCCTCTGCCACTTCCACCCATGCAAGGAGCTTGATGGAAGGGTTATAAGAATTTTGTTCACACTCATATTTGGGAAAAACATTTTCTCTTTCTCCCACTGGTTCAACTACACCCACTGGTTCACCTACAAATGCAAGGGTCTCCTGCACAACTTCCCACTCTCTTCCTCGATGCTTTCTTAGTCTTTGCAGGAGGATTCTCCTGCTTTCCTCCATGTCTGACAAAGCTGCCTCCTTATCGGCTTCATGCTGATCCTGCAAAATCTGTAATAAACCAAAAATTAAATTGTATGCCATGCAACACACCAGACGGAGAAAATTCCATACTAATTTTTCAGGTTTGCTGTGTGTATATTCTAGCCATTCAAAGAAAAGAAAGCTCCTATCCATGACGTATGTACTCAAAACAGATAACTGTATAGATAATAATAAATATTAATTGACTGTAGGTCAACACTATGAAAGTATGAATGTGTGTGATCTTTTTACTATTGGATTGAGGTCTTTATATTATTAATAAAAATTGTCTTTATATTATTAATACAAAAGTTTTAAAACAGAGGGGGATCTCCACAAGCCACACAACAATAGAAAAAGTCAAGAAAACAACAAAAGTGTGTCATTAAGACAATTGAAACAAAACTAGAAACTAAAGAGGCACAGACTGAAACACATGGAACAGCAACACTACTAGATGGTGGAGAACCATCCTCAGAAGGGATAGAATCTCACATGCGTAATCTTTTCATTACTACCATGACAAAATAAAAATGTCACTTGTATGTTTTTATTTATATTTTCATACAGTCCCAATTTTATGTGTGGAAAAAGGGAAGGTTGAAACATTGACCCATAAAAAGAATATTTTATATTTGCCAGTCAATTTTTCAAACTTCAATATATGTGATCTATAGGCAAGTATATACAATTTGTATCTTATTTAAGTCAAAAATAATTAAAAATTAAATATTTAATTTTTTATTATTATTTTAGCGTTATGTAAATGTGGATGGCAACAAGAATATACAATTTTGTTGTCGGTAGGTCTACTAGCAATTGCACATGAGTTGCAAACTACACCGGAGAGAATGACAATGTAAAGGTTGTTGGAAAAGCACTCTATTTCCGACATATTTAGATGTTTCCATGCATTTCATAACATAAGCAGATGTTGGTTCTTGAGTAATAGGAAAATATATTGTTCTAAATCTCCCATTTTGACAGTCAGTGTGAGGAGGCTGAAAAAATTATAGCTTCTAGCTTTACACCTATCAATTACATTTTCTTGAAAAGTTTCAAAGCTTTTTTAATATTTTTTTGTATATCCCCTAATCATTGAAGTCCATGAGACCACATATGTTTCATTGTAGTCCATGAGACCACATATGTTTCAGGTATTTTTTCAAACAATTCACGTGTACATGTTGGTAGTATGCTAGCAAAGGTGAGGTGATCAGATTAGACACATGTTGGTGTTATATAGAGTCAAAGCTCCATGACGAATTGAGCAAGTTGGACACTTGTTGATTGCATTTGGTGAAACAGTGTCAATGCTACATGAGGATACCCATGTCTTCCCTAAAATCTAGGGATCCAAGAGGCCACATTTCATTCAGAATTTAGACGATAGTTCATTTCCCTTGCATATGTGCCACATGTTGCATACAAATTTACATGTTCATTCTTATTACCATTAAATTACTTGTTTAACCATTTATTTGCTTCTTATAATTGAAGTATGTTTTAAAAATAAAAGGGTCATATAACACTCACTTACAAATTATAGATTTCTATTTCTAGTGTTCCTCTTAAGGACCTATTTTACTTGTCATAAGAGTGCTTAATCTAAAATTTTAATAGGGGAAACTTAATTTGTGCTTTACACATTCAATATCATCTTAATAGACTCAATTTTGTGTATTATCATATAGGCTACAAAGTTTTTCCTACGATTGACCTCATAGGATGTCCTATAATTAACCCATTCCAATTAAGCATTTAAAATCTCACAACGAGATCAATCATCATTGCTAGCACAATTTAGATTATAGAAATGAGGTGATTTTAAAAAGTTTGCATTATTTGAATTGGACATTCAATTTTGTTACTTGCAAGGAAATAAATTTTCCCATAAAGATACAATTAGGATGTTACTAAAATAAGATTAGTGAGTAGAATATACAACCTATACATTGAGTCACTATTCTCAAATAATCACTAGTGCTTCATTTGGACAACTTTTTTTAAAAAATGGTGAAATTGTTGAACACCGTGGAAGAGAAATCAAAGTCCTAGGTCAAACAAGTGAATGAAAAATTGCGAGAACACCACGAAAAAGTAGGAGAGCCACATATCAAATAGGTAAGGTGGAAAAAATGTCAAAACGATAAAAAAGAAACAAAACCGCAGTAAAAGGAGTAAAGAGGTGAAAAGTGATAGGAAATTAAGAGTAGTGGAACAACTTCCTACGCTAATCTTCGAGGAGAGATATTATGCAAAACTTTCAACATAGTAAAACAATTACAGAAATATCAACAACATATTCATAACAAAATAAAAACACCAGGATATACGTGGGAAAATCCTTTTAGATAAAAAAACCCCACACTTCAAAAGCCCACTCAATGTATTTCAAATCTAATAACAAGATTACATACACTTGCAGAGCAAGTTTCTTACAGGAGTATCACCAAAAACAATTCTAGGAGGATTAAAACTCACTACTTCAATTGCTTCTCCAAGCCTTCAATTTATAGACCTCGGTTATACAAGAAACCATCTATGGTTTACAAAACCATGTGCCAAACCTCTCATGAGGTGGATAGCATTAAAGAGCAAGATTTCGGTCTAAAATTAGGCTCCCACGTCCACAATATTCTCCCCTATTTTTGACCCTTACGAATGTCATAAAATCTGTCATAATATCTCTAAAAATAGTCCTTCCATGATATACTATCATATGGGAATCTTTTGACAACTCCTATTTCTATTTTTAGAGCCTAGACAATGTGAAACGGTTGTAGGAAAATCTTAAATGAATAAACCAAACAAGGTTGAGACACCTCATTTCCAACAATCTCCCACTTGTCGAATACCTTGCAAGGGCCAAGGGAAAGATACCATCATGGATCAACTTCTAGGGGCCGAGAGGCCATAGACTCGAACACCACTTAAATTTCGTTGTTCTCAAAGGCTTAGTTAATGGATCTCGCAACATTCGCAACTGTCTCTACCTTTTCCAGCTTCACCCTTCCATCCTCGACCATATCTCTCACAAAGTGATACTGAACATCAATGTGTTTGGTCTTGGCATGAAAAGTCGGGTTCTTCGCAAGGTAGATTGCGCTCTGACTATCACAAGTATATTGTAACTGCACCCTATTTTAATCCAATATCTAAACACAAACGCTTCAGCCAAATGGCTTCTTTACAGGCATGAGTAGCTGCCATGTACTCTGCCTCAGTAGTGGAAAAAGTGACCATAACTGTCGCTTGCTCATCCAACTAATTACACCACCATTAAGAGTAAACACATATGCACTGGTGGATCTTCTGCTATCGACATCACCACCCAATCTGAATCCACAAAACCATGAATACGTAGGGAATGTTGATCTCCTCTTCCATGAAAACATATAGAGTACTCTGATGTACCCCGCAAATATCTGAAGACCCTCTTAACTGCATCCCAATGCACTCTTCTAGGATTAGACATAAAACGAGAAAGAACTCCCACTGCTTGGGCAATGTCTGGTCTTGTATAGACCATAGCATACATTAAGCTTCCAACTGCACTCTAGTAAGGCACTCTGCTCATTTCTTCCATCTCCGATGGGGATGATGGACATTGTGAAATGGAGAGCTTCGTTCCCAAAGTAATAGGAACACAAAGTGGTTTACAATCCTGCATGTTGAACCTTTGCAAAATAGAACAAACATACTTACTCTGGCCAAGCCATAGCTTTCTATTCTCACGATCTCTTCTAATCTCCATCCCAAGTATGTGTTTTTTTGCACCAAGATCTTTCATTTCAAATTTCGCAGAGAGCTGAGATTTCAATTCTGCAATCAAACCTTTTCCTTTCCTAATAAACAACATGTCATCAACATATAAAGTAATTACTAGGAAACAATCACCATCAGATTTAAAATATACACAATGATCATATTTAGACCGCACAAACCCCAAACTCAACACATATGAATCAAACTTCTGGTACCACATCCTAGGACTTTGTTTAAGGCCATACAGGGATTTCTTTAACTTACAAACCATATTGCTTTTACCTTTCACCATGTAGTGCTCTGGTTGTGTCATATAGATTTCTTCCTCCAAATCACCATGAAGGAAAGCAGTTTTCACATCCATTTGTTCAACCTCTAGGTCATAAGCTATTGCAATAGATAATAAAAACCGAATGGATGTCATTTTAGCAACAGGAGAGAATATCTCACCATAATCAATACCCTCAACTTGAGAGTAACCCTTCGCAACCAACCGTGCTTTATACTTTTCAACATTTCCATCTAAACCAATCTTTTTCTTAAACACCCATTTACATCCAACAGGTTTCCGACCTTCAGGCAATGGTACAAGGTCCCATGTATCATTCTTTTTAAGGGCTGCCATCTCTTCATCCATGGCTATTTTCCAGGACTTTGCATCATTCATACCCAAATCCTCTTGTACAGATCTCGGTTCATCAATGTTAGTAGTCAAAGCAAATATACACTTCCAATCATCAGGAGAATACCCATACCTTTCAGGTGGTTGCCTTTGCCTTGTAGACTTTCGAACAAGCTGAGGTGGAGATTCTTCCACTTCTTCCTCTTCTTCTTCCTCTTCTGAAGATTCAAAGCTTGGTGAGCTCTCCTCAACTTCTTGTCTATTTTGGGGTCTCGATTCAACTTTCTCAGGTGTAGAAGGAAGTTGAACCACATCCTTTTTTTGTTCATTTTCTTTATGTTGTTCTAGCTGAAAATTAACAGGGAAAGATTTAATCTCTCTAAAAATAACACTTCTAGAGTATATTACCTTTTGTGCAATAGGATCCCAAAGCTTGTATCCTTTCACACCATAGCCATATCCAATGAAGATACATTTGACAGCCTTAGAATCCAACTTTGTTCTCTTCTCCTTAGGCACATGTGCATATGCCTCACAGCCAAAAACTCTCAAATGTCTAATTGAAGGCTTTTTCCCACCACGCCTCCATTGGTGTTTTATCAACAAGCGTTGATGTAGGAGATCTATTTATCAAATAGCAAGCAGTGGTAACAGCTTCACCCAAAACCTCTTTTCTAGACCAGCTCCAATAAGCATGCTCCTAGCCTTCTCCATCAACGTTCTATTCATTCTTTCTACAACTCCATTCTGCTCCAGAGAATACGAAGTTGTCTTTTGTCTTTTAATCCCGCAATCTATACAAAATGCCAAAGTCTGAAAAAACGAAGACTCACCGCCATTATCAGATCTCAAACACTTAATTTTCTTCCTAGTTTGAGTTTCAACCATATCCTTAAATTCCTTGAAACGACTAAAAACTTTAGATTTACTTTTAAAAATTATACCCATGTTCTCCTACTAAAATCATCAATGAAAGTAACATAGTAAACTAATTTAGCAATATAAGCAGCCTTAACAAGACCAAATACATCCGAATGGATTATATCCAAGATACATGAAGACTTATGAGTAGACAAGTAAAAGCGAACGCGATTCTCGTTTGCCATAAATACAATGTTCACATAAATCAAACTCCATATTGCAATCATTCAACCCCTCAACGAGGTTCTTATTTTTTAGGGCTTTTAAACCCTTCTCTCCAATGTGGCCAAACCTTTGGTGCCATAACATGGTCTTCTCTGTAGGTAATTTTGATTTGGTAGACAGAGCACACTTGGGTACCCAGAAGCCACGACCATCTGCAGAGGAGGAAACCCTCTCCTTTTTTAGTGAAATAGTTACTGGATTAGTTTTATCCGAAGTGCTATTACACTCAACCGTGCATGCATCAAGTTGGTACAATGCAACCAATCTACTTCCTCTTGCTATCACGATAGCACCTCTCACCATTTTCACACTTGCTTCAGAAAACTGTACATGCACACCTGCATCTATTAGCTTGCTAACAGATAATAAATTTCTTGCTAGGCTTGGGATATACAAGACACCATCAAATCTTCTAATTCTACCATCAGAAAATTTCACTTGAATACTACCACGACAAACAATTTCAAGGAAAGAATTATCACCCAAATACACCTTACCACCATCATAGTTTTCATACTTACTAAACAAATTTTTTTAGGAGTCATGTGGAAAGATGCACCTGAGTCTATCAACCATGCATTATCACTTGCACGAGTGGCCAAAGCTGCAATAAAGGCATCTCCATCTTCTTTTCGGACTCAGAATCAGAATCATGCTTCTTCTTTTTCTTTTTCTTTTCTTCTTTGCATTCCCTTCGGAAGTGTCCAGATTTTCCATAGTTCTAGCATATCACCTTGGACTTACCAGGGGATTTTGATCTCCCCTTATTCTTGGAATGGCCACGCTTCTTCTCATCTTTGCCTCGTTCTTTTGTTCTTCCTCGAACACTCAAAGCCTCTTTGGTGTTCAGAGAGACCTTCCTTCTCATCTCTTCGGAGAGTAGAGAACCAACAACATCCTCCATCTTTGAGTGACTGAAGTGCTCCCAATGGCCATGACTAGGCTGTCCCATGAGTCTGGCAATGAAACCAACAACATTTGGCACCTTTCTTCTTCGTCCATTTTAACCCCAACCGAGCTCAACTGAGTCACCAACATATTGAATGTTTCCAGATGCTCAGATATTTGTCCACCTTCTTCCATTCTCAAGGAAAACAAATTCTTCCTCAAGAAAATCTTATTTACTAGAGACTTAGCTTGGTATATCTCACCCAACTTTTTCCAAAGCTTCTCCGAAGTGGATTCTTCATGGAAATTTATCAGGATAGAATCTGTAAGACATAGTCTAATAAGAACTTTAGCTTTTCTATCCATTACATCATATTGTGCAGCCAAAACTAGATCAGTAGGCCTATAGACCTTCTCATCCACCGCATCCCATAGATCTCAATCAACCAACAGATCTTCCATCTTTAGCTTCCACATTTCAAATTTTGTGCCAAAAAAATTCTCTACGTCAATCCTCCCAGATGTGCTCGCCATTTGAAAAATATCTGCAACCAGATAACAAAGTATTCTCTACACAAGCTCCCACTCAAACCCGGATTAGCACAAAAACCCAACAACCCACAACTGAAACCAAAGGTGATCAGGATCTGATACCACTTGATAGGAAATTAAGAGTAGTGGAACAACTTCCTACACTAATCTTTGAGGAGAGATATTATGCAAAACTTTCAACATAGTAAAACAGTTACAGAAATATCAGCAACATATTCATAACAAAACACAAACACCAGATATACATGGGGAAAATCCTTTTGGATAAAAAGCCCCACACTCCAAAATCCCATTCAATGTATTTCAAATTTAATAACAAGATTACATACACTTGCAGAGAAATTTTCTTTCATGAGTAACACCAGAAACAATTCTAGGAGGATTAAAACTCACTACTTCAATTGCTTCTCCAAGCCTTCAATTTATAGACCTCCGGTTATACAAGAAACCATCTATGGTTTACAAAACCATGTGCCAAACCTCTCATGAGGTGGATAGCATTAAAGAGCAAGATTTCGGTCTAAAATTAGGCTCCCACGTCCACAATATTCTCCCCTATTTTTGACCCTTATAGATGTCATAAAATCTATCATAATATCTCTAAAAATAGTCCTTCCATGATATACTATCATATGGGAATCTTTTGACAACTCCTATTTCTATTTTTAGAGCCTAGACAATGTGAAATGGTTGTAGGAAAATCTTAAATGAATAAACCAAACAAGGTTGAGACACCTCATTTCCAACAAAAAGATGGAAAGCCTTAGGTAAAATTAAAAGATGTGAAACAATTCTTACTCGCAAAATGGGATAAGAAGTTACACATTGCGAGAAAAAGTGAAAGCTATGAAAAGAAGTAAAAGTGAAGGTTGTAAAGTGAAGTAAAAATGAAAGACGTGGAAAGGCAAGGTGAAAAGACCATAAGAAATAGTAGAAAGTCACAGACTAGTGAGAATCTATCAAACATCCGGGAGAGCCAAGTAAACGAAAATTATAAGGCCACAGAACTGCAGAGAGCCACATAAAGACCAGAAAGCAAAGATGCGAGAACATTCCAAATCTGCTAGACGTTGTGTAGAGCCATGAAAGCACTTCAAAGGTGGAAAGCATTGGATAACTCAAGGATTATACTAATCATAATGGTATGCCTAAAACGATCGAGGGGAACTTAGTGAAAAAATCTTTGGGATTTTTAGTCTATCTTCTTGATCAAAGCGACACCTAAATCAGTTATAAATGTTTGAACAACCCCAACAACCATTAAAAATCAGTCCTATGCCATACTTTGGTGGCCATACTTTGTCTGTCGGTATTTGTTGATTGGTACTCCAAATGGAGATGACAACCGCAAGATTGCACCATTCCCAAGTATACTTCTTCTTCTTCTTCTTTTCTTTCATCATATTATCTAAGATTCAAATGTTTAACTGGTTTGTGAGAATTGTAGATTCAATGCAATGGAGATGTTAGAGATTGTAAGAGGGAAGAGGCTCATGTTTGTAGGAGACTCGCTCAACCGCAATCAATGGGAGTCCATGGTGTGCATGCTACAATCACTAATCCCAGACTCTCAAAAATCTGCGCTACTTGGATACCCACTTGCATCTTTCACAACACTAGTGAGCACCTTGATTCATTGATTCTAATTGTTGCCAAAATTATGTTTGAGAAAGAGCTTGCGGAATTTGACATTTTCCAAGAAGGATCTCTTCACAGAGGACATCTCCGGTGAATTATATTTACTAAAACAATTAATTATTTTTGCGTAACCAATCAAGATATATAATTTGTAATTTTACAATTTTTGACAAAAGTTTGAATTGATTTTAAATTTTTAAAGACTTGTTTTTTTAATTCTATTGGCTAGAGCTTTAGCATATTTATTTTTATTCATTACAAAAAAATTATATTTTACTTCAATCAATCAAAAGATATTGAAATATGAAATTTATAAATAAAATGTCAAAACAATCTTTACATTTTAAAAACTAGAAACCTTTTTATTTTTCCATTTTTCTTTATTGTTCTATCTTTTGTAGAGTGCCTTTTCTAAATTTTTATAGAGTGCATGGAAAAATAAATAAATTATAGAATGATTTGTTATAATTATGTAAATGTTTTATACAAAATATTTTTATAGAAGTTGACTATATAAATGTAAAAAAGGTAATTTGTTTAATTTATGTCATTTTTATATGTAAAATGCTTATTAATTTTCTATTGATATTACAATGTTTGGTTTTTACAAAATTAAGAAAACATAATGAAAAATCACAAACTCTTTTCTTTAATATAAAGATTATTATTTTAATATGTATACTAAAAATTTCATTTATTACATGCACTATTTTTTTCTTATTTGTTAAAATTTATTAACTCGGGTAACATTTGTCATATCATGACCTTATTCCCTTATAATGAGAGAATTAAAAAGATGAACGAGGTAACTGTTCATTCAAAGAAGAATATACTATACCATTTAAAAAAGAAATAGGCAATACTCTAATACTCTATGAAGGAAATCTTAGATAAAAGAATGTCTGCAGGGAAGAAAAACTAGAAATAAAATACTAATATAGTTCCATAAACTTTTTATAAGTTAACATTAAATAGCAGAAGCTTGATCTTGTCAAGAAAAATAATTTAATTAAGTGCTAAATATGCGAAGTGATTAAGAGTTGATCGATCCAACTTACTGATAAAGACACAGAATGCTCTAATGAAGTAGCCAATGCATGTACTAGTTAAATGGTATGTTGCAATGAATTTGTATGGTCAGTGATGCAAATCATTTTTTCCCTAGATTACCTGTAGATAAATATGAAATTTCATTTTGGTGTCTATACTAACCTGCAGGCAATAAAGTTGGTCTTCGAGAACATCCAAAGCATTTGTAATGGAAGCAAGGCTCCTTGCTTCCATGGCTACAGCTTCTTCTACATCCGCATTCACACAGTTTCCATTTACTCCATTTGTCACAGGGACTGTTTCTCCATATTCTGATACCCTCTCTATGGCATGATTTAGCTTGACATGTAGCTCAGATGCCTGACTCAATACCAATATAATGTCATCTTTCTCCATTACAAATGTTACAAGATAAGAACATCCAAAGAGGATGTGAGAAATCTATAAAATACCCAAGTAGAATATGAAGAACATGAGCTAATTCAAAGGAATGGACACATGAAACCACAAGCAAAGGAAAGATATTAGTGGACCCATTGTTCATTCATGGAAGCGTGCCCTTCTCCTTAAGAGCACAAGGCGTATCCAAATATGGAATAAAAATAAAAAATTAGAGGAGAAAGATATTTTAGGATTGAATAAAAAGAATTCTGAGAAGATATTTTTGGAATGATAAACACCCACTTCCCACTTGAAGTGTGCATAGATTTGTGTCCATGGGCCATAAGACACGCTTTGAGAATTTCAGAGTCCACCTCACGTTTCATTTACATGATTTGACGTGCTTGGCATGGATATTTTGGCCAGGAATGATCTTATATTCTCTTGATTTGACAGGATTGGGTATATATGGCGGGGGAAAAGGAAGCAAGTGGTAACACATTTTGACATGTTTGACAATGTTCTCTTGTTTTGCTTGGGATTGCTTATGGGTAGACAAGTGGCGACATCTAAATCCCGGAATGTCTGGATTTCTTATTGTCAATCCTAGATAAAATGTTACTTAATTGAAGTCAAACCTTTTGGCCATTGGTAGAGCCAAAATGAGTAAATCTATGAATGAGCAAAGGTGAAAAGATATACAAATAATAATAAATTAAGTGTTTGACCGAAAAAACTAGACCGGATGCAAAAATCACAAAAATATTTTGTTATGCAAATAATTACAATATTCTTGTGTTGTGGATCAATGGATTACAGCACGATACTTAAGATTAGAGGTGTAATTGAGAGGTTTAGAATGACAAAACTTTCATTCATTAGTTTGATAAAGAAAAAAAAATTAGCAATCTCACGCGAGTGGTGTAATGGAGATGTCAAAAGGGATGTGTTGGAGAAGTTAAACTTTATGGTGCATAATATTATAGAAGGAGGGATGATGAAAAATGGGTTTGAAGGAGAATTCTAAGGGTGGATAAAATGTTGGGGAAACATATATAAAACTCTTCATACTTAGGCGAGACACATATGAACCACATGCCATTTTTGTCAATTGTTTGAAGGAGAAAGGGGGTGTGGTGCACAAATCATTGAGGCAACATACTTTGGAGATATCTCAAAAGAAAGCCCTTGTCAATAAATGCGCCAATATTAATAGTTACTTTTTGTAATAGAAACCCTTGTGTTTTGTGGGTAGTTCTGACATGACAATTTTTGGGGAATTCACTTGCACATGTCACGAGACACTTTAGAGATAGGGACATGTGGAGGGGACTCGACATCCCATGTTGAGCCGATGTAGTAGTTGAATTTGATAACCACAAAACATGGTCGACCATGTGGTTTTGCACCATATTTATAGACCATTATCTTAGGTCATTCTCCACACTTGCCCAAGCAATAACAAATATCAGCCACAAGAGTTTTCCTTATAGATTTTACTTGATACTTCTCAACATTCCAAGTTCTTAACACTCATTAAAAATAAAAAATCGTCATGTGTCTAATCTTATGCATGTTATTTTGAAATTTGGCACTATGTGACTTTGTAGTATGAAAGAGTGGTCAAAGAAGATGAGAGAAGACAAAGTGATGAAACTATATCTTGATTCTTGAAGCATTCAACAAGTTTGTAGATTCAAGCAACAACCTTCATTATGACTCTGCGCATAGAGGATCCTTAAAAAGCCCAAAAGTCTTAAGGATTGCTAAAACTAATAATAACTCCTAGAATGACTTCCTTCGATAAAACAATAATCTACTATGTCTGTCACCCTCCTTCTTTAACAATTTAACTACAAGGGTCAATAATGTGCATTAGAGTTCACTTTGCAGTCACCTAGCCAATTAGTCACTTCAAATGCTCAATGCTTGCTTCTTGGTTTTTAGGTCGAGCTCTCTTATTGTCTTCTTTAATGATTCTTAGCTTTCAACCCTTGTTTCCACACTCACACAATAATTCTAGATGAATCACTAAATAAAACACAATAGGAAACTTCACTACCTTTCTTCTCTTTAGCGATTACCAGCCTACTTCTTAGCTCCTTCACTTCCAAAGTCACAATTAGTATTTTCTTCCTTTTATTCTTCTCTCATGGATCCTCAGTCCATTGTTCGTGTAATCACTTCAAACATAGTTGATTTAACACAAGTAAGGCATTCAAACAACTAGAATCTTCATGCCACTTTGTCCATTAAACAAGATTGCCCCTATATGCCCTTGTCTGTGTAACTCTCAAGAACACCTTTCTTGTTCTCAACTAGGTTATGCTCTTTTATGGTCATTCTTAGTGATATATAAATTCCAATATTTGCATTCTCATACCCCCAACATGCTTGTAAAATATCATGGTCAAATTCTTTACGTAACTCCCTCTTGTCCCACCTTTTTCAATTTGACACCAAACCCTCACTAGGTTTTTTTCTAGTAATTGCCATGCATATTTTTTTCTCTGTGAAGGTTTCAAAGTACAATGCATAGGGTTTTTAGTACCCATTAATCCATTTATGATTCCCTTAAAATGTCAAGGATCAACCCCAAGGTTAGTTGGTACTTTGTAAATGACCTCTAATTTTAGGCCTTTAACTATGCATTCCAAAATTTACTCCCAACTGTCATTACAAAATTCCTCTCATTAGCTCCTTTTATCAAAGCTTTACCAAACACTTGAAAAACATCCTTACAGATCTACCTTTCAATGGTGGAATTAGTAGATTTCAACTTTTCCTTTGGAAACCCTAGTTCCTCGCTTTATGCCTTTGAGAATACAACTTATGCAATAAATTATTATGGTTGGTGATTAGAGGCTCAAAGTTTTGTAAAAGGTAGGTTTTAAAGATTCTAAAATGAAGATCTTACTGTTGGTTATGGAATTCACATAAAGTCTCCTTTTTCTTCAAATTTTCCATTGTCTCGAGCTATAAAATTTCTCGGTCCTAGTTTATAAAATTTTCACATCTTGAACAAACAATATTTTCACACAATTTTGGAGTACCTCTCTTCTTTCGCCCTCTGCAATATGTTCCTAATAAATTCATTCTTTTCTTTTAATTCTTATCAATGTCTCCTTATCAACCTGAGTTCATAATACGAGTTTTTATTGTCACGGGGTCCGGGACAAAGTAACCATAAAAGTAGGGATTGAATCGTGCACCAAGCCAAAAAAATCATTCAATATGACTCTAACCCTTAATCTATCTCTTCATCACAAGAAATAATCCATAATATTAGCAAAAGCTTTCTTCAAGGCCTCATAGTCTTCTTATAGAAAGCTGAAGCAGATCAAGTTACCCTTCACCAAGGAATCAATTCATTAAATCAATCCGTAGAAGGGCATTCATTCATAGTTTTACAATGAAATGCTTTCCACATTACAAAGGAAATAACATTCATTGAATCCTAGGAGCACTATTACTGTCATAAGCATTCAATCAATAAATACTTCAAATTCATCTTGCAACTCATCTTTTAACAACCAAAAAGAGCACTAGATCTCCATAGAGAGTTTCATTGAATATTATGTCTTTTGATTATTTCATACAACATATGAGAAACGTATATGCATTACGACACACTCAGAGCTATATATAAGGTTCATGCAAAACTGAAATATATATATATATATATATATATATATATATATATATATATATATATATATTATCGTGGTTTCTCCATGAAAACCGTGTATTATACTTCATACCATATTTCATTTCCCTCTCCGGGAATAATGTTTCGCCCCTTCCTATCTTACTCACATGGAGGTAAGTAACTCTTGCTTTCTATTTCTCTTCTTTTAACTTATTCATCTTCATGTTTTTGAGCCCTAATCGTAACACCGGCTAAAATCTCCCACTTGAGACCTAAGAACAACTTAGGATTAGTTAGGAAAAATTATGGAATAAATTTTTATTTTTTGTTTTTTTATTTTTGTTTAAGTGTTAACGACCAAAGTCTCAAGGAAAATTAAATTCAACCGATAACTTTTCCCATTATAATAATTAGTAATTCCACATTATAAAGCAACAAGTGTAATAAGTCCACACCTAGCTCAATCTCCTTAGGGATTAATTTAATCATTGATTACATTGACATTTTAGCTAAATATTCCCTTATTAAAAGTTTAGGGTTAAGGAACAAAACCAATTAAATACCCAAGGTATTTAATTCCACAAGATCTAAGACAAGAGCAATGTTTAATTACAAGTGGGGAAAAGAACACATCTAAAATCATCAGAGTAAATTCTTACTTACCCACTCCTAGAACTCAATTAAGAATTCAATTTGATTTTTCTCAAATTTAATGCTCTCAAAACCTCCCTAAAAAATTCATTGGATAGGAAATTTCCTCACCTTTCCAATGATATAAATAATTCCTCCTAACTCCTCATATTTCTCAAGTTATGGGCTAGCGGACCTTGGGAGGAAATTTTTTCCTAAAGGCGGGCCTATGGGCTTGGGGAAGAAATTTTGCCCTTGGCGCTCTTGGGCGAAAAGTGCATTTCACCTCCGTGCACCTACAAGCCTATGGTGGGACTTCGCGCCTAAAAGGAAAATTTTGAACTAGGGGTCTGCTTAGGACACATGTCCAAAATCTTTGCCTAGGCGGGAAGGCGGGTCGTCGGAGGTAAAATTGAACTTTTGTCTTATTATATATGTTTTTTTTTAAAGGGCGAAAGGGTTGAAAATTACCCACTCTTCCACGACGCATAGAGACGCCACATATCAGTCCCAATTTGTAAGTGGGGGAGCGGTCTAGCGGGACAAACTTAGATAATTTGACTTTTTAAAGAAAATGTTTAAAGGTTTGAGAATCTCCATGCCTCTTCCAATGCGTCATGAAGACAAGTGTCAACCATCCATTGGTTGCGGGTAGTAGGAGGCAGCGGGAAATTTTAGAAAATTTTCCAAATTTTTTTTGAAAAGCAAAAGGCAAAAAGGAACCCACTCCTCTCCGACGCCACATGGCAATACTTGATTGGTTGCGGGTTGGCGGGGAGGAGAAGGAATCTTGGAAAATTTTCCCAAAAATTTTAAAAGGTTAAGTTTGATTTTGTGGGTCCGCGAAAGATGACAAAATGCTAAAAGTGGGGCAGCGGGTCTGCCAGGAAAATTTTCCCAAAATTTCTTTTTTTGGACTCAAAGCGATTTTTGACAAAAAGTAAGGCCAGCGGGTTAGCAGAGCGATGGGGAAATTTGTTCCTTTGGCATTTTTGAAAAAAAAACGCTAAGGGAAAATTTGGGCCACATGGGTAAGCAAACGAAATTTTTACAATTTTTTTTTTTTTTTTTTTACGATTAGAATTATTAATGACGTCAAAGGAAGAAAATCTTCAAAAGGCCATAACTTTTGATAGAGAACTCAATTTTGGGCAAACAAGGACTTTTGGAAAGATCTCGATGTCCTCTTTACACATAAATCATTAAATTTTGATTTTAATAAATTTTAAGTGGTAAATTTTGAGAAAACGTCTTTCTATCAATTAGAAAGTGGTGGTAGTTTTAACTTATCAACTATTTGTTCAAATCCGCCATTTATTCTTTTTCAACATGCCAAACACACATGGAGGATTTCACTTAGAAGAATTTAGGATAGATTTCAAGGATTAAATTGTTTGATTGAAGATCAATTTGAATTTCCTCAATTTAACAACAAAAACGACTAAGAAATTGTTTGAGCTCGATTTTAAAAGGTTCTATGAAAATTTCTTAAGTATTATAGTTTTTTTGGGGATCGTTTCGATCTTTCTTAGCTTGTATTAATGTTTCAAATGTCTTACCTAGTCTGCAGGATCATTCATACGTTTTCGGATAATTATTTTCCATTTTGAAAAATCATCTAATAGAGCTCTACAACTTCCAACTCGAATGGATCCATTACATATACCAAACTTTAAAATATGATTACATTCCAATCCAATATTACAATGTTCTATTTCCTTAAATCAAAATGTAGAAACAAGAAAGCATTTTCTATTTCCTTTCCAAAGAAAAACGTGCTTTTCAAACACGAGAGGATGCTGATAATTCTAAATACATTTTCCATATTCAAACAAAGAGTTATACAAAATTTTCAAATGATTTCAAAAATAATAACTTCATTGTATAAGGTAAAACAACATCTATTCAATTGAAAAGATTTCTCTTACAACTTCTTTTTTTTTTATCAAATACAACTTTACAATCACAACTCCTTCACATTACATTCCTTTTACAAAAATAATACAAAGTATATTTCTTTCACATTCAAAGGGGATTTCATTTCCAAAACATAGTAACTCTCAAACACAAAATGTATATTAAATTGTCATCCAAATCAAGTGGGGAAATGGATTATAAAAGTAGTTTCACAAGGGACTATCGAACTTTATCTTCTTCCTCAATTACAATATACTGAGAATACAATTTTTCCACATTTATTTAAAAAAAGAGAGCAGAATATACCTCTTTCACAATTCAATTTACAACTTTCATAGCCAATACAACACATATTTCCATCACAAATAATGTACAAGGTCATCCACTTAAAAGTGGGAAGGGGTTACAATAAGAATAATCTCAACAAGGATCATCAAACTTGTCTTTTTCTCGGCTCCAAAACAACAATATGCAGATTTCTCATTCTTCTAATTTGATCACCACAAGACTAGGGAAAGGAAATGCTCTCCACCCAACCAAGAAATTCAATGAAAAGGAGAATTCATCATTTTTCATTGGCCCCCAAGCCCCAACCACAAAGCAATAAGAGATGTGATCCAACTCATCGCAACAACATGCTTCAACAAACACTCAAGCAACATTTTCACAATAAAACACAATCGAAAACATAATGTAGTTTACAACTACATTAAAGCATGAAAAACATTACTTATGCTTCATCAAGCAAGCCAAATGAGAAAAAAACTATGAGGGATGCTTCTTATGCCTCCCAAAAGGGAAAATGGGTATCACCACCTGAATTACAAACTGCCAAAATATTTTATATAAAAATCATGACATTCCTTATGCCTCCCCCGAGTACCCCTTATTCCTCACATTTCCTTATGCCTCCCCAACCTCTTATGGCACCCCATAACGAGTACAGAAATGCAAGCTATTTCTTTAAAATGTGGAACCCAAATCCCAACTCCCTCCACACTTATACCTCCCAAAACACTTGTGCCACCCAAAAAATGAACCCCATAGTCTTCTCCTACACCATACCTAGGCATCTACCCAATAGCCCACAAACATGCCAAACATTCACACAATAACATTTACATTCATAATAAACAGAGCATTTCAAGAGCCAAGCTCTTACCTCTCCATGATGGAGTTTCCAAAGTTCTAAAACAATGAGTTGTTTCCAAACAAACAATCAAAAATCCACTAAAACAACAAGCATGAAAAAATTTTCAAACTTCTCCAACAACAAGTGCTCCCAAAACAACAAGGAATTCACCAAAGAATGAAGTCTACAAGGTGAAGCAACCCAAAACAAGGAAAGGAATTCGAATTTTATAGAAGAGGGAAGGGAAGAGGATGAGGTGGATCCATGTAGGATGCCACATCACACATCCTCAACCCCAACCCCGAAAGTCAACTTCTTTCAAAAATGCATATTAAATAGATGGGTGAATAATAGGACAAATTACTTACACACTCCAAAACAAGCCCAAACCCCAAAGGACTAAAATTAAAAGCATGTAAGAAAGTGTAATTAAAACATACGACTTGATTTACAAAAATGCATAAATATGGTCTAAAATCAACCCTCAACCATAGGTATGGTTGGTAAATAAATTTAAGAGGCATGGGACAAGTCTAACTTGTCCACAAGTCACCAAAATTAGCTTCCAAGGACAAATTCGAATTTCAAGAAGGTGGAGTGTTTCTTACTCCAAAATCAACTTACATATCCCTTACACATTACTTACAACAATTGATCCAAGAGCAAAAAAATCTATTAATTGCATTCTCATGACCCATTTTGATTAATTAATTCATAACAATATGATTAATCACATTAATTAACACACCATTTAATAAATAATGAAAAGGGTCAAAGCACCAAAAATAAACACATGCAAACATCAATAAAAAGGAACCAAATAAATAAATACACATAACCCTTGGTCACATTTAAAGGTGATCCCCCATGGGAATCCCTAACATAAACAAACACACATAAAAAGTACAAGTTGCCATGTTTACCTTGTTGAATTCATCTAGAATTCATATGTGATTGGTCTCCAATCCCGATGTTTGTTACGATAATTTTAACCTACACAATACAAATACCCCTTTGGCCTCATGGCCATATCAGAACATCAAATGAATATAATATAATTTCAAAATCATCAATATATATATAAATCACAACAACATCCGAGAAAATCAATCAACAATATCACCTACAATTTCATCAATAACTATATAATAATCAATTTTAAATTCAATTTTCTCGGTCTACTCAATATATCCAAATATAAAATGTTCTAACAACATACATACATACATACATACATACATACATATATATATATAACCATGTCCAACATCATGTCGACATCTATATAAAATGTCTCTAACAATCATCATGCATCATATATGAATCGAGTCAACAATAACCCATGATTTGACATCTAACACCATAATAAATTATAACTATAATAATGTCCATAATATAGTCAAGCGAGTATTATGATCAATATCAAAAGTGTCGAAGGGAAGTGGTCACTACATCCTCCTCCCCTTAGACTTGACTTCCCTGGAAGTCACTTTGGAAAACAGAGATAGGAACAAATGCAATAGAAAAAGGATCACTCCATTATGGGATTGCTTGCTTGAAACAATTGTGGGTCTCTGAGAACCTATGTTTAGTCCGATGCAATTCAGCAAAAAGAAGGGAGATTGTAAGGGATGAGTTCTAAACTTTACTGCAAGCAAGGCTACAAACATTTAAATCTAGAGAGTAAATATACGTGATCAACCAAGATACAACACATAAAAATATAACATGAAGAGTTCAAAAGAGTCTTAAGAGTAACCGCCAAGTAGAGGAATAATAAGGAAAATTCCATGAGTTGAGAAAGACCACATAGTTTCCCAAGGAATACAACATACTACAGTAACAAAAATTAAGGTTTCCACTAGGGTTAAATTATGCTTTCATAATTTTTTATTTAGGCAAGGCTAGCAGAATCAACCAACCACTATTTTGTATGAGAGACATGTTTACTCAAGTTCCCACAATTTGAGTTCCCACAAGATGAGGTTAATCAACAGGGAAGGACACCTAAATAAGAAAGCATTTACAATCGAGGAACTATTTATGAAAACACTTCTATAACTTCGAGAGGGTACAATTAACTTTTCATGGTAATATTAAGAAATTTCATGTCCACAAGGTTTCCTATAGTCTGATTTTTACACTTGTGTTTTAAGAATCGAACACACCACACAAACCAATCTAGAGGCGTCAACCATTTAGCAAAATAAAAATATATATATCTCCCTAGAAATTAACATATCAATACAAGAAGTACCAATCACAATAAGAATGGGATTCATTTATCTCATTTCGATCAAGCTCGAAATAAGCACAAAGAGAGCACAAGCATAAATTGTAACACCAAGAGAGCACTCAAGGTCTCTAGGGAGAAGAACAAGAAGAAAAGAAGACTTCCCAAAGCTATTTTATATCCTTAACATATGTTGCCTTAAAATTACAATAACGAGGTCTCTAAGGACAAGACAACACTTAAGGAGTTTACTTAAATGAGAGATGAGTCTCAAACCAAAAAGGCCACAACTTACACTCGTCAAGCTATGGGATGATAAAGGTATGATGACCCAAAAATCCCACAAAGAAAGGCACATACCTCTATGAACAAGAAGTTTCTAAGCAACTAGAACACACTACTATCCACCAAGTGCTTCACAATTCCGGGTAGGTGACAAAACTACAATTTCAGCTAGACATTGTACTCAATAGACATAAATCTTATTTATTTATAAATCAACTCATTAATTCAAAATTGTAGATTCATTTGCTAACCACATTCCTTTACGATTTTTCTTAATTAAATTCCCTCCTATTATGACATCACAACTTTGTGTTATAAGGACCACTAAGGGGGCATGATATCTCGCCATTTTATTCTTCTACTTCTACATGGTTTTTTTATTTCCTCTATTAATCTACCAAGGTTAAAGCAAGGACCATTTTCTCTTTCTATGTTCTAGTTTATTTATTAAGCTTCAAGGTCAAATCTCCTCAATTATAGTTTTATGATGTTTGGATGAGTTAATTTGTCAACAAAATTTAATGAGAAGGAAGGGTAAACATATCACACTCTTAATTTTATGGGAGAGAGAAGTAAATCAACACACCAAATTTTTAATTTTAAGGAAACAAGGGACATTCAACATAGAAAACACGTTATTAATTATGTAAGAACTAGGAAATAATCAACCAAAATAGATCACAACAATATTTCGAGACTTTTTTTTATTCCACTAATTACAAGTATCATAAAACATTCCTAGTGGGTTTTTACAAGTTCTCAAAATAAGTTACAAGGAAGGCCCATTAAAGAAGCCTAAATACTCTTACTGATCTACTAGGGTTAAACAATGTTTTTGTTTTGTGAAAACATTTTTCTCATATGATAAGACAAGGAAAGTTTTCAAATCTACCCGCATATTAACACAGGATATTGCTAACCAAGCGATCAAAATGAAAAGGAAATATTTTAACTATAAGAACACCACAAACTCACTATAAAGCATCAAATGTAAGTAGACAATCAGCTATCTTATTCAACATGGCTTTACGACCAAGAGTTATAGTTTCGTAAAAAGAATCACATTATAAAATACCACCGAGATTAAATTATCAAGGTCTAATTACACTAACATCACCAATGTCATGGTCCAAAAGACTCAAAGCATCCATAAATGTCTCCATGTAATTCAAAATTAATGGGTCATAAAGTGTTATTCATAGTAACTTAAAAGTTTAAGGAGAGAGTAGATTTATTTATAGGTCAAGAGGAAAACAAACACACTTAATTTACACACAATACTTGAATGGGATTAATTCTCACCATAATTACCAAGATGCATACAATCCACAAGTCACTACTTTATATAATGAAATAAGGAAATCTGATAAAACTTAGAATGTCATCGAAGAGAAGCCATTACCAAACAAACACTTTTCCACTAACATCCACACAACGAAAATCAAACCAATCCCACCATAATTCATCAACCCAAAATTAAACACCTCTACCCCAACGAGTTTCAAGCTCTTACCGGATTGTAAGAGAATCACCACCACCGCTAACAGGTTACCAACTAGAACACAACACAACAATGAACTCTCTATCTAGAAAGGTCGAGCAATGAAATAGTCACCCCAAGATCCTAGGCACATTAATATTCCATGCACCCAAAACCAAGGCATAACTTTAAGCACCAAAGAAGACATTCAAGACCTAGGGTGTACCCCATACGACAAAAATGTCACAATACAAGAAGCATAGAACCAGCTCATCATCAAGCAAGTAGGAACCACACAATGTTTAGCTAAGTAGCCAACAACATAATGAGCTCTAAATCACCAATCAAAATAAAGTCTAAGAAGTATCAAAAGTCAAGAAAAGTGCCAAAGTAGCTTTGCATTGCAAAGTTTGAAAATTCTCGCAAAAATATAAATAACTAGAAGAGCCTAAGAGCTTCTCAATCCAATCCAAGAATAAGAAGTTGGTTCTTGATAAAATAACACAAGTTTACAAATATAAATTACAGATGGCAACATCACAGTCACTTCGTAGCCCTTTATGGCTGCCAATAGGGGTACTCTGCCTCGAGGTCACTTCCCGAGGACACATACGCAGATTGGGTCATAAACTACACCCAGGACTTAACAAAAAAAGTGACAACTAGACCAACTTTCCTAACTACTGAAGGAAGGAAGCTCTAAGAAACTTTTAATTAACTCTTCCCGACCCCAGGACACAACCATTATTGTGCAACAACAAGACTCACACCACATAATTTATCATTTCAACAACTCTAATAAGGAGGGGTCTCAAAAGGGCTTAACGCATCATACAATTAAATCAAGTTTTATGAATTGTAAAACAACACATTTTCAAAGGGGAACCAAGTTTCCACTATACTAGAAGTTCACAAAAATCAATTCAATTTTACATTCTTAGTTACCGGGAGTTGAGATAAAACGCCACTTTGAGCGAGTACACCAATTCAAGCAACTTATTATTTTATTATCATTTTAATTCTACTGTTCGAGTAATGTAATATTTCATCATATTTATTTATTTTTCAATTTTCAAACAAGTTTTTTTCTTAGATTCAAAAGAGTGCTAGGTTTTTATAATAATTACTAATTCCACATTATAAAGCAACAAGTGTAATAAGTCCACACCTAGCTCAAATCTCCTTAGGGATTAATTTAATCACTGATTACATTGATATTTTAGCTAAATATTCCCTGATTAAAATTTTAGGGTTAAGGAACCAAAACAATTAAATACCCAAGGTATTTAATTCCACAAGATCTAAGACAAGAGCAAGGTTTAATTACAGTGGGGAAAAGAATACATATTTAAAATCATCAGAGTAAATTCTTACTTACCCACTCCCAGAACTCGGTTAAAGATTCAATTTTATTTTTCTCACATTTAACATCTCAAAACTTTCCCTAAAACATTCCCATTGGATAGGAAATTTCCTCACCTTTCCAATGATATAAAGAAGTCCTCCTAACTCCTCATATTTCTCAAGTTATGGGCCGGCGGACCTTGGGAGGAAAATTTTTTTCCCAAAGGCGGGCCTGCGGGCCTAGGGAAGAAATTTTTCCCTTAGTGCTCTTGGGGAGGAAAAAATTTCACCTCCTGCACCTGGAAAAGCCCATGGCGAGGGCTTTGCGCCTAAAAGGAAAATTTTGAACTAGGGGTCCTCTAAGGACACGTGTGTCAAAATCTATGCCTAGGCGGGAAGGTGGTCACGCGGAGGTAAATTGAAATTTTGCCTTATTTATATATATATATATATTGAAAGGGAGAAAGGGTTGAAAATTACCTGCTCCTCTCTCCGCATGCACGTAAGAGATGCCACGTGTCAGTCCCAATTTCCAAGTGGGGGAGTGGGTTGGTGGGGAAAACTTAGATAATTTGAATTTTTAAAGAAAAAGGTTTAAAGGTTTGAGAATCTCCATGCCTCCACCGATGCATCGTGAAGACACGTGTAACCATCCATTAGCTATGGGTAGGCGGGGGTGGGGAAATTTTAGAAAATTTTCCAAAAATTTTCCAAAATGCAAAAGGCAAAAAGGAACCCGCTCCTCCGCCGATGCCTCGTGATGCCACGTGGCAACACCTGATTGGTTGTGGGCCGGCGGGGAGGTGGAGGAAACTTAGAAAATTTTCCCAAAAATTTTTAAAAGGTTAAGTTTGATTTTGCGGGTCCGCGAAAGATGACAAAAGGCAAAAGCAGGGCGGCGGGTCCACGGGGGAAATTTTCCCAAAATTTCTTTTTTCGGACTTAGGTGATTTTTGACAAAAAAAAGTAAGGCTTGGTGTTAGCGAAGGAAAGTGGAGAAACTTGTTCCTTTGGCATTTTGACCAAAAAGTGCTAAGGGAAAATTCGGGCCCATGGGTCCCAAGGAAATTTTTCCATTTTTTTTACAATTAGAATTATTTATGATGCCAAATGAAGAAAAACTTCATAAGGCCATAAATTTTGATAGAGAACTGGTTTTGGGAAAACGAGGACTTTTGGAAAGCTCTCGAAGTCCTCTTTACACAAGAATCATTAATTTTTAATTTTGATAAATTTTAAGGGGTCAATTTTGAGAAAATGTCTTTTGTCACTTAGAAAGTGAACTGGTATTTTTAACTTATCAATTATTTGTTCAAATCCACCATTTATTCTTTCTCAACATGCCAAATAGACATGGAGGATTTCACTTGGAAGAATTTAGGATAGATTTCAAGGATTAAATTGTTTGATTGAAGATCAATTCGAATTTCCCCAATTTAACAACAAAAATGACTAAGAAATTGTTTGAGCTTCGATTTTGAAAGGTTCTATGAAAATTTCTTAAGTATTATAGTTTGTTTGGGATCATTTTGATCTTTCTTAGCTTGTATTAATGTTTCAAATGTCTTTCCTAGTCTGCAAGGTCGTCATTTGTACATTTTTGATAATTATTTGCCAGTTTGAAAATCATCTAACAAAGCTCTACAACTTCCAACTCGAATTGATCCATTACATTTACCAAACTTTAAAATATGATTTCATTCTAATCCAATATTACAATGTTCTATTTCCTTCAATCAAAATGTAGAAACAAGAAAGCAATTTCTATTTCCTTTCCAAAAAAAAAAAACGTGCTTTTCAAACACAGAGGATGCAATAATTTTGAATACATTTTCCACATTCGAACAAAGAGTTGTACAACATTTTCAAAGCAGATTTCAAACAATAATAACTTCATTGTATAAGGTAAAACAACATCTATTCGATTGAAAATATTTCTTTTAGCTTTCTTTTTTTTTTATCAAATACAACTTTACAATCACAACTCCTTCACATTACATTCCTTTTTACAAACAGAATACCAAGTATATTTCTTTCACATTCAAAGGGGATTTCATTTCCAAAACATAGTAACTCTTCAACACAAAATGTATATTAAATTGTCATCCACATCAAGTGGGGAAATGGTTTACAAAAGTAGTTTCACAAGGGACTATCAGAACTTTGTCTTCTTCCTCAATTACAATATACATAGAATACAATTTCTTCCACATTTATTCAAAAATAGAGAACAAAGTATATCTCTTTCACAATTCAATTTACAACTTTCATAGCCAATACAACACATCTTTCCATCACAAATAATGTACAAGGTCATCCACTTCAAAGTGGGAAGGGGTTACAATAAGAATAATCTCAACAAGGACTGTCAAACTTGTTTTTTTTCTCAACTCTAGAACAACAACATGCAGATTTCTCATTCTTCTAATTTGATCACCACAAGAGTAGGGGAAAGGCAAATGCTCTCCACCCAACCAAGACATCAATGAAAAGGAGAATCCATCCTTCTTCATTGGCCCCCGAGCCCCAACCACAAAGCAATAAGAGATGTGATCCAACTCATGGAAACAACAAGCTTCCACAAACACACTCAAGCAACATTTTCACAATAAAACACAGTCCAAAATAGAATGTAGTTTACAACTACATTAAAGCATGACAAACATTACTGAGGCTTCATCAAGCAAGCCAAAGGAGCAAGAAACTATGGGGATGCTTCTTATGCCTCCCAAAGGGAAAATGGGTATCACCACCTGAATTACAAACCACCAAAATATAGTATATCAAAACTTGACATTCCTTATGCCTCCCCAAGTACCCCTTATTCCTCACATTTCCTTATGCCTCCCCAACCTCTTATGGCACCCCATAATGAGTAAAGAAATGCAAGCTATTTCTTTGTAAGGTGGAACCCAAATCCCAACTCCCTCCACACTTATACCTCCCAAAACACTTGTGCCTCCCACAAAATGAACCCCATAGTCTTCTCCTACACCATACCTAGGCCATCTACCCAACAACCCACAAACATGCCAAAACATTCACACAATAACATTTACATTCATAAAAAAAAGAGCATTTCAAGAGCCAAGCTCTTACCTCTCCATGATGGAGTTTCCCAAGTTCCAAACAACAGTTGTTTCCAAACAAACAATCCAAAAATCCACCAAAAAACAAGCATGCAACAATCTTCAAACTTCTCCAACAGCAAGAGCTCCCAAAACAACAAGGAATTCACCCAAGAATGAAGTCTACAAGGTGAAGCAACCCAAAACAAGGCAAGGAATTTGAATTTTATAGAAGAGGGAAGGGAAGAGGATGAGGTGGATCCATGTAGGATGCCACATCACACATCCTCAACCCCAACCCCAAAAGTCAACTTCATTCTCCAATGCATAATAAATGGGTGGGTGAATAATATGACAGATTACTTACACACTCCAAAACAAGCCCACACCCCAAAGGACTGAAATTAAAAGCATGTAAGAAAGTGCAATAAAAACATTCAACTTGACTTACAAAAATGCACAAAGAAGGTCTAAATTTAACCCTCCAACTATAGGCAAGGTTGGTAAATAAATTTAAGAGGCATGGGACAAGTTTAACTTGTCCCACAAGTCTCCAAAATCAGCTTCCAAGGACAAATTCGAATTTCAAGAAGGTGGAGTGTTTCTTACTCCAAAATCAACTTACATATCCCTTACACATTACTTACAACACTTAATCCAAGAGCCAACAACTCTATTAATTACTTTCTTATGACCCATTTTGATTAATTAATTTTAACAATATGATTACTCACATTAATTTACCACAATTAATAAATAATGAAAGGGGTAAACACATCACTTAATAAACACATACAAACATCAATAAAAAGGAACCAAATAAATAAATACACATAACCCTTGGTCACATTTAAAGGTGATCCCCCCATGGGAATCCCTAACAATCAAAACACACACAACACAAATACAAGTTGCCATGGTGACCTTGTTGAATTCATCTAGAATTCCAATGTGGTTGGTCTCCAATCCCCCGATGTTTGTTGTGATATTTTTAACCTGCACAATACAAATACCCCTTCGGCCTCGTGGCCATATCAGAACATCCAAATGAATATAATATAATTTCAAAATCATCAATATATATATGAATCACAACAACATCCAGACAATCAACAATATCACTTACAATTTCATCAGCAACTATATAATCATCAATTTTAAATTCAATTTTCTCGATCTACTCAATATATCCAAATATCACATGTCCTAACAACATCCATATATATATATATATATAACCATGTCCAACAATCATGTCAACATCTATATAAAATGTCTCTAACAATCATCATGCATCATATATGAATCAGAGTCAACAATAATCCATGATCTGACATCTAACACCATACTAAATCAAAACTATAATAATGTCCATAATATAGTCAGCAGTATCATGATCAATATCAAAAGTGTCGAAGGGAAGTGGGCACTACATCCCCCTCCCCTTAGACTCGACTTCCTCCTGGAAGTCACTGGAAAGAGAGATAGGAACAAATGCAATAGAAAAAGGATCACTCCATTATGGGATTGCTTGCTTCAAACAAGTGTGGGTCTATAGAACCTAAGTTTGGTCCAATGTAATTCAGCAAGAAGAAGGAGATTGTAAGGGATGAGTTCTAAACTTTTCTGCATGCAAGGCTACGAACATTTAAATCTAGAGAGTAAATTTACGCTATCAACCAAGATACAACACATAACAATATAACATGAAGAGTTCAAAAGAGTCTTAAGAGTAACCACCAAGTAGAGGAATAATAAGGAGAATTCCATGAGTTGAGAAAGACCACATAGTTTCCCAAGGAATACAACATACTACAGTAACAAAAATTAAGGTTTCCACTAGGGTTAAATTATGCTTTCATAATTCGTTGTTTAGGCAAGGCTAGCAGAATCAACCAAGGCCACAATTTTGTATGAGAGACATGTTTACTCAAGTTCCCACAATTTGAGGTCACACAAGATGAGGTTAATCAACAAGGAAGGACACCTAAATCAAAAAGCATTTACAATCGAGGAACTATTTATGGAAAACACTTCTATAACTCGAGAGGGTACAATTAACTTTTCATGGTAATATTAAGAAATTTCATGACCACAAGGTTTCCTATAGTCTAATTTTTACACTTTTGTTTTAAGAATCGAACACACCACACCAACCAATCTAGAGACGTCAACCATTTAGCAAAAGAAAAATATATATATCTCCCCTAGAAACTAACATATCAATACAAGAAGTACCATTCACAATAACACAATGGGATTCATTTATCTTATTTCCTGATCAAGCTCGGAATAACCACAAAGAGAGCACAAGCATAAATCGTAACACCAAAGAGCACTCAAGGTCTCTAGGGAGAAGAACAAGAAGAAAAGAAGACTTCCCAAAGTTATTTTATATCCTTAACATATGTTGCCTTAAAATTACAATAACTTAGGTCTCCAAGGACAAGACAACATGCAAGGAGGTTTCTTAAACAAGAGATAAGTCTCAAACCAAAAAGGCCACAACTCACACTCGTCGAGCTATGGGATGATAAGGGTATGATGACCCAAAAATCCCACAAAGAAAGGCACATACCTCTATGAACAAGAAGGTACTAAGCAACTAGAACACACTACTATCCACCAGGTGCTTCACAATTCCGGGTAGGTGACAGAACTATAGGTTCAACTATACATTGTACTCAATACACATAAATCTTACTTATTTATAAATCAACTCATTAAGTCAAAAGTTGTAGTTTTGTTTTCTAAGCACATTCCTTTATGAGTTTTCTTAATTAAACTTCCTCCTATTATGACATCACAAGTTTGTGTTATAAGGACCACTAAGGGGGCATGATATCTCACCATTCTGTAAAGGCGGAAAAGAGAAAAAGTATTTATTTTACTCCTAGGGGAGGTAGATGGACAATTTTTTCCCTTTCTGTTCTTCTACATGGTTTTTATTTCTTCTATTAATCTACCAAGGTTAAAGCAAGGACCATTTTCTCTTTCTATGTTCCAGTTTATTTGTTAAGCTTCAAGGCCAAATCTCCTCAATTATAGTTTTATGATGTTTGGGTGAGTCAACTTGTCAACAAAATTTAATGAGAAGGAAGGGTAAACATATCACACTATTACTTTTATGGGAGAGAGAGGTAAATCAACACACCACATTTTTAATTCTAAGGAAACAAGGGACATTCAACATAGAAAACACATTATTAATTTTGTAAGAACTAGGAAACAATCAACCAACATAGATCACAACAATATTTCGAGACTTTTTTTTTATTCCACTAATTACAAGTATCATAAAACATTCCTAGTGGGTTTTTACAAGTTCTCAAAAGAAGTTACAAGGAAGGCCCATTAAAGAAGCATAATTACTCTTACTGATCTACTAGGGTTTAACAATGTTTGTTGTTTTGATGAAAACATTTTACTCATATGATAAGACAAGGAAAGTTTTCAAATCTACACCCATATTACCACAGGATACCACCAACCAAGCAATCAAAATGACAAGGAAATATTTTAACTATAAGAACACCACATACTCACTAGAAAGCATCAAATGTAAGCAGACAATCAACTATCTATTCAACATGGCTTTACGACCAAGAGTTACAGTTTTGCAAGAAGAATCACATTATAAAATACCATTGAGATTAAATCATCAAGGTCTAATTACACTAACATCACTAGTGGCATGGTCCAAAAGACTCAAAGCATCCATAAGTGTCTCCACGTAATTCAAAATTAATAGGTCATAGAGTGTTATTCATAGTAACTAAAAAAATTTAAGGAAAGGGTAGACTTATTTATAGGTCAAGAGGGAAACCAAACACACTTAATTCACACACACAATACTGAATGGGATTAATTCTAACCATAATTACCAAGATGCATACAATCCACAAGTCACTACTTTATATAATGAAATAAGGAAATCTTGATAAAACTTAGCATGCCATCGAAGAGAAGCCACTACAGACAAAAACACTTTTCCACTAACATCCACAGCCAACCAAAAGAAAACCGATCCCACCATAATTCATCAACCCACAATTAAACACCTCTACTCCGACGAGGTTCAAGCTCTTACCGGATTGTAAGAGAATCACCACCACCGCTAACAAGATGCTACCAACTAGAATGCACAACACAACGAACTCTCTATCTAGCAAGGTCGAGCAATGAAAAAGTCACTCTAAGATCCTAGGCACATTAAGGTTCCGTGCACCCAAAACCAAGGCATAACTTTAAGCACCTAAGAAGACATTCAAGACACCAAGGGTGTACCCCCATACGATGAAATGTCACAATACAAGAAGCATAGAACCAACTCATCATCAAGCAAGAAGGAACCACGTAACGTTTAGCTAAGTAGCCAACAACATAATGAGCTCCGAGTCACCAATCAAAATAAAATCTAAGAAATATCGACAATCAAGGAAAGTGGCTAAGTAGCCACATTGCAAAGTCTGAAAATTCTCACAAAAAAATATAAATAAATAAAAGAGCCTCAGAGCTTCTCAATCAATCATAAAATAAGATGTTGGTCTTGATAAAATAACACAATATTACAAATATAAATTACAGATGTCAACATCACATTCACTCCGCAACCCTTCATGGCCGCCAATAGGGGTACTCTGCCTCGAGGTCAGTTCCAAGGACACATACGCAGGATTGGGTCATAAACTACACCCAGACTTAATGTCCACTCTCCCATATGGGTAACAAAATGAAAAACTGACAACCAGACCAACTTTCCTAACTACTGAAGGAAGGAAGCTCTAAACAACTTCTAATTAACTCTTCCCGACCCCAGATCACAATCACTATTGTCCAACCACAAGAATCACACCATACAATTTATCATTCCAACCACTCCAATAAGGAAGGGTCTTAAAAGGGCTTAACGCATCATACAATTAAATCAAGTTTTAGGACTTGTAAAACAACACATTTTCAAAGGGAACCAAGTTTCCACTACACTAGAAGTTCACAAAAATCAATTTAATTTGACATTCTTAGTTACCCAGGTTTAGAAAAAATGCCACTAAGCAAGCACAACAACTCAAACAACTTATTATTTTATTATGATTTTAATTTTGGTAGTTCAAATGAACAGAGTAATGTAATATTTCTTCATACGTATTTTTGTTCAATTTTTTTAAACAAGTTTGTTTTCTTAGATTTAAAAGTGTGCTAGGTTTATAGTTCATGTCTCAAGTTTTCTAGTGTGCCCAAGGGTCCAAGCTTTGAACCCATGGCTCTGATACCAAGTGTAATGCCCGCTAAAATCTCCCACTTGAGACCCATGAACAACCTAGGTTTAGTTACAAAATTATGGAATAATTTTTTTTTTTGTTGAAAAGTGTTAACAACCAAAGTCTCAAGGACAATTAAATTCAACTGATAAATTTTCCCATTATAATAATTACTAATTCCACATTATAAAGCAACAAGTGTAATAAGTCCACACCTAGCTCAAATCTCCTTAGGGATTAATTTAATCACTTGATTACATTGACATTTTAGCTAAATATTCCCGATTAAATTTTAGGGTTAAGGAACCAAAACAATTAAATACCCAAGGTATTTAATTCCACAAGATCTAAGACAAGAGCAAGGTTTAATTACAGTGGGGAAAAGAATACATATTTAAAATCATCAGAGTAAATTCTTACTTACCCACTCCCAAGAACTCTGGTTAAGGATTCAATTTGATTTTTCTCACATTTAACACTCTCAAAACTTCCTAAAACATTCCCATTGGATAGGAAATTTCCTCACCTTTCCAATGATATAAAGAAGTCCTCCTAACTCCTCATATTTCTCAAGTTATGGGCCGATGGACCTTGGGAGGAAAATTTTTCCCAAAGGCGGGCCTGCGGGCCTGGGGAAGAAATTTTCCCTTAGCGCTCTTGGGTGAAAAGCACATTTCACCTCCACGCATGCCCATGCAAGCCCATGGTGGGGCTTTGCCTAAAAGGAAAATTTTGAACTAGGGGTCCGCTAAGGACATGTGTCCAAAATCTATGCCTAGGGGGGATATCGCCGGAGGTAAAATTGAATTTTTGCCTTATTATATATATATATATATTTTTTTGAAAGGGCGAAAGGGTTGAAAATTACCCACTCCTCCACCGGCACAGAGATGCCACGTGTTAGTCCCAATTTCCAAGTGGGGAGGAGGGGCTAGGGGAAACTTAGATAATTTGACTTTTTAAAGAAAAAGGTTTAAAGGTTTGAGAATCTCGCCTCCTCATGATGCATCGTGAAGACACATGTCAGCCATCCATTAGTTGTGGGTAGGTAGGGGGAGGGGAAATTTTAGAAAATTTTCCAAAAAATTTCTGAAACGCAAAAGGAAAAAAGGAACCCGCTCCTCCGTCGATGCCTTGTGATGCCACATGGCAACACTTGATTGGCCATGGGCGGGCAGTGGGAGGGGAGGAAACTTAGAAAATTTTCCCAAAAATTTTTAAAAGGTTAAGTTTGATTTTGCGGGTCCACGAAAAGATGAAAAAAGGAAAAAGCAAAAGGGGCGCGTGGTCGCATGGGAAATTTTCCCAAAATTTCTTTTTTGGACTTAGAATTTTTGACAAAAAGTAAGGCTACGGAGTTAGAGAGAAATTGGGGAAATTTTTCAAAAAAATTTTGACCAAAAAGCGCTAAGGAAAATTCGGGCCTGTGGTCCGCCAAGAAATTTTTCCTAATTTTTTTTTTTTTTACAGTTAGAATTATTTTGACGCCAAATGAAGAAAACTTCAGAAGGCCATAACTTTTGATAGAGAACTCGGTTTTGGGAAAACATGAGGACTTTTTGGAAAGCTCTCGAAGTCCTCTTTACACAGAATCATTAAATTTTAATTTTGATAAATTTTAAGGGGTCAATTTTGAGAAAATGTCTTTCTATCACTTAGAAAGTGAACTGGTATTTTTAACTTATCAATTATTTGTTCAAATCACCATTTATTCTTTCTCAACATGCCAAAAAGACATGGAGGATTTCACTTGGAAGAATTTAGGATAGATTTCAAGGATTAAATTGTTTGATTGAAGATCAATTTGAATTTCCCCAATTTAACAACAAAAATGACTAAGAAATTGTTTGAGCTCAATTTTGAAAGGTTCTATGAAAATTTCTTAAGTATTATAGTTTTTTGGGATCATTTTGATCTTTCTTAGCTTGTATTAATGTTTCAAATGTCTTTCCTAGTCTATAGGGTCATTTTTGTATGTTTTTTGATAATTATTTGCTAGTTTGAAAAATCATCTAACCAGAGCTCTACAACTTCCAACTCGAATTGATCCATTACATTTACCAAACTTTAAAATATGATTTCATTCTAATCCAATATTACAATGTTCTATTTCCTTCAATCAAAATGTAGAAACAAGAAAGCAATTTCTATTTCCTTTCCAAAAAAAAATGTGCTTTTCAAACACAGAGGATGCAATAATTCTGAATACATTTTCCACATTCGAACAAAGAGTTGTACAACATTTTCAAAAGATTTCAAACAATAATAACTTCATTGTATAAGGTAAAACAACATCTATTCGATTGAAAATATTTCTTTTACAAACTTTTTTTTTTTTTATCAAATACAACTTTACAATCACAACTCCTTCACATTACATTCCTTTTTACAAATAGAATACCGAGTATATTTCTTTCACATTCAAAGGGGATTTCATTTCCAAAACATAGTAACTCTTCAAGCACAAAATGTATATTAAATTGTCATCCACATCAAGTGGGGAAATGGTTTACAAAAGTAGTTTTGCAAGGGACTGTCAGAACTTTGTCTTCTTCCTCAATTACAATATACAGAATACAATTTCTTCCACATTTATTCAAAAATAGAGAACAAAGTATATCTCTTTCACAATTCAATTTACAACTTTCATAGCCAATACAACACATCTTTCCATCACAAATAATGTACAAGGTCATCCACTTCAAAGTGGGAAGGGGTTACAATAAGAATAATCTCAACAAGGACTGTCAAACTTGTCTTTTTCTCAGCTCCAGAACAACAACATGCAGATTTCTCATTCTTCTAATTTGATCACCACAAGAGCAGGGGAAAGGCAATGCTCTCCACCCAACCAAGACATCCAATGAAAAGGAGAATCCATCCTTCTTCATTGGCCCCCGAGCCCCAACCACAAAGCAATAAGAGATGTGATCCAACTCATGGCAACAACAGGCTTCCACAAACACTCAAGCAACATTTTCACAATAAAACATAGTCCAAAATAGAATGTAGTTTACAACTACATTAAAGCATGAAAAACATTACTGAGGCTTCATCAAGCAAGCCAAAGGAGCAAGAAACTATGGGGGATGCTTCTTATGCCTCCCAAAAGGGAAAATGGGTATCACCACCTGAATTACAAACCACCAAAATATAGTATATCAAAACCCTGACATTCCTTATGCCTCCCCAAGTACCCCTTATTCCTCACATTTCCTTATGCCTCCCCAACCTCTTATGGCACCCCATAATGAGTAAAGAAATGCAAGCTATTTCTTTGTAAGGTGGAACCCAAATCCCAACTCCCTCCACACTTATACCTCCCCAAAACACTTGTGCCTCCCACAAAATGAACCCCATAGTCTTCTCCTACACCATACCTAGGCCATCTACCCAACAACCCACAAACATGCCAAAACATTCACACAATAACATTTACATTCATAAAAAAAGAGCATTTCAAGAGCCAAGCTCTTACCTCTCCATGATGGAGTTTCCCAAGTTCCAAAAAAAAAGTTGTTTCCAAACAAACAATCAAAAATCCACCAAACAACAAGCATGCAACAATCTTCAAACTTCTCCAACAAGCAAGAGCTCCCAAAACAACAAGGAATTCACCCAAGAATGAAGTCTACAAGGTGAAGCAACCCAAAACAAGGCAAGGAATTCAAATTTTATAGAAGAGGGAAGGGAAGAGGATGAGGTGGATCCATGTAGGATGCCACATCACACATCCTCAACCCCAACCCCAAAATTCAACTTCATTCTCCAATGCATAATAAATGGGTGGGTGAATAATATGACAAATTACTTACACACTCCAAAACAAGCCCACACCCCAAAGGACTGAAATTAAAAGCATGTAAGAAAGTGCAATTAAAACATTACAACTTGACTTACAAAAATGCATAAAGAAGGTCTAAATTTAACCCTCCAACCATAGGTAAGGTTGGTAAATAAATTTAAGAGGCATGGGACAAGTTTAACTTGTCCCACAAGTCTCCAAAATCAGCTTCCAAGGACAAATTCGAATTTCAAGAAGGTGGAGTGTTTCTTACTCCAAAATCAACTTACATATCTCTTACACATTACTTACAACACTTTAATCAAGAGCCAACAACTCTATTAATTACATTCTTATGACCCAATTTGATTAATTAATTCTTAACAATATGATTACTCACATTAATTAACACACAATTAATAAATAATGAAAGGGGTAAACACATCACTTAATAAACACATACAAACATCAATAAAAAGGAACCAAATAAATAAATACACATAACCCTTGGTCACATTTAAAGGTGATCCCCCATGGGAATCCCTAACACAATCAAACACACACAAACAAATACAAGTTGCCATGGTGACCTTGTTGAATTCATCTAGAATTCCAATGTGGTTGGTCTCAATCCCCGATGTTTGTTGTGATATTTTTAACCTGCACAATACAAATACCCCTTTTTCCTCGTGGCCATATCGAACATCCAAATGAATATAATATAATTTCAAAATCATCATATATATATATGAATCACAAAAACATCCAGACAATCAACAATATCACTTACAATTTCATCAAGCAACTATATAATCATCAATTTTAAATTCAATTTTTCTCGGTCTACTCAATATATCCAAATATCACATGTCCTAACAACAATCATATATGAATCCATGATCTGACATCTAACACCATACCAAATCAAAACTACAATAATTTTTATAATATCGTCAATAAGTATCATGATCAATATCAAAAGTGTCGAAGGGAAAGTCAACAATACATCCATGAATCATTTATGACATTTAAAGCATCCAATTATTTTTGTGAACATAAACCACCATTTTCAGATGGTTTGTTGGGCGATACACAAAGATAAGAGGATTCGAAGACATATTTATAAGAGTCTTTGACATAGATTTTCTTTATCACTATTTATGGTGTAGCTCGAATGAGGGTTGTTTACACTACAAAATGGAAAATCAGTCAACTACATATATAATGAATTACATGTGGAAAAATATGTTGACCACACTATAAGATTAACATTCCATAGATCATGTACATTTTCACTCTTCTTTCCAACAATAAATGACCCAATTGGATTAGTTATTATTATGGCTATGCATGACATTAGCCGTTCAAACATTAGACTTGAAACCATGTAGAGCTATTATTGATAAGGGACTTCAAATTGTATGGATCTAACGTATCAATGTGGGACCTCAAGTTGTATAGAGGATTTTTGCAGACAAGTATTATCTTCCTAGAATTTCGACAACAAGAACATTTGGTTAGATTCTAATGTTGCACAAGAACACAATAGGCTCAGAAGCCATCTTTTCATTTTTAATTATATTTCCAATGGAGGATCTCATGTGTGGTGCATGGCCAACAAAATATGAGTGGATTCGAATGGGGTTCGAACAATTGAATTCAAGGGATATGGTTATCTCAATGACAATACATTAACATGTAAACATATAAACATGTGTTATGATGGTTTCTAGACATATATACAATTAAAAAAATTTAAAATAAATCAGTAAATTCCATAACTAAAACAAATATAATTTTATTTAATTTTAAATCATTTTTCCTTTTTAACATTTGCATTTTAGTTTCCCATACTTGGCCTCATGAGCACACTAATATCTAGATTTAAAAATCAGAATAAGCTGTTTGATTCTGACAGACTTAGATATTAATAAGTAATACAAAGGATAATCTTGATTTTTATATATAAAAACACTTTTGACCAGATCTATGAACCGAATTACATTCAACCAAGATATAGCATTTAATCTCAACAATCGGTGAGGCAAATCCACCACACATGAACACAATTTTAGCATAGGAATATATGAACCAAAATCCACCTCTATTAAAAGATATTGAGAAAATGAATGAGTCCCTCATTGCTAAAATTGGAGAATGCTGACTGAGAAACAACCCTGGATAGATTTAATTAAAGCAAAATATCTTAAACATCAATCTATGTACTCCTTTCTACATGATGAACAGCTCCCCAATGGTTCCATGTTTTGGAACAATTTGGTTAAAAGCAGAAATTTCATCAGGCAGGGTAGTAAATGGAAAGTGGGGGATGGTAGGGACATAAACTTCTGGGAGGATAATTGGTTTAATGGCAACCTCATGGAGAGTTTTGGGATGGCCAAGGACAGTCTTATAAACAAGTATGACATCAAAATCAAGGGCTATATTGAGGAAAATGGTACCAGAAAGAAGTGGAAAAAACTTACTGTGGAGAGAAATGATCTGAAACAAATTACTTCCTCCCTTCAAGATCAATTAGATCTTATTCCATTAAGTCAGATGGATTCCAAGGATGAGCTGGTATGGAATAACTCCAATGATGGGAATTACTCTGTCAAAACTAGTTACAATAACTTCTTTCATAGTAATCAAACTGAGTTCAATTGGAACAGGATTTGGATGTCTGATTTAACTCCCAAAATAAATTTTTTCCTTTGGCTGGCTATCAGAGGTAGGATTCTTACCAATGACAATCTGATGAGAAGAGGATTAATGATCCCTAATAGGTGCCATCTTTGTAAGAAAGAATCTGAGGATATCAGCCACCTGTTCATACATTGTGAGTATGCCACTAGAATATGGAGTTTTGCCCTTTCTAAATTTGAAGCTCTCTGGGTGATGCCAAAGGATCTCAATCAGCTTTGGACTCAATGGAACCCACCCTTTAGGCATTGTGTTGTCAAAAGGATCTGGAAGCTGGTTATCCCTCATTTAATCTGGAGAATATGGAAGGATAGAAATGATATTATCTTCAGAAATAAAAAGCAAAACTACAAGATTAGTATTGGTAAAATTTCTAATGGTATCAAAGAGAATATTGCTGGATTTAAACCCCCCAAGAACATGAGATATCCAGAAAATGAAGAATATATTCTATCCAACTGGCAGATAGGATCAATTAATAGTTGGAACAATCCGGGAATAGCATTGATAGATCTTTGATTAAATGGCATCCTCCTGATCTAAATTGGTATAAGTTGAACTTTGATGGGGCTTCTAAAGGAAACCCTGGGATTGCGGTAGGGGGAGGAGCGATCTTTGGATCATAAAGGCAAGCGATCGATAGCTGCGTATGCTGGTAAAATGGGAATTCAAACTAATCATTTTGTCGAAGCTCTTCTCGCTCTTGGGGTCTGAGAATTGCCCAGACACATAATATTCAGAACCTCATTATTGAAGGAGACTCCCTAAATATCATTAATCTTCTTAAACAGTGCTCATCTCCAAGTTGGAGCATCAAGGATTTTATTGCAGAGTCCATAAGTATTAGTCATACTTTCAGTAACATCAGGATCACGCATACCTACAGGGAGGGTAATAAATTGGCGGATGTGCTGGAAAATTATGGCATTAATGTTAATCTTACAGTTTGGGACAATAATAGCATCCCCAAACAGCTTCAAAACAACATTCAGGCGGATCTTCATACGCAAGCAATATCTAGAAATGAGTTATGATTTTTGGGCGTGGATCAACTTCAAAAATACTCCAACACGTGTTGATTTAAAGTATTGGTTTATGCAAATCACGTCTAATAATCAGGATAGTGTGAATCATATGGGGAATTTCAAGTGGAGATATATGGTTTTGAAAATCGTGCATGCGGACTGCATTGAGACTGTTAAAAGGTGGATTCAAACCTCCACGGAAACCGAAGGTGGCGATAAAGTGATTGATGACAGGGAGCGGGCTATTCTCACATGCACTTTTCAGCAGGCTCAGATCAGCAGACACGCAGCCGATCGTGGGAATAGCAACGGCTCTCATTTCCATCATTATGCGGATTACTATAGCAAAAAGCGGACTGGCGTTAGAGATCAGTTAGGAATCTGTTGCAATCAGATCAGAGAAAAGAAGATGGGGGGTCCTCCTTGTCAAATTGAGCCCAGTGTGGACCCAGACTGGAAAGAGAATATTGAGCTGTGGAACATTCTTAGCAAGGGTGGCATAACAAACTTCATGGACAGGATTCAGGGACATGATCAGAGCATCTCTGTGCGTTTTGCAAAGGATTGGAAGGAGAGGACAGTGGAATATGGGGGGCAGAAGGTCTTAATCAATGAAGATCTTATTGCTGAAGCGACCGGCCTTGGCTTGGAGGGCTTCCGATTCTTCAACAAAAGGGTCGATAAAGATGCTGAAGAGAGGAGATTTGTTGAGGGAGAGGAGAAGCTGACCTATATAACAGCAGGCCTGCTTGTTAGCTCGATCCCTCCACCTTATGATGAAGTAACCCGCATGATGATACGGTTCATCTCCTTGGAGGGAAGGTTTGTCACTGTTCCTGCGAAACACCTTATTTTTCTTAATCACTTTCGTAGGGATCGTTTGGTTTGCTTCCCCCATTACTTGTTGAACTCTCTTGAACGCTCCATTTTCGAGTTTCAAAAACATTCCCGGGCGGTTCCGTTGCACCAAGGGCTCATTTTTTCTGCACAAATGTTGTCTCCTCAAGTTTCCCGGTCTCCCATCCTCCCCTAGCTCGATTCCCCCTCTGTGGGCTCTGCTGCTGCCAGCCCTGTTTCTCCTCTCTCTGCCCCCGTCACCGCTGCTGTCACCCCCCTGCCGGCCATTCAGGCATCTTCTCCCATTCCCCCTTCTATTGCTCCCACCCCCACTTAGCCTCTTCCTCGCGGAGACTGGTTACCAGGGCTTCTAGGAAGCTTAACCTTGAGACTCTTGCTGTGGAGAAGGGTTCTCAGGAATTTGAAATTGCTCATGACCTCCTGAATATCAGCAGTGCCAGCCCCCAGGAAGTGCAATTGGAAAGCCCTTCAAGAAGGCTGGAAGCCCTAGAGGCTGATATGAAATTGTTGAAGGATGAAGTTAAAAACTTGGCAAAACAGAAAGGAAAGAGGAAGAAGGAGGAGGAGGAGGATGTTGACAGCAGCCAAATTGAAGATATTTACAAGAAGCTGCACTCCTTAGACTCCCGCTTAGGGAAGGCCAAAACTCGACATGATTACAACATTGCCATCTTTAGGGCGATTGAGGAGTTCATTGAGCAACACGTCAAAAGTGTCTCCAACCTAAGCGGAGTTCCGGCTACTCTTTGGGGTAATGATAAGGAAAGTAAGAAGACCGTGGAGCAGCTGGATTATAATGACGCTGCCCACATGACAACTTTGGGAATGTTCAAATCCTGGAAGAATATCAAAACCATCATTGACAAAGCTACTAAAAAGTAGTTGTTGATGCTTCTGCTGTCCTTGTATGTTTTTTTGTTGTTTTTTGCGGACCCTTTACTACTTTTTCACAGTAATTTTGTTGTTTTGTTTCATCTTGGTAGCTGTTTTTGGCTACTTTGAACTTCATTGTAACATTTGGATTCTGATCTTTTTCTCTCTGGTTATCTTGCTTATTCTGGCTTCTAAACCTTCCTTTGTTAACAAGGGTATAGTCCCTTTCAAAAAACTATTTGCCAATAATAAAAAAAAAAAATTATCCTTCCAAAGTGCCACCTCGAACATTACCACCCCAAATGGGGATCATGCCTAAGTGGGATTTGAACTTGGGTGGATCCGGATACAACAATCCATCTTAACCACTCCACCTAGACCCCATCGGCTCAAAGGATTGTCTTATTAAATGCAATGTTTTTTAGCATTAAATCTATCCTAATTTCCGCCAACCTGGAAAGCCTAAATTTTTAATGGCTTTGTAATTTTTGCGATTACTGCAATTACATTATTATGTGTTTCAATAACATAAGCATTGAATTAATATAGCTGAAATTTTTATATATTATTTTGTGTTTTAGAAAATAAACATCTAAACTAGAAAATACTTCAAAAACAAACAAACATGGTATATTAAGAATACATTTTGATATATAAGGGTCACAAAAATTTGAAAAATTTAAATATCCGAGGAAGATTTCTAGGATTTAATACCATGTCAAGTTTTTAATTTGATGCATACTTGAATCCAAGACCATGATTCATCGTTAGGAAAAATATTAAGATATATAATTGTTGCATACATATTATTAATCAAATATAAGTAGCATACATCAGAATGTACAAGACATTAACTTGACATTAACTTTCAGCATAAAAAAATGATCTAGTAGTTGCAAAAGTAAAAATGAAAACGTCAAAGAAACATTTATAGAAATTAATCTTCAAGTGTTGATAAAATATTAAGAATGAAAACATGTAAACATATTATTCATCACCACAACATCTTACTAAGTATTATGTTAGATAAAGCATTGTGTTTGTGTGTGTGTGTGCGCACGCGCGTGTGTACGCATGTGTGCGTGTGTATGCGTGTGTATAATTGTATATATGTACATACATATATACATGTGTGTGTGTTTGTATTCCTTTGTGAGATAAACAAAAGTGTAAAATAAAGTCCGTAGCACTAATTTCAAGCCACAAAAGATATTATATGCCCATTCACCCATCAAGCTTAAATTTTTGGGTAAAATTTGTAAATTGAAATATACTCTTTAATAAATGATCTAGTAAAAGTAACAATAAGCTAGTGACTACCCATACTTATTGTGTCTTACTTGTCGAGATATGCCATCAACAATACACATGGGAATGTATTAAATAAAAACCCTAGTTTCAAATTCCTAAAGTGTATTTTCCTTTTAATTAATTATTTATTACATGGATCTTTCATGCATGTATGGACATACCCCATGTTAATTCCATCTCAAAAAATAATATGAGGACCTTAGATAGATCAAGTGGGATGTTGTAGATGAGGCAACATGTAGACATGATGCAGAAATACGTTTTGGGGTTAAACACAAGATGCACCATGATTTGTTATAGAGCCTTCTTTGTGGTTTTGGTGCTTTCATTAAGGAACTTGAAACATTACATATACCCTTCAACTCCATAACAAGAAGTCCACATAGGAGATGGAGGAGCTTCCTTGGCTCAACTTTCGGCATTACTTATTTATAAGGGGGAAATATTGGACATCTTTAACTTACAAACCTCCCTCATGCGGATCCACCGACTAAAAAAATAAAATAGGGATCCACAATGCAAATTAAATAATCCATGCATGACTCCAACATGAGAAGAACCAACTACACAATGTTTTCTCATACATAAATATGGATGTTATGGGGAATTGACGAGGTTAATTTGCATGACATCCAATGTGGATAGCTATGATAAATGTTTTATGTCAATGACCAAATAAATCATATTACCCATCAACATCTTTTCTACTTATTAGTATTTTCTTATCATAATCCACTTTGGAACAAAAATTTTAGTGTAAATATATATTGACATTTCGAATCTAATTTCATTGTCTTTAGTTTTGACTTGTGAAATTTTTTCCAAACCCTATGGGTGAAAAATAGAAATACTTTCCTTTTCCTCTTCTTGTGCCATTTCTACTAGCTAGGGTTTATTTATTTTCTCGATTTGGTTAAATATTGTATGTTTTATAGTCCATGTTATAAATAAAGAGGGTTTTAATTTTATATCAAAACCCATAATATATCCCATTTGAAAGTATGCACTACCTTAGAAGATTGGATATTCATATGGCTAAAGAGATAATTGACAAGGATAATAAAAAAGCATGATGAAATCTTGGAAACTCTTACATTGTGTTAGCAGAGGTCCTTGGAAGATGACATTAGGACATGTAACAAGTTGTAGTCTAGGATGAATTTACATTAATATAGTTATAAACGGGTAAGAAATAAGACATAACATAAACTCAGTAATATATATATATATATATATATATATATATATATATATATATATATATATATATATATAATATATATATATATATATATATATATATATATATATATATATATATATATATATAAGTGAAACAATCCAAGGAAAATAGAGATAATAGATGGGAATATACCATAAAAAATTGGAATATGTATTACTGAATTAGAACTTGGACCTTAACTCATAATGTAACTTATGGTTATGGATTCAAGATCAATTCAAATAAAGAACAACCTTCTATGTAATACGCTTACATAGATTTATACAATATGAGGTGAATGCGGGGTTACCAATCCTTTCTTCTTCCTTTCCTTGAAAAATTAGGCTCTTTGAATTCTCTATCTATTCTTATAGAGAATTACATATTCTATATTTTTTTTTATACACTAGGTACATATATTGGAATTGCATAATATAAAAATATTCAATTCAAATTTTAAAAGGCTATAAACTCTAAATATTTTTTTGACTTACATAGTTATCTTGTACTACTAAAAATATTTTTGTGTTGTCATGTGTGTTTTTCAAGGAAAAAATTCATCTTTGAAAAAATGACAACTTTATCCTATTGTCAATTTTTTTCTTGTAATCCCCTGCTAAGCACTTCTTCGGATATATTTTCCTTTTGTGTCATGCCTATCCTATTCTTTTAATTGATTTTTTGTTTTTTAATAACCTTTACCATGTTTTTTAAATGAGAAAGAAAGATCATGAAAGTCTTGAGATGCAGAGCTTGTCAGCGAGATTCTTGATTTCCTTAGGCTATTTTTAGCCTTTATGAGATAGGTGTGTATCCCCCAAATAGAGTTGAAGACCCAAATTCATCGAGAGGTAATATTGAGGATTAAATGATATTTTGAAAGTGGTTTAGGAATATCTAGGAAAGATTTAAAGGTTTGGGGACTAGTTAAGTCAAAGAGGGTTTTTGAAGGTGAAGGAGCTTATATCACAAAATAGCACATGAGCTTCAAGAAGTGATTTCGAGAGATCTATAATAAATTAGAGGTCAAACATTATACAATTGGAAAGGTAATTTAGTGATATAAATGATGGTGGTTTTTATTTTTCACAATATGTAAGTGCTTTACTTCCAACAATCTTTTTTCAAAGCAATCACAACTTGTGGTCCCGAGAAAAAAGAATTATTTTTCTAGGGTTTTAGGCCGAATTAGAGCACATGACACATCTCATTCTTCTAAAAAAATTAAACTCAAATTCATATGAATAATTTCTAGAAAATATCTTCGTGTGCTACAAAAAATTTCTTGTCAAGGTTCTATCCAAGGTAAGCTCTTGAACTTGGCCAAATTCACAAACTGGACACATGTCAACATTTAGCTATAGGGCCTACGTTTTTTTCCTATTTTTCCCATCCCTTGGGATAGTAGGGAAAAATAATGCACCCCATAGCTAATTTATCTTTGGTCTACCACATGACCCCAATGAATCCCAAAGTTGCAAGATAAGCTCCTCATCACCTAATCCTAGCCCTTCCCATCACGTAATCAAAAAATGCCACTTGTCAGCACTTGGCTATAGGAATATTTTTTTTGTCCCATCCCCATGGGGAAAAAAATATTCCCCATATCTAAGACAACCTTTGGTTCACCATGTGACCCTGGGAAGGCTACGTAGGATTTTTTTTTCATCCCCCTCTCCTCTCCACCTCTGAAACCACGTTTTGTCACTTGTCACAAAGACTTGGCTATTGGGCACATGTTTTTACACAAATTTTCCAATCCCCTTGGGATAGTTGGGACAAACAAAAGTTCCCCATAACAATCCCCTTCCCAAGTTCCTCATACAAGTACATTTCAGCCCTTGGGAGTTTATTGCATATTTTTCTCTCCCCTTCACCGAGAAATCACCTTGTGACACTTAACATGTTATGCTTTATGGGGCGCATGTTTTTGCACCAATTATCCCATCCCCTATGTATAGTTGGGACAAAAAAATGTGCTCCATAGCATGAATATTAAAAAAAAAAATTGTAAAAATTCTAAGCTGTTGTGCTTCTTCCCTCCATGTGTGTGTGCGAGAAAGGCGCCTCTGGAAGAAACTATAAAATCCTTTGTAATCCTTCCTCACTCCTTTTTCCTCTATTCATCTATGTTCATTTCTAAAAACACTCAAGAACTGACTTTTTCTAGACACCATGCCTAATTTAAACCAAATTGATTTCATAGCCAAAACCATGAAAAAATCATGTCTCCCAACCCAGTAATCAGAATCAAACAATATTTTCATAAGTATCTCTCTCTCCCGGGAACCTTAAAAAATCAAGAAATGGATAAATTAGAGGTACCCATAGTTTATAATGACACCAAACCCTATATTTCTTCCCTAGCTCCATCATTTTCAAATTCCAAGCATTTTGGCGGATGGTTCGAGATAGAATTTTTAATGCAGAGTCGGAAGAAAAACCTATTCTAGAGAAGATAATTTTTGTCAATCCAAGGTGTGGAAGATCAGTTTTTAAACATTGTAAGTACATGGTTCTTGTAATTTCTATAAATAGAAAATTTCCTCAAATATCAAAACCCTTGAAGCAGCAAACTTAGAAAATAACAAAGATGACAAACCAGAAATTTGAGCGAAAAAAAAGAATTTTCTTTTCTAAAATATAAAGTTCTTAAAATGGAAAAGAAACATCTAAGAGAATATTCCTAGCATGATTGGGTTTTGAAAAACTGATTTTAAGAAAAAAAAGGTAATATTCCACAAAAATAGCATCTTTTGGGTCCTAACAACTAAAAACAAAAAGTTCTAGTTTTGAGTGAAAAAGGTTGATGTGATCTTTATTTTGGCTCATCTTGTTGATTTTAATTGATATGAAGTCCAAATTTTATTTTCTTGAACTAGCTTTAGCCATTTCTTCAGAGTATTCAAGAGTGGTTGACAACAATGTTATTCACATGGATCTAGAAGACCTAAAAAACAAAATGTTATGCCCACCTAGGGAACTGTGAAAGAAAAATTATATGCGTGTGGGTTGTATGATGTAAGTGGTCATGCAGTGTCCATTCAAATAAAAAAATTGGTTTTGGCATGCTCCCACAACTATGATCCTGATACTCAAACCATAAGTGCTAATAAAAACTCGGTCCTAGCGCTGCTCACTCCCAAGGCAATCTCCCACTCTATGAAAATTGCAGTCTAGAACAATATGGTTGTCATTAAAAAGCATGTGGCATTGGGTGAATGGTACAAAACAAATTATTATCTCTAACTCTTTACACTAGGTTCATGGTTGAAATAAAGTAGAAAGCCATTGCGTATTCCGAAATCTATCTCCTAAAGTGATTATCATGAAGGCTTCTCGGATGCGATCATCCTCTTGAACCAGCTAATGGGAGAAGAGACAACAAACTACTTCCATTTTCAAATGGAATTATTCATACTCATCATCATTAAAGGGAAACAAATGATAGATTGGAACCAGATGATCAATGAAAACTTGCATTATCAACTGCTTTAAGTGTCATCTTCGAAAAATTTCTTCATGAATTCATACTTGGTCTACGCCCTTACAAGAATGAGACTATTTAGGGGTTTAATACTCACCCAAAATGTTTCTCAAAAGGCTCTTTCATACATGAAGTATCCACATCTGAGCTTGAAATAAAGCAACTAACACTTTGTAAGAGTAAATGATGTGTTCACGATGTTCGTCATCAGACTGTTGGAAGGAAATTCTAACTCAAGGATGTATCCCAAATGACCTCTATGATCAATAGGTAAGGATCCTAATTCATATAGTTTGCAAAAAAATTCCTACATCGAGTTTGTTTCTTTGATCTTGGTCCAAGTAATTTACCATGGTATATTAGTGACAAGTAGCATATTATTTGATATGTGTAGGTAGCTTATTCATGTCAATAAAAATCTAAATCACTGAAAGAATAAAAGTGTGTATTTCCCCATCTCTCTAGGGATATTCGCTACAAGAGATTTCATAAGGCTTCCAATGTGGAAGTTTCCTTCTCTCCCTTGAACTTGTATTCGTACACTTCAAGGGATGATTTTGATATTCGGTGTGATATAGACACTTTTCACTCCCTCGATTTGCATCACGTTCCACAGGTTGAAGACTACTAGGTGAATTTTTCCAACAATTTTGAATGATGAGAATAAGATCACAAGAGAATGAAAATCAAGAAAATGAGAGGACTGAATTTGGATTGGTACGGGGATGGCATTCAATATGATGACAAGGATATTTATGACCCATCATATCATGCAGTGAGAACATCACCTCTCCCATAGGTGTCTTGGAGCATTCGCAACTTAAGGGATATCAACGAGTGAACTGAGGTGCTCATCAAAAGATAAAAAGTGTGGTTCAAAAGGAAGAGGGCTGCCCTCATCACATTAGGTAACTTCCCAACTCTTCAAAGGTATACTTCTCATCACTCGATTCAAAGGCCATAGAAAAATCTCCCATCTCAGCTCACTCGAGAGAAAGCTCAAAGAAAAATTCAATGGAACTAGAAGCTCCTCTCTAATGAAGATTACATAATAAGATGAGAACAATAGAATACCATGTGGCTGATTTGGAGAAAGGGAAATTGATCTCGCTTTATCTTGATTACCTCAACAATATCAAATCTTCTCATCATCCGCCACTACACCTGGCTCCTTCTACATAAGATGTTCCTTCTCATTCAAAATAAGAGGTTGTAATATTTGTAAACATATATTAAATAAGATAAGCTAATAAATAGTATCTAACACCAACTAGGTTTAATAACTAAGCTAATCTAACCTAAACATCAAGATAAACCCAATAAAAGGAAAATCTTAACTAATGCATTTAACATTAAAAACATGAAACACAAGCTATCCTTTGATGTTTTTATGAGATTTTTATTGTAGATACTTACTTAAGTGATCCATAGGTAGCCACATGCATTCAAAAGATTCATTTAAGGGAGAGGAAAATTTCTCACCAATATGGCTTAGTGGCCATTTTTCTGTTCTCCTCTTACTACTCTTACCAAGTAGAAAATGGAAAAGGGTTGCTAGATCAATGATATTTTCCTTTGGGAAATTATCTTATCTTATGATAATGTCTTACCAAGGACATGGGGTGTAAAGTGTCAAAGTGTCAACTTAGAAGAGAGGGGGTAGGGTTCTACATATAGTTTTCCAATTTAGATAAACTGTTATCCTCATGAAAGTGGGATAAAATAATTTTACATATTAGCAAGAGATAAATAGAATTCAGGAGAGTTAAGTATGATTAGGGGAGGTTAATTAGATTTTCCAACTTAAGTGAGTTGGGTGTGATTTAAATTAATCAATTATATTGATTAATAGACCAAGTTAGGCTTGTAAAATCCAATTGGAGAGAAGTTGATGGATTCGAATGATCAAAGAGGGGGAATGACCCAATAAGAGGGTAAATTATCATTTAAAGGATTAATTAATCAATATTGGTTAATTAATTAATTAATTAGAATAGGATTATAACTAACAAAGTAGTGTTAATTTGCATCCAGAATGAAGGGGGAGACTAGTTAATTAATGAAGTGTCATTAATTGACCAAGATGGAAGGAGTGTTAGCTAATTAGTGAGAAATACGCTAATTATAACCAAATGATAGAAAATATGATAAGAAGTGAAATTTTAGTGTTAAAAATGTGTAGCTAGATTTAGGTGTCTATATTTTCCCCTCTTTGATGTGGTGTAGCACGAGAAATGTCACTTCAAAGATAGTAGACAATTACAGAAAATTATATTTTTTAATGGTAGAAGAAAAATTAGTAGGATGGAGGATGCCCCCTCAAGTGTCGATGGGGTGATAGAAGAGGTCGATGGATGCTCAAAAATAAGAAGGAAATGATCTTATTAGAAGAATAATATAATGCAATTCTTCGAGAGTTGAACTGGGGACAGTAGGCCATTGCTTAAAGTGATTGATTGGAAAAGAATGGATCTCGGGCCTCTTTGTGTAAAAGAAACAAGGAGAGGTGGGAGGGAAGGAAAATTATAGACATGAAGTGAATTTGGAATGATACATAAGATAGATGGGGAACAAGAATATTGAAAAGAAGTTGATGTACCATTTAGCTCAGAAGTGTCTTTTTATTTTATATAAGCATACAAAAAAGGGTAAAATGACATGAAAAGACATAATACTAATTTTTGTTACATGCTAAAGAGCTAACTCAAAGCAATGCATAAAGAAATGCAATAGAAAGTAAACAAGAAGGAAAGAAAATAAACAAGTAGATACATATAAACTTAAACAAGAAATGTGTAAGAAAGTTGTACCGATATTTTTGTTATCCATCTTCATTTCCCAAATGTTTGAGTTATACAAAAAGGGTTAAAATGATGTCCCAAGAAAATATGCAAGGGAATAGATGGAGGAAATAGACATCCCATGAAAAGCTATCGTTCACTATGAAATTTCTCCAAGCAACGATATATGGAAGGGATACTCGACATAGAAAGTAAACTATCTTTGTTAATGAAGGAAGATCAATATGATCTATATGTCGTGCGCTAAAACAAGAAAACATGGAATTAAGATGTTTTGTAGTATAGTTTCTAATGTTTAGTATTTTTATTTTATTTTTTCCACTATTCTTGGATTTTTTATGTTGTATTATTTATAATTTTCAAGGGTTTTGTGAATGTTAATTGATTTTTGATGGTTTTAAACTATACAGGAAGAATAAGTGCCAAGACACCCCCAAGTGGTAGGTGAGAGTATTCAAGTGTGAATCCCACACATATATACAAGAAGAAGATAATCTAGATCTAGGGCATGATAGATAGGTTCAACGTGATAATGAAATCAAGCCAATGAAGAGATAAGAAGGATCAAGCATCCCCAATGCAATAGATGAGAAACAAATGATAGAAATAAGTATAAGATTTTTTATTGAAAGGGGAAAATGTTTCGCTCAAACATGGTAAAAAAGAAATCTTATACTTATGGATGTTATGAATGAATAAAAAAAAAGCGTTAATGCTATGGAAGGATGTGGAAAATGTAGCTAGAATATTGACAATGAAAAGGTGTGAGACAAAGGCACAAATCATGAGACAAGAGATAGACTAAAGCAAGAGTATGAACAAGGTCCAAATAACACTTGGTAACATAATAATCCTATTACTAATCAAGATCCAATGTGTTCACATGGAAATTAAATAATTCTTGAATGGAAAATTTAAAGAGGAAATAAGTGAAGACACACTAGCCAATGTGTGGGGATAATTTATTTTGATAGGCGATTTGTAAATGGAGGGTGGAAGGAGAGTCATACATTGCTCCACTTCCAACCAGTGCATCTAAATCCTTGACGAAGATGTAATTGATTCCGGTCGTAAAATTTCTCTACTACTAGCTAGTGTCCATAGCCTCGATAGAGATACGTAAATGACCCAATAAAAATTTATATTTGCTTTGCTTTTGCTTTTTGAATTTTTTATTTTTTTGAAAAATTATTTAAGATCTCTTGATTGTTTTGATAAGGGATTAAGAACCACTGATGGCTTAATGGAAGGATGTGGAAGTGATTGCGATGATGACATTGGATAGTGTCAAAAATACACCCAAAATTTCTTCACAACAAGTTTATTAAATTTATGATAGTGATAGGATCTCTAAGAGGTTATTCATTCTTTAATTTACCATGGTGATGAAGGAAAAATTTCAAAATGGATACCATGGAGATAAATGTCCACAATGAGCATGAATAGACTAACCAAAACATCATTAAAGGGATAGACATGGTGAGATACTTGTAGGGTAATATGAAGAAAGGAAGGAAAGAACATCCATGTGTATATATACAACTGATTCCATGTTTGCTTGATCTATGTAGCTGTGATTTTTGTGTAATGTTTTAACATTTTCTTTTTGTATTTTGATAGTTTTATGAAGGGAAAAAAATATGAAGATGAATGATGGGAAGTTGGGACCAAATATGTCACTCATGAGATAGGATCCAACAACAATGTTTGTGATTTCTTTGATGAGGGAGACTAGGAGTTTTTGGTTATTAAAAGTGATCTTATCTCCAATCTAAATTATTTTGACCTCATACTTGATAAGTGATAGTGAATTATCTTGAAGCATGGGTTTTTATGCGAGATCTTGAGTTCCCTATCCATATAATTTTGCACTTTTTCCATACTTGATGGTTGCATTGGTGTGAATTATTGAATTACGTTTGTGAATTGATTTATGGATGTTGGATTTTTTTAGATCTCTTCAGATCTCTTTTTTTTTATGTTAGCTTGATGAAGAAACTATGTGGGTTTCATATAAGCTAATACATGATGTTATTGATCCTGGAAGTGGGAGAATAAGAAGGATGTTGAGGATTGATGATATAACTATTAGGGATGATGGTGGGTTTTCAATAGTTTTTATAGAAGAATGATATGATGGATGAAGATGATAAGGTACGAGGATTGAAGGAAGTGGACTAGTATAATGTAGCCCAAGAATAGAAGGTAACAAACTACCAGGAGGTGAACCAAGGATAGACAATAATGGGCTAAAAGAAAGCCCAAGGGGAGAAAATTATGGGCTACCCAAAGGTGTCCCATAGATAGAGGATGTTGGGCTAGAAGGAAGCCCAATGATTGAATATGATGGGCTACCCAGAGGTGGCTCATTAATATAATATAAAGGGATACTAGGACATGGCCCAAGAATATAAGATACTTGGCTACTAGGGGTGACCCGTGAATAGGAGATGAAGGACTACTCAGAGGTGTCCCATAAATAAAAGATAATGGGTGACACGATGGTGACCCATGAGATAGATGATAATGGGCTACATGGTGGCAACCCATGAAGAAAGATAATGGGATACAAGAAAGCCCAAGGATAGAAGATAATGGGATACTAAGAGGAGATAGCCCATGGATTGAAGATGATTTTGGAATTATGATATGTAAGGAATGATGGGGTGATGATGGCATAGAAGATAGATCAAGGATAGACCCATCGCTTCGTCATGCAATGGGAAAGATGAAGATGGAAGAATAAGAGGGGGATCAAGTTTAATGATCTTAGGATTTTCCTCCATTTTATGACTAAAGGAATCAACCTCTTCCCCACAATACATGGATGCATCAAGGTCAAAAGAGAATCCTTAATCATGATCCTCTAGAGGAATGTCATCTTGTAAGTCAACAAATTTTCGATTATTTCTTCATTTTAAGCAGATCAATTGGAAAGTGTGGTGGATTGATGATAGAGGATTGATGTGATAGGATAGGTCCAACAAGTGTTGATGTATTTGAAGATGTCTCAAGATATGAAGTATATTTTGAGTTGGAAATATCGAGAGTTGAATTGGATTTAGATTTGGGATAATTTGGCATTGATTTCTTAGTACTATAAGGATTGTGTAAGTGTAGAGATGATAAGGGGATTGTGTAGCAATTCTTTAAAGGTGGATTGTGATGTAGGGGTCAAATTAGATTATTTATTAGAGGAATACAATTTGATCTAGATATTGATGGAGGAATACATTGTTTGGGTGACTAACCATGGTATAAAAGGAAGTTCATTATATGATACTCTAGAGTGTGAGAAGAATCAGAAGAATAGAATGGATTAGGATATGACGCTGGAGAAGTGGAAAATATCTTGGGTTGCCTATTATTATAATTGTGGGAACCATATTATATCTAGTCATGTTTGACATCGTTAGACTCGAATACCTAGACATAGATTGATTGATTGAAATCCTTTAAATGAAGGAAACTCTATATCGATTTGAGTAGCATAACGACTACAAACTAGAAATTGTGTAAGAATGGAGGGCTATGATATAAGTCTTGAGTGGAAAGATAAGAGAAAAAAACATCATAATAACATGATGTTGATAAAAAATTAAGTTTGGAAAAACAAGTGTCACAAGGAAATCTCGGGAAAAATGGGCAGCATAGCGACTACCAAGTAAGAAATCTCTAAGTGTCCAAGATATACAACAAGGAATATCTAAAGATATATATTCAAATACGACAATGTAATGATGCACTATCGACACTCAATCAAAGCCAAAACAAGCCTTCAAGTAATAAAATGGGTTTGTTACAATGTGAATAATGTAACAATACAATGTCAATACTTTGATCAAGTTTCAAGGAAACAATATGTAAGTATCAAAAAGGTCTTAGTACAATGAGTAGTGTAATAACATTCCTACAATACTCGGATCAAGTTTTTAGGAAAACAAGGTCTAAGTACCAAAAAAGGGGTTGATATAATGCGAGCAACATGTAATAATACAATGTCAATACTTAGATCAAGTTTCAAAGAAACAAGATGTAAGTATCAAAAAGGGATTGGTATAATGTGAGTAATGTAATGAATACAAAAGGAAAATATCCTAGGGTTAAAATGTCCCAATATTGGTTTAAGACTACCACTAAAAATATGAATATGTACCAACACACTTTCAACACTTAAATCAAGTTTTTAAAGAAAAATTGATTTAAATGGGTGTAAAAGTGGTGGATGCAATTTTGGCAGCACTTTGAGGTGTTCTCTTTTGACCAAATAATGTCAAAATAACAAGGGAATGTATGAGTGGTGATGAAAAGTACTTTACGTAACTTCAGAAATTTTTTTCCTTGTTTGAACAATGATTTTTCAACTTCGACGAAGTTTGGGTAAGTACGATTCATGATGAAATATATATGAGGCACAACTTTAATGGACTCTCGCCTTGTTAAAAAAACAAGGTTATGACTCAAGAAAGTCTTGCTTTGTAATAGATCTTTAAAACATGAATTTGGATATGGTCAAGTTGTCCCCAATGCCAAATGACTCCCTAGGCTTTTGTTCTCAACACTTGCTAATAACTTGTCTAAGAGGTACACTTTTCTAGAATAAATCCTATAAAAAGTACCATTACCCCACAAAAAATTAATGAAAGAGGCCTCATATGGACAACATTTATCACTCCTCACGGTAATTTCTAGTCAAGTAGGTAGTGGGGCACTTCCCATTTTGTCAATCAATTCTCTCAATGTGTTGACTACTTTGGGGTTCCTGTGGTAATCCTCACAATAAGTTTTATGGCTTAATCAAAGATACTTTCCATAGTTAAAGTGATTGGGCCTTATCCTTCCCATCTCACACCTACAAATACAATGTGAATGAATTACATGTTTTTTTATCTTGATCTTAATGTGATTTTGCATGCTATTAGCAACCTACACATAGTGTAGTTAGTATTGTTTCGATTCGATCTTTGACAATCATTTTGGTCCTACATCAAATGATTAGTAGTTTTTCCATGTAAAAAGAGGATCGTGGTTGCTTTTGATTCTCAAGGTCGCTTGAAAGCGCAAGAGAAGAGCATACACAAAGTTGAATCCAACTAAGTAAAAAATGGGAAAAATGTAACTAAAATAAGTAAAAATGATTTCAAAATCTGATAATGTAAATGATTAGTTTTATGCATGCAAACCAAAATGTTAGAATGAGGATCAAAGTCATTTTTGATTCTCAAGGTCACTTGAAAGCGCAAGAGAAGAGCATACATGATGTTCAATCTCACTTAAGAAATGAAAAATAAAACTAAATCAAAGATATTATGTTAGAAATCTGATTTTTAATAAAAACTTGCAAGTTAGAAACCTATAAACTTGTAAAAAATAACAAGGAAAAACATTAGAATCTGAAAAACCTCAAATTTTGAGCCAAAAAGAGCCATAGTACGCTAGCGCATGAAGCTTGAACTCTAGTGCATGAATTTAATGCTAGCATGTGGATTGCTAACACTGACATAGAAAGACAAAATGCATAGAATGACAGAATACATAGACGTGTGCAAAAGTGACACTAACATGTGTGAAAAGGAGATGTGTGTAAAGAAACCAATAGCGCATGAAGTCTCTATGCACTGACAGACAACAGAAAAACACATAACACTAGTACAAATCCAAAGAACATTAGCTCATATGTGAATAACAGTAACACTTGAAGTCAAACGTGGACAGAGATAGCAAGCAGGCCAGCGAGTAAAATTTAAGAGAAATGTAATTAGATTAATGCATATGTATGAAATTTTAATGGTAGCACGTGAAGGTCAAAACTAGTGCAAACAAATTGTTTATTTTTTGAAAACAAGGGAAAAGATTCAAAATTATGGTTTTTGTCAATGTTGAGCTCCAATTTTGGTAGCATCTTGCTTCCTTCTTACCTGAAATAAACACTTAACACATGCCAATTCAACACAAAATGTGAGGAAACTTTAGTTAATTCAATATATATAAAAAGAGAGGGTTATTATGTGAAGAGAAACTCAACATACACTATATACGTGTGAGACAAAGGGGTGTTCCATTAGGCATGCCATATGTATGAATGTGATTGAATTAATCTAAGTTAATGAAAGGAAACTAACACCAAGTAGATTCCTAACTTAGTTAATAAACAACATAAACATCATAATAAAGCTAAAAAGTAAAAGCTTAAACTAGTGCATAAAACATTAATAACATTAAAATGCAAGACCAATCCTTTAATATTTTGATGTGTTTTGTAATTGTAGGTAATCCTTTAGTGATCCGAATGTTTCTACGTGCGATTAAAGGAAATTCTTCATGGAAGAGTAATACAGGTCTCACCAATATGGCTTGATGGCCATTTTTGGTTCTCCTCTTACAAATACTATGAAGTAGAAAATAGAAATGGGCTACTAGATAAATAATATTTTCAATTGGGAAATGCTCTTATCTTACGCTAATGTCTTACCAAGGACATGAGGTGTAAAGGTGTCAACTTAGAAGGGAGGGGGTAGGATTTTATATATAGTTTTCTAGTTTGGAGAAACTATTATCCTCATGAATGTGGGATAAAAGAACTTTATGGATTAACAAGAGCTAAATGCGATTTGGGAGAGTTAAGTATGATTAAGGGAGGTTAATTATATTTTTGAACATAATTGAGTTGGGTGTGATTTAAATTAATTAATTAGATTGATTAATAGACCAAGTTAGGCTTGTAAAAGCTAATTGGAGAGAAGTTTATGGATTTTGAATGATCATAGAGGGGAATGACCCAATAAGAGGGTAAATTCTCATTTAGAGGATTAATTAATCAATATTGGTTAATTAATTAATTAATTAGAATAGGATTATAACTAACAAAGTAGTGTTAATTTGCATCCAAAATGAAGGGGGAGACTAGTTAATTAACAAAGTGTCATTAATTGACCGAGATGGAAGGGAGTGTTAGCTAATTAGCGAGAAAGATGCTAATTATAACCAAATGATATAAAATAGGATAAGAAGTGTAATTTTAGTGTTAAAACTACATAGCTAGATTTAGGTGTCTACACTTTCCAAATGTCGAGCCAGAGAAAAATGAGATATTTCCATGGGTTCAAAAATGATGACAATATAATCCCACATAGTTCAATAGGTTGTGGTGTCTAAATTCTCAACTATATCTTCAATTTTCAAAGGAAATAAGGGGAAGTTAGCTCAAGAAACTTCACGCTTCTTCAGCGGTGCTTCAGGCAACCAATATGTAGAAGTAGTCCAGCCAAAGGTGAGAAAACACATTGAAGAAATGAATCCAGATTACTATAAGATAAAAACCATCCCCCTAGGACCAAAAAATCACAAGGGAGATGCAAATGTATCCAATGATACTTCCACTATACTTCTCATGAGGAATCAAGAGTACAAAGATAAAATTAATCAGTTGGAAGATCAAGTAAAAATGCTCTCCTCGTAGGTGTAATATTTCCTCGACATGAATGCCTTCATCTCTTCTAATGGAATAAGATAATCCCATCAGTAGCTTCAATCCAAAGTCCATTCGGAAAACATATAATTTCACCATGTATGGGTGGAAAATTGATAAATGGTTGAACAAGATTATGGAAAAGTGGAAAGTGCTTCTTTCAGGGATGATCTCATTTTTCAAGTACGTGTGTATGACAGTCACTATGGTTCAAATAACAAGGGATGAAATTGAGAAAGAGAAGGAACACTGGGATAAAGGGTTTTCATTAGTTCAAACGAAATGGGGAAATCTCATTCTCAAGTATTGGTGGAAAAGAAGGTATTCAATTCTCTATCTGAGGATTTGTCACAGGTATGGGCTAGAAATCTTGTCACATGGTATGAGATGGTTAACCATGCTCTGGAAGATTTGGATGCAAATGAATAACATGCCTCTAAGATACAAGATGATGTCAACATCAAGATACAAAAGCTTAGAGTGCCTACCATCGATGAAAAAACCCCAGTGGATGACTTGTTGCATCCTTTTAAAGAACTTGTCAAACAAGAAGCCGAGAATCCTTTTTCCTTCAACAAAGAAAAACTGGAATCCCTTGATCGATAAGAGTTTTGATATCAAGCACTACGAAGAAATATCAGTATTGGTTCACAAAGTGTAAAAACATCAATGCCATCTCAGAAAATTGGATCAAGTCATTGAATTTTGTTCACATTCCTTAGGCCGAGAAAGTTTCACATGTGGCAACGTGATACTGATAGAGATTTCAAAGCAGTGGATATCTCCCTAAGGGTACTCAGCAAAAGTTCACCTGAGAGCAAAGTGTAATTAGCAAGAGCATTGTCTCCATCGAGTAGTTCTCTCTCTTATTTTCTCTCTCTTCCCTCCCCCTCCCTCTCTTCCTTCATGTTCTATTTCTTCCTTAGGGGTTTGTACTTTCATTTTTCTTATGTGACTATAGTTGATAATGCAATAATTCACCCTCAAATAATGAAAAGGGGACTTAATTTTATTCCTAGGAATATAAAGATTCATATGTTGTAAAAGAAAGATGAAAGGTCATGTGGGGCATAAGCTGAAGAGTATTTTTAAAATATATACACTGTAATGACTTCCCCATTCCAAGGGGTTATCAATTTCATATGTTCAAGAGTATATAGCTACTTAGAATAAGAAAAAGATATATAATTCCTCCATTTTCCTTTTCATGTGTTCTTCCATCTCTCTCATTGTACAAATTTACCAATATGTCAATAAAGAAAGGAGTTTGATACTTTTCTAGATCATTGAATAAGTGAAATTTTATGTTCATGGTTTCATTTTATCTTGATATAACTAGCAATTTTATTTTTCTATCTAATTTTGTGTGTTAATAATTTCTAGTTAATCCTTGCAAGAATTTGAGTTTCCCTAATTGTATTATTAATCCCTCTCCTAACTTCCCACTCCCACTTTCCCACCTACCTAGCAAATTCCTCCCTTGCACAAAGTGCAAGCATTTTTCGTTGTTGCATTGGATTATGCCTACTGGATCCTTGGAAACCTAACAAACCAAAGTTTTTTTATGTTTAAACATAATAATGGATCTACCTATTCAAGCAGAGGGACCTAATCCTAGAGTGTTGGTCGAAACCCATTAATTTTTCCTATCGATAAATATTCTTGCCAACAGGTTTTTGGTACCGCTTGTGGGGAATATTTTTCTACTTTTTACCCAATATACAAACCAATTTTTTTTCAAATATTCAAAAAACCAAAAATATGAAATTTGAAAATCCAAGAGCCTTATGTCTTCCAATGGCTATTTTAAGTAATCCTCTAATCCAAAGACCTCAACTCCTTTTCCATATCCAAGAAGATATTGCATCAAACTTGAGGGAAAATATTCGGAACAACAAAGTGAACTTTTTCCATTACCAAGCCATTACAAGAGTCTTAGATTCTTAACAACAACGTCCAAAAAATTAGAAAGAGAAAAACAATTCCAATTTCAACAAAGGAGAGCTTAAGTCAATCCAAATTCTACAAGTTGGCTGATCGTAGATTCACCGGTCCGAGAGACAAAGAGGAAATATTGACCCCATATTTGAAGAGCTCCAAAGGTGGAAAGAACAAGTCATAAATTCACGGTGCTCCCTTCATCCCAAAAATTCTCTCATCGGTATCCCAGGAGGTGTCAATCCATTGGACATAGAATATCTAGACCTTAGAGAGGAATTTGAAGAATTTACGGAAGATGAAGCAAAGGAAGAGGTAGAAGCGAGAAGAAGTAGAAGCGAAGGAAGAGGTAAAAGTATGGACAAAGGAGAGACACCTCCACCGATTGTGTCATGCGGTAGAAACACGAGTCCACTCAACCTCCCTCAACCAATCCATGAATTATCAATGGGATATAGAAAGAGTTTTCCCAAATTTAGAGGAGATGGTACACAACTCCTAGAAGAACATGTGACAACATTCATCACTTCCTGTGGTGTACTAGGAGTGGAGCATGAGGATGTGTCGGTCAGGTTGTTTATGGAATATCATGAAGACAAATATGTAGAATGTTTCTATCTTCTACCAACTAAATCCATCACTCGTGGTGATGACATCAAAACTATTTTCGAGGATAGATTCAAATATATTGAGGACTACTAGGACCTCCTTGTGGAGTTTGTGTAAATGAAAAAGGAATCTAACTAGAGTATGAGGGATTTTACAGTCCCAACACAATAGGTTAATCAAGAGAATACCCTATTAGGAAATATATATACAAAGTGCTCACATTATTGTTGTGAGAGTTATATTATAATGTATGGGTTAATTATATTTACATCTTGGTAAATCTAGTATGTAAATATAATTATGTGATGTAAATGAGTTGTAATAACAAATCATATAGTTATTTTAGTGTGATTTGGTTGTTAATCTAAATTCACGTAAATAAGTAATGTGAGAGAGCGGAGTGTTGTTAGAACAACTTCTTAGAAAATAGGATCAATCTCTCCTATTTATTTATAATGTCTTGTACAAAGGAAATAGAGAAAAGTTGATTATTATTGTGTGACTAAAAATAGTGTAGTGTTTGTTCTTCTCCATTGCATGAGATAAATCTTTGCATATGATTGACTAATACCTATAAGTGGCATGGAATTCATGTTTTAATAAATCTTTATAGATTAACTTTGTATTTTTGTATAGATATCGTACTTATTTTCTAACCATAGTCTCTGATATTCAACGATCTATGTATATTATCCTTTCACTTATGACTTCATTGATAAGTCAGATATGTACATTAGGATTTTTTATCTCAGTATTGTATCGATTAATGAATTGAAACTCATCATTTTGACATGTATTTAATCTTCATCAAGTTCCGCAGAATCCCTCCTTTGTATCTAGTTAACTTTGGGCATATCAAATTAGATCTTTTATGAAAGTGTGTGCATTTATAAATTCGCAGGTCGGAATTATGCAAGGCTTGTGAATATTAAAAGGTGAAATATCGGAAGATGTTAACTATAAATACTTTTAGTTCGTACTAGATCTTTATTGAGATCGTTTTCTATAATACTTTATTGGCTTAGCCATATTCAAAAAAATATAGTGAGATACATTCAAATCTGCGTGCATGGAGCACCTTCCACATATGATCACGGCTAATCCTTCCCAGATGGCATGTGTAATTGAGATATTTGATATGTTTTCTGAGATGATTTGTCAAATCATTAACTAGATTCTAGATGGACTCATAACGTTTTACAATATTATTCTTCAAGCCCTCATCAAGGAAATAAAATGTATGGATGTGGCCCATATGGCTTGAGAGGTGACGTGGAATGAGATGGTATTCATATCGTGTTTAAATGCGATTACATATCCTTGGATATTGACTACTTTTTTATGAAATAGACTATATTACTTAATAAAAATATTACAGCTATCCACAAAAAATATGGGTGGTAAAGGGCACACCCCGTGTTCAAACTAGCCGAGGCTAGGAGTCCAAAGTATCAAAAGGCAACAATGCCACAAAACAAAAGGAAAATAAACTAAGCTGCCACAACAAACATAGCAGCAGGGGGCGGTGGTGGGGGCCCTTTGTCCTCCAGGTTACCACCTAGAAGATCATTTCCATCCGGAAGGGGCGGCCAGCCAGTGCCAACTTCTTCTTCTTCTTCTTTGTCCTGCAAATTAGGCGATATGGCGAGAGCCGGCCGAGGACGTTTCCTTAATCCCATCCATACCATTGCGTAGGAGGCGGGAGTGGTGGCGGAGCCCTGACCCGGTGTGATGCGTGGGCCGCTGTGGGGACCCCCAACCACCCCGATTAACAGGGCTCCACCGATGATCTTGTTACCACCTGGGAGAGCGATGACGGTGGGTACGTTCATTCGACCGGCCATGTCCACGGCGACCTCTCAAACAAACACTTCCAGAAGGGGAGGTGGGGGGCTCCCGTGCCACAATGTCTTTGCAAGGAGCGTTGTCCCAGTGATCCAGGAGGCTCTGGAGGTTCCGCACTTCTAGCTCAACCTTGCGGGCCTGATCCTGGATCTGTAAGAACACATTCGAGATAAGCAAGGCCTTATCATAATGCGAAAGAAAGCAAGAAACTACGGAATTAGCAAAAACATCGAATTGCATTCTTTCCATATAAAAAAGGGATCTCCACTCTGAAAGTATGCGACACTTGTACAAAAGCATGGGGAATGGAAATAGAATCCCCAAGCAAAACGTGTTGCCAAAGAAAAGGAGCTAGGTGAAACAGTTGAAAAAAATCATGGATCCAGACCCAAATAGCCTGAGCTTTTGGGCAGAACTAGAACAAATGCGTAAGCGTCTCAATATGCCCATAAAAAGGCCAAAGCCAAGGAGAAGTCCCATAATGAGCTAATATGCACCTAATAAGGATGCCTTGAAAGAGCAGGCACCAAGCAAAATAGTCTAGCTTAGGCTGAAGGATGGCCTTCCAAACTGTGTGAAATCTAGCTTCCTAGGAGGATCATCCAGAGTTAAGGGACCACGGAACTCAAAGAAAGCCACCATTGGCAGCACTGGGGCGAGAAGAGCATACCCTTTGCTTGGGGAGTAATTTAAGAATGGGGTATCGGAAACCATTTCCAATCCTTCCACAAAGGCCTGAGAGATACAATACCCACTTTGTGAAGCATCTCAGCAGGAATGGAATCAATAATTTCTTGATAAGACTCTTTGTTATCTGAAACAAGACGAAATTTGGCTTTAGCTTGGGGCAAGTGAGAAGCATTCTAGACTGCTGAAAAATATGTCATTAAGAGTGCGCAAGCCTCGACGATATAACTTGAGGGAATGAACCCAGGGCACTTGAGAAAGTGGAACATCATGAAAATTAATGAGCAGAGACCACCAGATGTTGTGGTCATTAATGGAAAGCCCATTACGGAAGCCATCCCCTTCCCAGATTAAAAAGGGTTTGAGAAACTCCTAGGCTTTCCATATGCTTTTGACAACAAAGGTGCCCACAATCTTGACCGGGGCTTTGAGAATGAGCAGACTGTGAAAATCTAGCCCTTGCCAAGTTTTGCACCCTTGAGGGGAACCTTGGCAAATACAATTATGAATCAAGACTTTCCAAGCTTCATTACCAGTGTAGCCTGAATGATCCACTTGGCAGCCAATGTAGTCCCCTGGTGGCCAATGTCGGTCAGCCCAAGCCCACCAGAAGCCCTAGGGAGGCAACAATACTCCCAGGAAACTCTGTGGAAACCTTTTCCAAGCTCCGAGTTAGCCCAAAGGAAATCTCTGAGAAGTTTTCCAGCTTCTTGTAGGAGGCTTTGGCTGGCACCCAACATGAAGAATAATAAACATGAGTGGTAGCCAAAATCTTGGAGCAAATCTGAAATTTTCCCACAATGAAAGGGGTTTAGTAATCCATTATTCCAACTTGCGGGCGACTCTGTCAATAACATACTGCCAAAGTTGACTGGGGGCAGCATCAAAAGCAAAGGGGATACCCAGGAATTTAAAAATTTCTCCATGCTGGATGTACTTCCAGTCAAAATGATTAAGCCAATCAGGCTTGGGGAGAAAAGATTCCTGAAGCACTGGGTCTTACGCCATTGGATCTGGAACACAAGCACCTTTGGGTCTTACACCATTGATCTGGAACACGAAGCTAAACAATACATGTCCAAACATTGCATGGCATTGGTAATATTAGTTTCTTCCTCCAGGAGCGTGAGGAAGGAGTCATCTACAAAATGCCCATTGATAAGCTGAAGGGGAGTCGGGGAAGGGAGCTGAATTCCATGCACAAGCCCCTGGTCCCGAGCATGGGCAAGGAGAAACCCAAAACCTTCAGCGGCAAGCACATATAGAGTAGGTGCTAAAGGACATCCTTGCCTAATAGAGAGGAAAATCCCAAATTGCTCAAAAGTATGACCATTTATAGAAAGTGGGGTAGAGGCATCAATAAAAAGCATTTTGACAACGGAGGCTGATGAAGACCGAACTGAATCTCAACACTTCAAGCATCACCAAAATGAAATGCCATTCAATCCTATCATAAGCTTTTTCAAAGTCAATTTTGACAAACATGACAGATTTCTTAGAGGTTCTAGCCCACTCCATGCCTTCCCAAACAACCAAAATATTATCCAGAATGTACAGTCTGTATGAAACCAATTTGCTCAGGAGTGATGATAACTGGAAAGATGGGCCAAAGTGAAGAGCTAAAGCCTTGGCTATGATCTTATATGAGACATTGAGCAAGGCAATCAATCGCCAATTATATATGAGTTTTGGGTCTCTGCTTTAGGCATGAACTTAATGTGACCCCATTTAATAAGGGCGTTGAGGGACCACGGTGGAGAGCTTTGAGATAAACTTGAGCGGATCCCGGTGACCATGTCCCAAAGGGCTTTGTAGAACTCACAAGGAAATCCATTGATGTCGGGGATTTGCCATTGGCCATGAGGAGAGACTTCATATAAATCCTCTAAGGTAAGCAATCTATCACAGACAACCCACTGTGCACTCGAGAGTTTGCATGGAACCATCGAGAGGCATTTAGTGAGTGCGGCTTATCGCTCAGGAGACTCCTCCTACACTTTAAAAACTGAAGATAGTGCCTAACAAAGGCTTGGACCATCTGAGGAGTGTCTGTAATCCAAACACCAGCATCAACAATAGTAGAAATTTGCTGGTTTATGTGCTTGGCTTTGAGCCGCTAGTAAAACTCTTTGGTGTTACGGTCTCCAATTTTAAGCCAGTGCAGCCAAGCTTTGATCTGAGCACCCCACGTTGTGTAATCATCAAGCAATGCAGATTTTCTACCTCAATTTAGCAACTTGGAGTTACAGAGCCACATTGAAAGGATCCTGGGTGAGCACCACCGTGGAGCGGCTCAGCTTGGCGGAGGTGGTGGAGTAAGCTCGCCACCGAAATTTAGCGAGCTGGACACCGTACATCCAGAGGAATTTAGTTAGCCAAATTATAGCGTCCTTCCACCAGCTTATCCATCCAACCTTACCAAGAGGGCGAGGTGCGAGGTTCCAAATTTGGCAAATGTGTGCCAATGTGGGGTCATGATGCAATAAAGCAGTATTTAAATAAAACTATGTTTTTTAATCTGTGGCAGTTGAAAAGTCCATTCAATATGGAACCGGATCGGAATGTGGTCGGAAAGGACAACGCTGGAAAAGCTTCCACCGGAAGAGAATAACAATTTGGAAAATTTAAAGAAAGGTTATAAATGGATCATTGCATAATCTAGCCTTTTAAAAACTTGATCTTGGCCATTTATGAGATTAGACCAAGTGTACCATGGTAGCATATTGGTGTGACGTGAAAAATTGGGGTCATAAAACCTAAATTTATTGTGCATGTAAAACCAAGCCTCCCTTTCACCAGCTAGCCACCTCATGGGTAAAAGACCTAGTTTATCATTGGGCTGCTCCACCATATTAAAATCCCCATTAATCAGCCAGTGCGCAATTGGTAGGTCGTCAACCACCCACCGCCAAAGCACCATCCTTTCTAATGCATCATTAGGTGCATAAACATTGATAATCCCAAAGGAGAGATTTTCAATATTGAATAGCACCCAGAGAATACGGTTGTCAGGGTCACATCCATGATTGACGTAATGTGGCTGCCATTTCGAGAGAAATAAATGTGATCATTCCACCTCTGCCAATAGCATGGTTGCTAGAGATAGCTAAACTATCAGGCCAAATAGTCCTGCAATGAATCAAGTAAAAAGCCTGAAACTTTGATTTCCTGCAAACACAGAATATCCATATCCGGGAAGCTTGTCTGAAAGTCTTGCAAAATTTATTTGTCAGTGGATGTCATGAGACCCCGCACATTCCATGAGTAGCAATTCATGAGGAAACATTATCAAGATGCATCTTTGAGTCTAGCTCACTCAAACCATCAAGGGCTCCAAAACTGTTCTATAAAAACTATTGCTGGTTAAATGTAACAAAATCAGATAGTTGAGCAGCCTGCTGGTTGGTAGGGTTGTACTCCCCTTCCTCATGCTCATGAGGAGGGCTGCGAGAATGCCGAACTGCCTGCTTTCATGGAGAAACCACTTTGTTAGGTACGAGTAACGGTTGAAGTGACCCTCATGCTGCAAAGTAGTAGGCTGAGAGCTTGAGGCCAGAGGTGCCAATTTACTTGAAGAAGCCAATACCTTCGTGTGGGCTAGAGGCAACTTGGTATCCAAAGGTTTCTTTGCAGCTGAGATGGAAACATTTTGAGGCACCTTTCCAGCTTGAGCAGCTGAACCATGTTGCGAAGGCCCGATATGAGCGGCCTTGATCTTATTGGTTTTACGGCCACCCACAGTGTGCCAGCCCTCCTCCTCAAGTTGAGGGCGGGGATCGCCCATGGGCTTTGAAATGGCGCGGCAAGCGGCCAACGAGGACAATCCCCGATTTTATGATCAAAAGATTGACAATGAAAACAAGTGTTCGGAAGGTTGATGTATACCACCTTCTGGGCAAAATATACATCAGCAACATGATAGGAAATCAATTCTTTCAGGTCCTTCAAAAGGTCCAATTCAATGCAAACCCTTTTTTGCGGCCTAGGTGCAAAGAACCTAGAAGGTTCTGTGTAGATAACATGGCCGAGAGTTGCAGCAATACATTCTAAGAAATGCCAACACGACATAGGAAGCCCTGGGAATTCAACCCAAATGGGGACTTTAAGGGCCATCTGGTCAAAGACAACAAAGTCTCTGGTCCAGGGTGACAAAACCAACAGGGAGCTTCTCACATACCAAGTTTGCTACTTATTCAAAATAAGGAAGCATGGCTAGGGTCAGCAAATCGTAGGCAAAAAAAACCACGGGTTAGGTTTTGGATGGAATCCAGCTTAACACCGTGCATCGTCTAAGCATATTGGACCCAAGATTTAAGCATACTTTTAAAGGGAGTCCTTCCCACAAAATATCCTTTTAAATAGAATTGTTCTAGCCATTTGAGACAAAATCAAATTCTAAAAGTGGTAAAACAATATTAGGAGGAGAATTTTCACCTCGTGGAATACTTTAGGCGAAACTTGTGATGGCACTTCACCGGAGCCATTGTTCGCAATCTCACTACTCACGTCGCAGTTGAAACAACTAGACAAGATTCATGTGAAGTCATATTTAAAGCCCGTGCGCAAGGCTCTAGAAACGAGGCTGAATAAATGCATTAATGGCAATAGATCTCTTCTTTGTAGACGAAATCATCTTTGTTCTCGGCATGCAAAAGCTAGTTTTGCAGCCATAACCTTAACAACTTTGAAAACCGATATTGACTAGGTTTGAGGTTTTATCCCTTAAAATATATTGGATGAAGATTGAGAAAGAAGAAATAGACGTGTTTTCTGCATGGGACGTTTGAGTCATTTAGGTGATAAAAGCTATATTTTAAAGTTTGTTTTTTATATAGGTTTCTGTATTTAGTTTTGTAATAAGAGTAATATACTTTGTTGTTTATAAGTATTCAATTCATATTTAAGGTCATTCCTTAAATTAGTTATTATAGTGGGTTATATTTTCTAATATTAAATTCAATACAAATCTATTATATGTATGTCAAGAATCATGAATCAATTATGACAATTGTTGTGTCCTTAAATAAAGTGTCATTTTATGTTGTTATATTGTTTCTTTTGTGCTCCATAGTTGATAAAAATGCATTAGTCATTGTCAAGTGTCAAAAGTTCAAATTAATTTCATTAAGTTAATGTAGAGTCTTTTTGTCCAAATCAAAGTGTCATCATGAAACTCATGGGTAATTTGAGTCAAAACAAAAAAAAATCCTTACAGACGCAGTTTCAATGTTACCTGAAACCTGGATAATAAAGTGTTTCACATTGAGGGGGGATTATAAAAATAAAACTAATGTGGAAATTGTTGAGATTTATATCCAAATCATCTTTGGGGTAGCAACATGTGACTAGATGATGGAGGCGCATGAGGATGGAGAAGCAGATCAACGTCCTCTCGCCAACTGTAAGCAATGAGGCCAAAAATTAGGTTGTGGATTTTTGTTTGGTGTGTTTTCCTTTAGTTGCAAAGTATTTGTCATTTTTGTGTATTCAGTTTACAATATGTTTCAGTTGTATAAAATGAGTAGATTCTGTGTACTTTTTCATGTGAAAATATAGTGTAAATATTAAAGCGTGAGGTAAAATTAGCATCATGATACTTGAAGAGGATGATCAAAGGTTCATACCTTGGACAAGGGTCCATATTTGATGAACATGGGTTCATATCAGATGAGCAGGGGCTCTACTGAGATTATTTATTAGCCATTTCACAACCATTAGAGAAAAAAGATCATGAGCACACATGAACGTCAAGCTGCAGAATAATAGCGACTATTTTTCTCTCATATTTGCACTAAGGGGGGGAATGTTAGGAAATATATATAGTGCTTACATTATTATTGTGAGAGTTAGATGATAATGTATGGGTTAATTATATTTACATATTGGTAAATATAATAATGTCATGTAAATGATTTGTAATAACAAATCATATATTTATTTGAGATTTATTTGGTTGTTAAACCAAATTCACGTAAATAAGTAATGTGAGGAGTGTTGTTAGAACAACGTTTTAGAAAATAGGATCAATCTCTCCTATTTATTTGTAATGTCTTGTACAATGGAAATAGAGAGAAGTTGATTATTATTGTGTGTTTAAAATTGTTTTAATTTTTTTTCTTTTCCATTGCATGAGATAAATATTTGCATTTGATCCACTAATACCTATCATACCCTTAAAAGCTATTCCATGTGATGATAATGTGAAGATATTCTTCATCAACACATAGTTTCTTGAGGAAGGATTCATTCTCGAAGATCCTTACCTAGGAATCTTAAAGAAGCTCAAGACTATGCTATTGAGATAGAAGATGATCTAATTATGTCCGGAAAAGTAAAAAAACCATATTGTAAGCAAAAATGTCGAAGTTCAAGTTCCACCTGCTAGCACAAACCCCCTGGTTTAAAAGTTGAAAAATGATGTGATTGCACTCAACAAGCAAATTTCACAGAGTAACTTAAGGGATTCTCCAAAGAAGAGGAAATTTCCAAACACAAAGTATTTCTCAACCTCCCGCAAGATTTCTCTTAAGTCATTTCTAATAAATGCAACCTATGATGTAGAAGAGGAAGAAGAAATTGAAGAACTAGAAGATGAGAATAAAGATGAAAATGTTCTTGAGATTGAGGAAGTTGAAGATGATGCACATATTGGTTTCCTGAAATATTATTCGAGAGATGATGATAGAGAATATGCACTTTGAGTTTCTCATGCATCGTATTCGCTCACTCTTAATCTCAAAAGGGAGTTTCTTCCTCGGTGATGACTTGTAAGAAATAATAAAGTGGATGGTCCTCATGTGGAAACTCCACAAAATAGGATAATCAATAGAGGATCCCCTCTCTTGCCTTAAATAGGGGAGAGTTATAAAAATAAAACCAATGTGGAAATTATTGAGATTTATATCCAAATCAAGATGAGGTAACAACATGTGACTAGAGGATGGAGGCACAAGAGGATGGAGGATAGTCAAAGCATCCTCTCACTAGTCAGTAAGAAATATGGATGCAAAATGAGGTTGTAGATTTTTGTTTCAGTGTGTTTTCTTTCAGTTGCATAATACTTGTCATTTTTTTGTATTGGTTTATAGTATGTTCCTATTGTAATAAAGTGAGAAAATTGCTATGTACTTTTCTGATGTGAAAATATAGTATAAATATTAAAGCGCGAGGTAAAATTAGCATCATGATACTTGAAGAGGATGAACAGAGGTTCATACCTTGGACAAGGGTCCATATTTGATGAACATGGGTTCATATCGGATGAACAGGGGCTCATACCGAGGTTTTTGGTTAGCCTTTTCAAAACCATCAGAGAGCCAAGATCATGAGCACGCATGAATGTCAAGCTACTGAGAAGAATTATGATTATTTTTCTCTCATGTTTGCACTAAGGGGGAATGTTAGGAAATATATATAGTGCTCACATTATTATTGTGAGAGTTAGATTATAATGTATGGGTTAATTATATTTACATACTGGTAAATATAATAATATGATGTAAATGATTTTTAATAACAAATCATATAGCTATTTGAGCGTTATTTGGTTGTTAAACCATATTCACGAGTACGTCCACCAAGTTGACGGGCCAAAAGGGGGTCTTAAGTGGATGCATTTTTTTGAAAAAAAAACTTCAACTTGTACGAGTTTTTCGAAATAGTTACACTCAAAATTGGAAGATGTCGTATAAATATGAATCGTAGAATTTTGAGTCTAGTTTCTAAGCTACTAAATTTTATTGAAAAAGGATAATTTTAAGTCGGTAAAACAACTAAAATACCAACATGTGCTCTGTTTTTGTTAAAAAACATAATAGAGTGACTTTCGTGCCCCCACCATTTTTTGAGCACCATTTAGTATTTTTGAAAACCCTTTGGTAGAAAGATAGCTAGGAGCATATAGTTTGTGTTAGAATTTATTTTAAAAAAATGTAGTAAATGTTTTTTTATTTATGATTTTTCTATTACATAAATTTTATGTTTTGGAAAATAACAGACTCATTGTGCCCCCCACCCCCCACCCCTTAACTACCTCAAAAAATATTGAAAATTAGATTTTTTTGAATATGTATATAATTATGCCTAGTTTGTGCCTAAACAATTTTTATTCAATTTTGATAAGTCAAAAAAAAGATAAACGAAAAAAGATAGACATGTTTAAACTTCAAAAAATAGATATAAAAAGGCATAGTTAAGAAAATAAATAATATGGAAACCTTGTATTTGTTAGAAAAACTGAAAAAAAATTATACAAAGAAGAAACTCTGCTTTACATCATGGTATAATTTTTTTAAATAAATCGATCATTTGATGTTGATTTATCATGATGAAAGTTGGATTTTTGTGTTTTTCTATAAAAACATGCGCTTTGCTGTGTTTGTGTAGGTCCATGCCTCAGGCTTGAGGATCCAAACCGGATTCCAAGCCTTTAGGAATGTGTTGGAAAAGGTAAAAAGCATAACACATTTGCGTTATTCTTTGTTTATGTATCATTTCCCCCCAATGTCCCTTTCATCTCTTTCACGGGAATTCTGCATACATTATGTTTGGTCGGCAATTTTTATATATTCTTGCATTATTTTCTAGTAGTTCATTTTGTTCCCTACCCCACTAGTTTATTTTTTCTAATCATGGGAGATATAATTTGAGCTAAGGACAAGAGGAAAGTCAAGAACAAGACACCAGAGCAATTGGAAGAAATGAGAATAAAGAAATTAAAGATAATGCAAAAACTTCATGTAGGGCATGATACATCTACTATATAAAATGTAGCTAATTTATATGATGAACACATACGCATTATGCTTTGGTAAATCCCAAACATGAAAATTTAAAACATGATTGTGTTATAATAAAATGCGTACATGTTTTTTTTCAGGTTTTTGTCCACTTTTTGGCCCTCCAATTTTGTGCACTTACCCTCATGTAAATAAGTAATGTGAGGAGTGTTGCTTTAGAACAACCTTTTAGAAAATAGGATTAATCTCTCCTATTTATTTATAATGTCTTGTACAAAGGAAATAGAGATAAGTTGATTATTATTGTGTGATTAAAATTCTTTAACTATTTTTTCTTCTCCATTACATGAGATAAATATTTGCATTTGATCCACTAATACCTATCATACCCTTAAAAGTTATTCCATGTGATGATAATGTGAAGAGATTCTTCATCAACACATAGTTTCCTAAGGAAGGATTCATTCTCCGAATATCCTTACTTAGGACTCTTAAAGAAGCTCAAGACTATGCAGTTGAAATAGAAGATGATATAATTATGTTTGGAAAAGTAAAAACACCAAATTGTAAGGAAAAGATCAAAGTTCCAATTTTGCCACCAAAGCCCCCTGGTTCAAAAATTGACAAATTATGTGATTGTACTCAAGAAGAAAATTGTCAGAGAGTACCTTGAGGGATTCTCACAAGAAGAAGAAATTTGAACACAAAGTATTTCTCGCCTCCTGTAATATTTCTCTTGAGGCACCTCTAATAAATGTAACTTTGTGATGTAGAAGAGGAAGAAGAAGAAATTGAAGAACTAGAAGATGAAAATGAAGACAACAATGTTCTTGAGATTGAGGAAGTTGAAGGCGTTGTATAGATTGGTTTCTGAAATATTATTTGGGAGATGATGATGATGAAGATGCACTGAGTTTCTAATGTGTCATATTCACTCACTCTTAATCTTAAAAGGGTTTTTCTTCCTGATGATGGTGTAAGAAATAATAAAAGGATGATCCTCGGTGGAAACTCCACAAAATAGGATAATCAATAGAGGATCCCTTCTCCCGCCTTAAATGGGGGAGAGTTATAAAAATAAAACAAATGTGGAAATTCTTGAGATTTATATCCAAATCAAGCTGAGGTAGCAACATGTTTCTAGATGATGGAGGCACATGAGGATGGAGGATTGTTAGTGTCCTCTCGCCAATTTGTAAGAAATAGGGACGTAAAATGAGGTTGTGGATTTTTGTTTTAGTGTGTTTTCTTTCAGTTGTAAAGTATTTGTCATTTGTTTTTATTTAGTTTACATTATGTTCTTGTTGTAATAAAATGAGAATATTCCTATCTAATATTCTGATGTGAAAATATAGTGTAAAGATTAAAGTGGGAGGTAAAATTAGAATCATGATACTTGAAGAGCATGAAAAAGGTTCACACCTTAGACAAGGATCCATATTTGATGAGCGGGGGTTCATATCGGATGAGCGGGGGCTCTACTAAGGTTGTTAGTTAGCCTTTTCACAACCATCGAGAGAGAAAATATTATGAGCACACATGAACGTCAAGCTACAAAATAATTGTGATTATTTTTCTCTCATGTTTTCACTAAGGGGGAATGTTAGGAAATATATATAGTGCTTACATTATTATTGTGAGAGTTAGATTATAATGTATGGGTTAATTATATATACATATTGGTAAATATAATAATGTGATGTAAATGAGTTTTAATAACAAATCATATAGTTATTTGAGCGTGATTTGGTTGTTAAACCAAATTCACGTAAATAAGTAATGTGAGGAGTGTTGTTAGAACAACCTCCTAGAAAATAGGATCAATCTCTCCTATTTATTTGTAATGTCTTGTCATACAATGAAAATAGAGAGAAGTTGATTATTATTGTGTGATTAAAATTATTTTACTATTTGTTCTTCTCCATTTCATGAGATAAATATTTGCATTTGATCCACTAATACCTATCATACCCTTAAAAGCTATTCCATGTGATGATAATGTGAAGAGATTATTCATCAACACACAATTTCCCGAGGAAGGATTCATTCTCCAAATATACTTACCTCGACTCTTAAAGAAGCTCAAGACTGTGCTATTGAGATAGAAGATGATCTAATTATGTCTAGAAAAGTAAGAAAACCAAATTGTAAGCAAAAAGGTCAAAGTTCCAATTCCACGGCATAGACCCCCTGGTTTAGAAATTGACAAATGACGTGATTGCACTCAAGAAGAAAATTGCATAGACTACCTTGAGGGATTCTCACAAGAAGAAAACATTTCTAAACACAAAGTATTTCTTCGCACCCCTACAGGATTTATCTTGAGGCACCTCCAATAAATGCAACCTATGATGTATATGAGGAAGAAGAAGAAATTAAAGAACTAGAAGATGAGATTGAAGACAAAAATGTTCTTAAGATTGAGGAAGTTAAAGATGATGCATAGATTGGTTTCCTAGATTATTATTTGGTAGATGATGATGATGAAGATGCACTGAGTTCCTCATGTGTCATTTTCACTCAATCTTAATATCAAAAGGAGTTTCTTCCTTAGTGAGATGTAAGAAATAATAAAAGGATGATCCTTAGGTGGAAACTCCACAAAATAGGATAATCAATAGAGGATCCCCTCTCCCGCTTTAAATGGAATCATCGAAGGAGAAACCAGATCCATTAGTAAGCAATAATTAAGCTTCCTTGACAAGTAAGTCCTCCAATACTTCCCCTAGCACTAATTGTGTACCTAAGGCCAATCTTGAAATTTATTAAATTCTCAAACAAAATAGCTACTCCTTCCCATCCCATTACTCCCTCCACTAAAAATTCCCAAGATTCTAATAAAACATCTCCTCTACCTCGTAAAATATCCAATTCTCTACAAACATCAAGTCCATCCACCTCTATTACATTTGATATAATGAAGCATGTAAACAAGTCTAAAGTTCAGATTTTAGAATCGACTTTTTACAAATGCACTTTGAAAATTTTGAAAGGCTTTTCATTTGTATAAAGGGTGGTAACCCAAATCTGAATGCTCTTAATCCCACTTCCAAATGGTTACTACCAACACCACCCACTCCTCCAACTCAAAACATTCATACATTGAGCGCATCCAAAACTAACAAAGTAGAACCATTCTAACTTTCTCTCATGATTAAAGGACATCAACTAAATAATTGTGTAATAGACTTTTGCACCTCAAATAATGTGATGCCACTCAAATTTGCTAATGCCCTAGGAATTACCTTGACACAATAAAATAGCTATTGCTACTCTATGGATTCCAAAGAGGTGCCGCTAGTAGGAGGAATGAAATTTTCTCGGGTGGCCCTTGCAGATTTTCCAAACAAGAAGGTTTTTCTAAAAATTTTGGTGGTAGATATCCCAATATCTTTTAGCAAATAACTCAAAGTGATATAAAGGAATGCTTGTTCTACGAATGTGTAAGTAAATATTTACCTCAAGTGATCTTTGTAAATACCACCAATGAGTGGTATCTTTGACATTAATTATTTTCTTACCTATGGTGAGTGCCTAACTCATCTTGATTATAAAAATAAGAATACTCAAACTCAAATCAACCAATTACGTCATTTGGTATCGTGTGTTATACAAGAAAGGACTTGATGGATGATTTTTGAGGTGTGTGGACAAAGGAAATAAGATAATTTTCTAAGAGCATATCACAATCAAACTTGTGGTGGGAATTTCTCTCCAATGGTTAATGCTCACAAAATTTTTTTGGTAGGTACTCTTTGTCCTACCTTGTTCACATATTTTCAAGAATGGGTCTCCGAGTGTGAACCTTGTTAAAAAAAAATTTTAGAGGCCACAAATTGGTGCACTTCTTCTCTCCCAGCTAGTGGTGACCAAAGAACCGTTTCAACGATGGGGTATGTACTTCATCAGATTTCTCAATCCCCAATCAATCGTAGGGAATATCTACATTCTAACGGTGATTGAATGCTTTAAAAAGTGGTGGAGGAAATTCTATCTAAACAAACCAATTAAGAAATGGTATGCAATTTCATCAAGGAAAACATTATTGTCTATTTTGGTATCCCTCATAACATTGTGGTTGATAATGCCACATACTTTTTCTTCCATGGAGTTGACTAAATTTTTATATAGTTACGAATCTCACCTTTGTCACATGTATCAAACTCTTACCCACAAATGAATGATCGACTAAATCAAGTAATAAGAACAACACGGTTATTATTCGCAAGATAGTTGATGAGAACAAGAGAAATTGGTACAAGAAGCTCTATGATGCATTATGGGCATACCAGATCACTCCTAAGAAGGCAATTTGTATGTTACCATTCTAGTTTCTCTACAGGATCAATGTGGAGATTTCAATCACTATTGAATTGACACCACTCGATTGGTCAAAATAGTTGAAGATGGCCAGTATCATTGATCCCTTGACAAGAGAATGTTTTTTCTCAAAAATCTTGATAAAGACATATTCAAGGTCGTAGATCAAATAAAGGAGCATCAGTTGAAGGTAAAGAATTTGTTTGATGTGAAGGAAAAAGCCAAGAATTTCAAATTTGAAGATATTTTCCTATTATGGGAAAAAAGTTGAGAACAAAAATGAAGTCATGGGAATTTTAATTCCTTGTTGCTTAGTCATTCCAGATTTGGGAATCCTGTGGAGAAAATGTTTTCTATCTCTCGTATCTAGATGGCACATATGTGGAATTTCCCCACAATAGGAAATATTTGAAGTTGTAGAAACAATGAAAGTGTGTTTTCCCCCGTATGTACCATAGGTTATTTAGGATGTGTGTTTCCTTTTCCCGTTGTGTGTTTGTTTCCATTTTAGTCTTGTGTGTTCCCCATTTGTTGTGTGTATGTGTGTCCTTTTAGTCTATCTTTTCTTGTATGAGACTTTGTACAACCCAATGGATAAGGCACTGGTCCATGTCATCTATTGAGATTCTAGATTTATTATTTATCTTGCACTCACTTTTTTGATCCAAGATAAGTCCCCAAGTGAGAGATTTTTGTTTTCATGTGTTTTTAAAGGGAAAAAATCATGGTGAAAACATGAAAAATTTACCCTAGTGTCAAATTTTTTTCTTATAAGACCTCCTAAGAACTTCTTTAGATCTATTTCCTTCTATGTCAGAATATCTTATCCTTTAAACTGCTTATGTGTGTTGTAACAAACTTTCCCATGTGTTTTAAATGAGAAAGTAAGATCATGAAAGTCTTTCAATGCGGCGCTTTTCAAAGTGATTCTTTAGTGAGCTTAAAAGGGCTATTTTTAGCCTTTCTAAGATAGGTGTGCACCCCTCGAGTATATTTGAAGACCTAGATTCATCAAGAGGTGGTATTGAGAATTCAAGAACATTTTTCAAGTGCTTTAGGAAGATTTATGAAATATTTTGAATTTTGGGGATAAGTTCGGTCAAAGCCGGTTTTGAAAGTGAAATAACTTATAGTCTAAAATAACACATGAGCTTTGGGAAGTGATTATGGGAGCTCTATAATGAATTAGAGATAAAAAAAAGATACCATTAGAAAGGTAATTAAGTTTTATAAATGATGGTGGTCTTAGATTTTTCACAAGACATAGGTTCTTCTTCCCACGATATGTTTTTGTAAGCACAACATGTGGTCTCAAAAACAAAGGCTATTTTTCAAAGGAATTTAGGCCGAATTAGATCATGGGACATATCCGATTCTTCTATAAAAAAATTGTAGTAAAATTCATATAAATAAGTGATAGAAAATACCTTGATTCTCTAGAAACTTCGTCATCAAGGTTTTCTCCAAGGTAAGCTCTTGGACTTAGCTAAACACACAACTTGACATATGACAACATTTTTATATAGTACACACTTTCTTGTTCCGTATGGCCCATCCCCTTGGGAAAATTGGGAAAAGACATATCCCCATAGCCAAGTTATCCTTTGGTCCACCACATGAGCTTGATGAAGCCCTAAGTTACAAGTTAAGCTCCTCCTCACCTAATCCTATCCCTTCCTATCACACAATAAAAATCGCCACTTTTTAGCACTTAGATATAGGGAATACTTTTATTCCCATCTATTGGTGCTCGTTGTGATCTCGCACCATTTGCCCCGATTTTCCCTCGATCTACTGTTATGAAACATTTTGTCTCTCGATGTGGATGCTCTGAAGCTTTTACCTCCATTTGAATGCCTCGAATTATTTTTCAGAATCCATTGTCATGCCCTTTTTAAAGGAATCTCTGAGTTTGCCTTTTTTTCCCTAATTTCTTCAAAATCCATGGGCTCTTCCTTTTTCCTATTTTTCCCCAACCATGGAAGCTCAAGAATGATCAATTTATATTTGTATGCCTTTGAAAATCCAAATCCATGGTCAAAATATGCTTGGAACCATGTTTCACTTGGTTTTGTTTCAAAAAAATTCATCATTAGTGAAAAATCAGTTTCGGGCATGAAGGGTGAATTTATTTATTTTTGATGGTCTAACATGCGTGTTTTTCCTGTCAAAATTTCTCAAAGCATTCAATGGTCACGTGGCTTATTTTGGTTGGTCAGGGGATGACAGGAAAGTTTTTTAACTTGTCACTTTTTTTTTTTGGTAAAACGCCAAATTTGGTCCCATAGCTCCGCTCAATTTTGATTGGTTCTTTTAGTACTTACATGGCTTCTTCTAATTGGATGGGGTGCGACAGGTTTTGTTTTGAACTTCTTATTTTTGCTTACATTGGAAAAAATTTTGAACCAGCCTTGCGGCCCCGCCAAGCTTTGATTAAAGCAAAATTTAAGCGGCAGGGAAAAAGTCTTACTTTGACCCCTGTGAGAAGGACACGTGGCAAAGTTAAAAGTGGAGATGCGGGCCTTCGGAAGTAGGTTGGATATTTTTCCCTTTTGGAAAAATGGAGTAAAATTTTAAAATGGAAGCGCGCCCCCACCAAATCATTTTGAAGCCTTATAAGGTTCTTGAAGTTGCGCCATAACGACACGTGGAGGTCTCCACCGGGTCTTCTTTCCTTAGACTTTTCAGCAACTTCCTAAAGGACCCGAGACATGTGGCGAGCCCACACTCATTTAGGGTCTCTACTTTTGGGGACCGCCTCAAGATACGCCATTGAGATGAGTGGCGGTTTGAAAAGTCAAGAGCTTGGGAGGCGGAAAATCAGGGGCAACTTGGATTTTTGCCCTTGTTATTCAAAAGACTCGAAATCATCAAAATGACTGTAGGCCTGAAAAATGAATAGTCAAAAATTTTCTCCAGTCGATGGTGAAGGTGTGGACTTTCGGAGGTAAATTAGAAAATTTTCCTTTTATGGAAAATGGAGTTAAAAGTGTAAAAGGAAGCATGGTTGTCTTTGGGACCCATATCGAGACTAGAAGCAGAAGAAGGCGGAGGTGTGGGGAAAACTTGAAAAAATTTCCCTGTTCCAAAAAAGATGTGAAATAGAAAAATTTAGGCATGGTTCCTTTGGGACCCACATTGGGACATGTGTCAGGCCCATTTTTCAAAGGCAAAGGGGCGGAGAAAATTGAGAAATTTTGCATTTTTTCAAAAAGTGTAAAAGATAAAAAGGAACCCCCAGGCCCATCTTAACTTGGATATCCCACATGGATGGTACAGATTCAAAAAAGAGATCAACGGTAGTTGTGTGTCTGTATCTTCTTTTCCACCATTTCTTCTCTAAATATCCTAGGGATGTGAATTTTTACGGTTTTTTATCATTTCTTGGAGTCTCTGCACATAAAATGAAGAGGAACATTAATTTGGTATCCTGGTTGGGTGGGAAAAATTTGAAGACATCTTTGCAATCAAGACGTGATCTGATCATTGGCTTTGATCTGATTTTTAGTTTTTCTTTCCTTGGCATGCAAAGAACCAGATTTGACAGATTGGAGGAGGAATTAGTTGGCGCACGAGATGAAGAATGAATTACTAGGTGAAGAATTGAATGCTGGAAATATTTGGAAAGATTTTCCCTATGCACACCTAACAACTTTTTCAAAAATCTGATTATGGGAGTCTCAACATGTAATGGTGCTTTGAATGTCCATAGTTTTGGGGGAAAATTATGTTGTAAATGAAGTATTATAAATTGCATGAATTTTTCATTCAAATGGTTTGAGTGTTAGAGGCCGACACTGATTTTCTAAGAGAAAAGCTTGATAGAACTTGTCCTTCGAGAAACCATCGAATAAACTTGTTTATCTCCTTTGTGTTAAATTTGATAATGTTAAGGTGGTTGCAAGTGTAATCCATTGACAAGCTCTAATATTGTTCTAGAAACTCTCCCCTCTTGATAAATTTAATCAAACTTGATTTAATCTATGTTATCTTGGGAAAAATTGTGTTTGCTTCATTTATGAATGTCTGTAAGTAGTTTTCTTGTTCTGTTGCAATCTTACATTGAAATCTTTGTGAATCACATAAGATCTTATCTTGTGAATCACATAAGATCTTATCCTTGAGATAGTTTGGTGGCATTTGTAATTTCATTTATCATAAGAGCTTTCATTTGATAGTGAAATAAAAAAATTTAAAATCTTGTGACTCTAGCATGACTATAAGATTGTTTGTTAGCCTTTGAGGGTATCTTAGGCATGATGAAACAAAGGTTGATAATGTTAAGTTAAGTTTTCCAATTTGAGCCTTCATTTTGGATCCTTGAAGTTTATGTGAAAAGTGCCGATCTGGGCCTCCATTGAAGCACATATTATGGTTAAAGGAAAATCTTAGCTTTCCGAAGCATTCTGTTGTTCAAGCTCTCCATTTTTGTAAAAATTCTCAAGGATCTAGTGAATCAATTTCATTTCTACCTCACTTCCCACAAAAAATTCATTTAAAAACAACCAATCATACCCATACTATCATTGTTTGTCATGTGTGTATAAAAATGCATAATTTTTACTACGAAAAATGTAAAAAACAATAAGGTTTTTATTGTTTTTAGTGTCCTGAACCATGCTTAGAAAATATCTCCATCAACTAGAGTGAAAACTCATAAGAGTTAGGTTTTTTTGCATTGATCATATTTTCTTTAAGGTCTTCTTAAAATTTCACAAGGAAGGATATCTCCATCTCCTCCACAAACAACAAAGCTACAAAAAGGGTTCTCTCACCCTGGTTGAAAGGCACAACCATAAAGTAGTGAGAATAGGTCAAATCCTCTTGAAGATACTACCCATTTCTCCACATTTGAGTGATAAAGAGCAAGTTGTTTCATCCCACTGCAAAACAACACACTACATGCTCTACTTGTCTCTAAGCTTCCTACCAAACTTGTGATCTTCAGCCTTCACGAGGAGAATCAATTTGGGTACCAAAACCTGATTGGCACCGTTATCGGAAATAGTGGTTACAATTCATATTTAGACCTTGGTAAACACTTCTTATATGCTCTAAGTGCTAATACGTTTTTCAAACATCATCTTGTGTTGAGGCCTGTAAGAAGTATTCAAGGTTCATGCAAGTGCTATGTGTAATTCTTTCAGTTTCCACACCTAGTGCACTAGCTTTCATTGATAAATCTGGGTAAAGAAAAGTCAGATCATCCCATTTCCAATTTCTAGTATTGACATACATTTGATTAATCATATTTTAGTGCATTTGCACAACTAAGTTGGAAATCCTTAGTGGCAACTCCTGTTTATCTAGTTTTTGATGAGTACGAGTGTCTTAACCTCTGTCAAGTGAGTTTTGTTACTAATCTTTGCAAAGTTGTAAGGAAGAATATATTTCTTTTCTAGAGATCCTGCTAGGACATTATTTCCAGAGCTAAGAAAAACAAAGTCAGAAGGAAAAAAATCCTGGAGAGCTTTTAGAGATTAGTAGACAAGAAAATGGATCTCCATTGATGAAAGTGATTGGGCTATCATTGAATACTGCCATTAAAGTGCTTCTGAATCAGGTAGCCTCTTTATGGAATTGAATTATCCAACTAGAGAAAGGCCTTCATTTGATTTTGAAAAGTTTGTTTCTCATTCTTCCCCTGTCTTTTCAAAATATGATAGGGTTTTCTAAGAAACAAGGCCTTTAGGGGATATCCATTTTGAAAGTTATACTCCATTTTTTCAAAGACCCTTTGGCCCTTATCAATTTTTTTCTCCTCCTCCGGGTCACCTCCTAAACAACATGGCCCATTCCCCACCCAGACCTCCATTTGTTGTAAACATCTTTGGTCCTATAAATTTTACGGGGATGGTTGGTTATTCGAATGCAATTCCCTAGGATGTCGAGAAAATAAATTACCAATGTTCCGAGGAAATAACACTATAATCTGGTGATCAAAATTTAAAGGTTTTTTTATCAATATGATGGAAGACTTTGAGATTGAATATGAAGATGTATATATCAAATTGTTTATCCATACTTTGGAAGAGGATGCAAGGGACTAGTATAAATCTTTGCCAAATAATTCCATTTATTCTTTGATAGATATGAACAATGCATTTAGATCTGTAGTATGGTGATAGAACCTGACCCTAGGTTTCTTCTATCGAATTTGAAAAAATTAAGAAGAATCCTAATGATTCAAGTACATGATTTTATCACAAGGTTTAAATGGACCTTGAGGATATTTCTTGTTAGCTTAAGGCCATGTGATGAATCATGTTCGATCAAATATTCAAATGCATTTGATAAAAAAATTCTTACTACTCGAGGGATAAAACCCTACTAATTTGAGGTAGGCCTTCACCATGGCTCTAGAAATTGAGAATAACATCAAGGCAATTGAAAAGCCTCCAAAAAGGGAGGGTTGTAAAACTAATTAACCCGGAAAAGCCTCAAACAAGGATTTCGATTTAAAGGAAGTTGTGAAAACCTTGGCAGAGGCTATTAAAGAAATATCATACAAATTAGCCCGGGAAGAAAAAAGGATTGAGCAGAGTTCACAAGGTCAACACAAGCAATAAGGCTAAGACAGGTTTTTAAATCATCATAGAAATGATCAAAGATCTGATGATAGTGGCAAGGACCTGTTGGATTTGGTAATAAAAAGTACCAAAGCTAGGGAAAATGAAATATTACCCGATCCTTTGGCTATCGAGTTGTTGTGGAGGAGACATATGTCATTGATTGGTGTGATAGATGTTTCATTCCCCATGCTCCATGTGAGGAAGATCAGTAAGAAGAATAAGAATTTGATGATGATAATGATGATGATGTTTGCATGATGGGTTTCTCCACGAGCTCACAATAAGGGGCAACTTCAATTGAGGTAATAAGTGCTAGAACTGCTGCTGATTTTTGGGATTGCATCCACCGGGTACCTATTCTTCCTCCCTCTCATACTTTAGAAGTAGATACTATACAAGCTTTTGAATTTCCCAATAATGAATTTGAATATTTAAGAGATTTAATGATAAAGAAGTATGATGGAGGAATCCCATCTAAGGAGGACAAGTAGTTGTTGATGAACACTATTATTTCCCAAGAGAAGGAGTATAATAAAAGAAGTAGGGTTGTCAAAGGTACAGGGCCTCAAGCCAAGCCAAAAAATCCATTACTTTCAAATATTCCTAAAGAGGATCCTAAGAAAGATGCATCTACCAAGGGCCTTGCTGTCCCAAAAAAACTCATACCCCTCCTCATGCCCAAGTTGTCAAAAATCATGTGCCATATAATGATTTTATCAACCTTCCTTCCAATAATGCCTTGCCAAAGTCTGTCCCTTATGATATTTCCCATGTATTGAGTCGATCAAGATCTCAGTTCCAATTATTGAGTTGTTTAGGATTCCTGAGCACAAAAAAGGGCTTTTGAGTATTTGGGGCTGAAAGAGGAGAAGACTGCCCTAGGTAGAAATACAAAAATTGTGAAGACACCACCATTGTTGGAGGAACTAGGTGAACCACCGGAAGTTTATTTGGGGACATCCTTGGTGGAGTCTCAGCTAAATGTGGATCCATTCTTCATCACTCTGATAATTAAAGATAGGTTGCTACACAATTGTATGTTTGACTTAAGGGCATCATGCAATGTTATGCCTCTAGAAGTCATGAATGAGTTGGATATCAAAGTAAAATCAGCATATGGGAAGTGTACTTCTATGTACTCTAGAGAAGTGCAGTGGTGGGATGTTTGAAAGGTCTAGTGGTGCAGCTTGTAGCTTACCTAGGTAAAAACCGATGCTTGATGTTGTTATTGTTGATTTCCTAGCCAAGTGGGGTATGTTGTTATCTAGAAAATGGGCTGCAAGTGTTGGTGGGAGTGTTCAAATGGACATGTCCTATGCTACCATCCCAATTGAGGGTAGCCTTGTCAGGTTGTATGGAGAAAAGAAGATGTTGCACCTTATTGAAAATCGAACAATGCATCTTATGAAGTATTGTACACAAGTGTTGATGCTGATAAATTTTTAGGATATGCTGATGGAAAATAGCACAAGATTGAAGAATGTAAGTGTCTTGAATAGGCAGGATTTCCTTGGACTTTATTGTTTGATGGAGCTTGCTCCAAGTTCGGAAATGGTGTTGGTGTTTTTCTAATCTCTCCAGGATAGGAAGAGTTTTTCTTTTCTTTCAAACTCAACTTTGAGTGCACTAATAAAATTTTTGAGTATGAGGCCTTTGTTGTTAGGTCCGAGGATTTCTCGGAAATATGGTGTTAAAGACATCATTGTCAATGGAGATTCAGACTTAATTGTAAAGCAAGTCAAAAACTTTATGCCACAAAAATCAAGTGAATGAAACAATACAATCATGCAGTTTGGGATCTCATTGAGATATTTGATTCATTCAATATTGTGCATCATGATAAGAAGTTCAATGATTTGGTAGAAAAACTTGTAGTATTGGGATCTCAGTTTGATAATTATACAATATCCCCATATTGTGAATATGATGTTGAGGTTTTAACTAGGCCGTTTGTACCTAACAAGATTAAACATTGGCAAGTTTTTGATGATGATGCTCAAGTCAAGATTTCGAGAACAAAGGGAGTTTTCTCGTCAAAATATTTATTGGGATCCAATGGTGTGCGTAGAAGAGGATAAAGAAACATTGTTTGGCAAAGGCATCAACCAACTCAAGACTAATACCATTCCTAGAGGGTTGGTTTCTCTTGAATCTAACTTTGATAATGTTGATCACATTATTAATCAGATGTATAGTAGCCTTAAGGGATATGGAGGAGCATGACCTTGGCACAAAGGAGAAACCAAGGAAGATATGGTTGGGAAGCAATCTCAGCAAGGAGGAAAACCAATCTTATGTCTAATTGCTGAAAAAATATCAAGATTACATGGCTTGGACTTATTCTCGAACTAAATTCATATAGAGCGGATCTGTTTTAACATGAGATTCCCTTAGAATCTAATGCAAAACCATTCAGGAAAAAATAGAGGCCAATCAATCCACTCCTATCTCTTAAAATGCAAGAGGAACTGAAGAAACTAAGGGATTATTCAGCCTACAAGGTATTCTTCATGGGTTGCAAACCTAATACCATTCGAAAGAAGAATGGTGACATTAGGTTCTGTGTGGACTTCAGAAATATAAACAGAGAATCAATGAAGGATAATTATCCTTTACCAAACATGGAAAACATGTTGCGATTAGTAGTGACCGATTCGAGTCACATTCACCCCGGATGGTTTCTCTGTTTATAACCAAGTTGTCGTAAAGGTATCAAAAAGAATTAAGACAACCTTTACCACCCCTTGGGAGCATATGTATACATCGGGATGCCCTTTGGACTAATGAATGTTGGAGAAACCTTTCAAAGAGTAATGGATGTTGTTTTTGCTAGTTACATCAATGATTTTATTGTTGTCTGCCAACAATTATGTAACTGTGTTCTCTAGAAAGAAAGGTGGTCATTTGCAGAACTTGGAGAAAATGTTGGTAAGATGTAGAGAATATGGCATTTCACTTAATCTAAAGAAGTGTCATTTCAAAGTATAGAAGGAAAATTTTCTTGGTCACATTGTGTCACAAGAAGGGGTAATGATTGATCTGGAAAGGGTAGAGGCCATTAGCAAGGTCTCAATTCCAAGAACCAAGAGGGGGATTCAATCCTTCTTTGGGAAGATAAACTTTATCAGGAGATTCATATCAAACTTTACTAAGTTGACCATTCCAATCGGTGGCATCTTTGAACAAGGACTGAGCCATCAAATGGGAGGAAGATGCCATTCAAGATTTCAATGGGATCAAGGAGGCATTAAAGCATGCCCCTGTTTTAGTAACTCTAGATTATAAGAAGCCTTTCCAACTGTTTTCTTTTGCTTCAGAGAACACTATTACATCCATCTTGTTGTAGAAAAATGATGAAGGGGTTGAGAGACCAATTACCTTTTTTAGTAAGGCATTGCAGGGGGCGAGCTGAAATACACTATTATGGAGAAACAAGCATTTTCCTTAGTAAAAGCAACAAAGGTTTTCAGGCCTTAAATTTTAAGCTCTAAAATTGTTTCTTATGTTCCCCACACTTTGGTGAAATAAATATTATCAGAGATGGAAGTCTCAAGCAAAATATGCAAATAGGTGAACAAGTTACAAGAATGTTGGGGTTAGCACACCGGTTGTACAAACAATATATAAGATCTAAGCATACATGAAAATAAAATCAGATATTCTACCAGAATAAATATATAAAACAAGAGACATAAATCAACACCAGATTCAACGTGGTTCACCCAGTGTGGGCTACGTCCACCAAGAAATAAGCCAATCTATTTTCCAAAGCTTTAACAAGATATACAATGAAGATTTACAATCTTCCACACCTCTTAGATGTTCAGTACTTTCTTCCTTCAAGATTTTTATCTTTCACCAAGAATTCTCTCTCACATAATTATCTTGTAATTATGATCCATACACTTACTTCTAAACCCTATATTTTATGCTTATATATTCGTTTATAGACTTAGGGTTCTTAGCCATGCAATTACAATTAATAAATCTATTTTAATGCTAAAAATAGATATAATTCTTGAGATTTAATTAAAACTTTGTCACATAGGTAATTGATAGTGGTTTTTCCTAACTATCATCGGTTCCTACTTGCCCTTGACCGATGTCGGTCTTCCCTAACCGATGCCGGTTTGACCTTAACCGATGTCGGTTATTGTGTTTTCTAGCAAGTTCCAATTGCATGCTAAAATGAAGTAATTGAGCTCCACAACTCAACAATCTCCCACTTGGATTTTAATTACTACACCATACCTGTACAACGTCATTCTTGGATCCTTCCTTGGCTTTGTTTCTTCCTCTTCAAGTCTCAAACTCGAAGACCAACAGAAGTGGAGTGTATCTCCAACTTCTCCTTTTCTAATGGCTTCGTTAGCATATCCACAAGGTTCTTTCTCATATGAATCTTTTCCAGATTCAACTATCCATCCTCCAATACCTTCTGTATAAAGTGATACCTCAACTGAATGTGTTTTGTTCTCGAATGAAACATTGAGTTCTTTTCCAAATGAATTACACTCTGATTGTCACTAAACAGTTTACAATCACTTTTCTCCTTTCCCAACTCTTCCATGAACCTACTCATCCATATCATCTCCTTGCTAGCCTCTGTAGCTACAACATACTCTGCCTTTGTAGTAGATAAAGCCACAACCTTTTGCAATCTCAAAATCTAGCTAATTGTTGTTCCACCTACTATGAAAATATATCCAGTAGTGCTCCTCCTACCATCTAAATCTCCAGCCATATCCGAATCAACATAGCCACATAATGAAATATCCAAACCTCTATAGCATAATTTCATGCTAGATGTCCCTTTCAAATACCGAGTATCCATTAGGACTGCTTTCCAACGCTCTTTACCTAGATTAGCCATATATCTACTCACAACTCCCACTACGTGCAATGTCTAGTCTGGTACAAACCATATCGTACATGAGACTTACAACTACTGAAGCATATGGTACTCGTGTCATGTATTTGACCTCCTCATGTGATGAAGTACATTGATCTTGTCTCAATTTGAAGTGTCCAGCCATAGGTGTGCTAACAGGTTTTGCATTCTGCATGTTGAATCTTTCTAACACCTTGTAGATATAATCCTCCTGAGACAAATACAATTTCTTATTTTTCTTGTCTCTATGTATTTTCATGCCAAGGATTATTTTTGCAGCTCCTAAATCCTTCATAGAAAATGTGTGAGCTAGATTTCTCTTAAGCTCACCAATGTCATGCATACTAGATCCTGTAATAAGCATATCATCCACATACATTAAAAAAATAATATAGCTCCCATTTTCAAGCTTTGAAATAAACACAATGGTCAGATTCACATATCAAGTAACCATGCTCATGCATAAATCTATCAAACCTCATTTACCATTGCCTTGGAGCTTGTTTGAGCCCATATAGGCTCTTTTTCAACCCTGCACACTAGTTTCTCCTTACCCTTGACTTCATAACCAAGTGGATGTTGTGTATAAATTTCTTCATGAAAATCACCATGAAGGAAAGCCATCTTCACATCAAGTTTCTCTAAATGCAAACCTTCTACTACAACTAAACTCAATACAGTACGAATAGAAGTCATCTTAACAATAGGAGAAAATATTTCACCAAAGTCAATACCTACTTTCTGTGTAAATTCCTTTACTACAAGCCTTTCCTTCTACCTTTTCTATCCACCATCTTCTTCCTTAATCATGTAAACCCACTTGTTCTGCAATGTCCTCTTACTTGCTGGCAACTTAACCAAATCACAAGTTTGGTTATGTTCCAAAGAGTCCATCTCCTCATCCATGCCATGCTCCCCTTTGAACGTGAGTCATATCCTACGTTTCTTCTTCAAAGCTCTCGGTTCACCATCATCGGTTAACAATAAATAAAATAGAGGTGTAAATCTTTCTAGAAGTTTACTTACCTTTTTTGACCTTCTCATAGGAGTTTGGGGTACCGGAGGCTCAATCTGGTCCTCCTGGACATTAGTATCAACTTTTGACAAAGTGATCGACGCCGATCACCTCTCAACCGACGTCGGTTCTACTAACCGATACTAGTTCGATCCTCTGTAATCTGTCAAAGGTTCATCGACCAATTCCAGTGAGGGACTAACCAAACACGTTATTGTGTATTTCTGTAGGTGTTTCTTTAAAACTTGAGAGTTCATTTTCATCAATAAACTTCTCAATTTTCTCATCCTTGGGTACCAAAATTTAATCCTTGTATATTCTCTTTTCATTCCATTCAACATCATGACTTCTAATAATTTTAGAATTCTCTAAATCCCAAAAATGGAAACCGAAATCACCAGATCCATAACCAATGAAAGTGCACCTCTTGGATTTTGCATCCAACTTTTTCTATTTTCCTTATCAACATGCACAAAATCTTCTGAACCAAAAACTTTAAGAAAATAAATATCTACCTCTTATTTGGTCCAATCTTCCTCTAGTATTTCTCCATCTAGTGAAATTTAAGGGCCACGGTTAATCAAATAAACCACTATATCAACTACTTCTACCCAAAACTGCAAGGAAATCTAGAATGTATCCTCATACTTCTAGTATGTTCCATGATTTTCCTATTCATTCTTTCTGTAACACCATTCTCTTGTGGTGTTCTTGGAACCGTTCTTTCTCTACGTATCCCATTCACTAAACAATAATCATTGAAAGCCTTGCTATAGTATTCACCACCATTTTCATATCTAAGGCACTTTAACTTAGAATTTGATTCATTCTCAACAAGGGCTTTCCATCTTTTAAAATTCTCAAAAACATCAGATTTACATTTAATACAATAAACCCATACCTTTCTTGTAGCATCATCAATGAAAGTAACATAATACTGGGATCCTCCATGAGAAGCTACGATGGTCCCCACACATCTGAGTGTACAAGATCCAATTTCTGCTCCTTCTTAGTTACCCCAACTTTGAGAAATATCACTCTCTTTTTCTTTCCAAAGATACAATGCTCACAAAAATCAAGATCTAAATCTTTCAAATTTGATAACTTACCCTTAACATTTAAGATCTACATTCCTTTTTGACTCATATGACCCAGACCCGATTATGCCACATGCATGCATCCGAATCTAAAATAGATAATGTAGAAAAATAATCGATAATAAGGTAGATAAATATAATGTTCCTACCTTCTTACCTCTTGCCATAAAAAATCACCCTTGGTGACTTTCCAAGATTCTATCTGTAAAAGTAACCATCCAATTAAATTCTCCTAGTTTCCATACGAAATAAGATTCCCCCGAGGCTTAGCACATGCCTCACATCTTTCAATACCCATGTATTTCCATTCTACAATTTTAGATGAACCTCCCTTTTTCCAGTAATATTGCAAGGTTCATCATCACTCAAATAAACATGCCCAAAATTTTCCTAGACATAATTTTTGAAATAGCCCTTATTAGGGTTGCATGGAAAGAGACTCCTGAATCTAAAACCTATGATTCAATTCTAATGTCCAAAAAAAAAATAAGAGCATCTTACATTACCTACGATGAAGCAATATTTGCCTCTTTACCTTTTTCTAAGTTATTGATTCTCTGTATCCTTTGACCAACAATCTTTCTTTGCATGTCCTTTCTTTCCACATTTCTAACAAGTAATTTCCTTAATTATATATTTCAATCTACTTTCCCTTGACTTTGATTTCCCATGGATCTTACTCTTGGATCTCTCCTTCTACCCCTGCCCCGCTTTCTAGATTCAAAGCATTTCTAGATGATGTTTCCTCTGTACTCTTCCTACGAATTTCTTCATTCAAGATTATACTAACCACATCATCAAACTTCAAAATATTATTAGTAGATGTTGTATTACTAACAGCCATTACCAAGTTGTCCCAACTATTAGGCAAAGAACATAAGAATAAAAGTGATTTTACTTCATCATCAAATAGTATAGCAACAATTTTAACTGATTTACAATAGATCGTAAATCATTCAAATGACTAGAGGCAGATTCACCTTCATGCATCTTAGAACTAAATAGTTTCTTCATCAAATAAACTTTATTTGAAGCACTAGGTTTTTCATATAAATTAGCAAGAGATTTCATTAAGTCTACCGTAGAAGCCACTTCTGTAATATTGGAAGCCACAAATGCTGCGAGGCTTAATATTATAGATCCCAAATCCTTTATATCAAGAATTTTCCATTCTTCATCAGTCATATTTGTAGGTCTAGACTTCTCATCCAACAGTAAGTATAAATCTCTTTGATACAGATAATCCTCAATCTACATCTTCCATAATTTATAATTTTTTGTCAAATTTATCTACCTTGTATTTATTATCTTATACCATTGTTGTAGCTCCCACTCAATATGAAAACCCTCCGTGAGTAAATTTTTCAACACACAAAACCCTTAAACAAATATCTAATACCAATTGTTGGGGTTAGCACACCTGTTGTACAAATAATATATCAAATCTAAACATACATGCAAATAAAAGCATATATTATACTAGAAGAAATATACAAAACAAGAGACATAAATCAACACCAAATTTAACGTGGTTCACCCAGTGTGGGCTACATCCACCAAGAAGCAAGCCAATATATTATCCAAAGCTTTGATAAGATATACATTGAAGATTTACAATCTTCCACACCTCTCAGATGTTCAATACTTTCTTCCTTCAAGATTTTTCTCTGCCACCGAGAATTCTCTCTCACATAATTATCTTGTAATTATGATCCATACACTTACTTCTAAACCCTAGATTTTATTCTTATATAATCATTTATAGAATTAGGGCACTTAGCCATGTAATTACAATCAATAAATCTATTTTTAATTCTAAAAATAGATATAATTCCCGAGAGTTAATTAAAACTTCGTCGCACAGGTAACTGATGTTGCTTCTACCTAACTGTCACCGGTTCCTACTTGCCCTTGACCAATGTTAGTCTTCCTTGAACGATGTCAGTCTGACCTTAACCAATGCCAGTTACTGTGTTTTCCAGCAAGTTCCAATTGCATGTTAAAATGAAGTAATTGAGTGCATAACTCAAAAAAGAATATGACATGGATACCCAAACCACGAAGTTGGTGAGAGGTTTGGGCTTGGCTAAGCTTATGGCTGAGAGAAACTTGCAAACTATTGAGGTAAATGAGGTAGAAGAAGGAAGGGTAGATGTTTTTGAAAAATTGATGAGTTCTAAGTGGTACAAAGATGTAATTTTTTATCTCAGACATCTATACTGCCTTGAGCATTTGAGTAAGAACTAGAAAAGAGCCCTTAAGTTGGATTCCCAGAAATATGTCATTACTGATTATGGGTTAGCTTGGAATAACCCTAAGGGAGTTCTCTTAAGGTGCATTACTGAAGATGAAGCCCCCAAGATAATTGTTGATCTTCATGGAGGAGTTTGTGGGGGAATTTTTGGAAGAGTCATAGCACACAAGATCTTGAGGGCTGGTTATTTGTGGCCAACTCTCTTCAAGGATACAACTCTTTTGGTTAGAAGATGTGAGATTTGCTAGTGCTTCTCTGGAAGACTGAAAGCTTCAAGCTCCCTGCCTTTGCATCATGTATCAATTGAAGCCCCATTCAAACAATGGGGAATGGATTTCATTGGTGAGATTTTAGACCCTTCAAGTGTTGACCATAAGTGGATTCTTGTAGCCAATGATTACTTCACCAAGTGGGTGGAGGCAATCCCCACCAAAAGAGAAACACACTAAATTTTCATGGATTTTATGTTGAACCATATCATCTACAGGTTTGGGGTGCCAGTTAAAATTGTTGTAGACAATGACATGAGTTTTAGAGCTAAACCTTTGGTGGAAATGTGCAAAGAATATGTGATCAGTTTGACATATGCCTCGATTACAATCCCCAAGGAAATGAACAAGTGAGTCCAATAATAAAAATTTCTAAAGATTATTAGAAGAACCTTGGCTCTGGAAAAAAACAAAATTGGGTGAACAACTGAAGTTCATTGTTTGGGCTGACAGAATTACTGTTAAAAGAGCCACTGGAAAAATTCCATTTGAATTGGTGTATGGCACTCAAGCTTTGTTGCCCCTGCATATGCAACTATCCTCATATTAGTTCATTCAACAACTGGAAGATCAAGAAGTTAGTCCATATGAGGCTCGCATTAACTAGATTGTTGAACTTGATGAAGAAAGGAGAGCATCTCACCAAAGGCATGTGAAGTTTAGAGAAAAATTGAAGAATTTATTTGACAAGAAGGTCACTCCTAGAGCTTTCAACATTGGAGATCTTGTGTTGTTGTGGGATAGCAGACATGAAGACAAGGGAAAGCATGGTAAATTTTATGCACTATGGATGGGACCTTACTCCATTGACATTCAGATTGGTGAGCATACCTTCTTCTTGAAATATTTGAATGGTTAAATGCTCGAATTATCTGTTAATGGTAGGAACTTGAAGAATTTCCTAGATTGATTCCCTAGAGTCAAGGTGAGCATCACCTGTATAGTGTATAGCTTGTTGGTTGCTTTCTATCTTTTGTGTTTTTGCTCTTTCGGTCCTTGGTGGCTTAGTTTTTCTAGTTTCACGGTTTGGGTTTTTGGATGATGGTTATGGTTTCTTTGCTATGCTAGCTTTCTCTTTAACTCCATTGACCAATGGTCCTTCTGGCACTTGGTCTACTAGTTGTTATTGTGACACTCGCGCAGGAGTGCCCATCCCCGAGTTGGAGTTTATGTTGGTGCTCGCTTTGATCTCGCACCATTTGCCCCGATTTTCCTACGATCTAAGTGTTATGAAACATTTTGTCTCTCGATGTAGATGCTTTAAGGCTTTTACCTCTATTTGAATGCCTCGAATTGTTTCTGAGAATCCATTGTCATGCCCTTTTTGAAGGAATCTCGAGTTTTCCTTGTTTTTGCCCTAATTTCTTAAAACTTTGTGGGCTCGCCTATTTTCCCGACTACGAAGCTCAAGAATGATCAATTTATATTTGTATGCCTTTGAAAATCTAAATCCATGGTCAAAAGATGCTTGGAACCATGTTTCACTTGGTTTTGTTTCAAAAAAATTCATCCTTAGTGAAAAATTAGTTTCTGGGCATGAATGGTGAATTTATATGTTTTTGATGGTCTGGCGGGCATCTTTTTCCTCAAAATTATTCCTCAACATTCGGCGGTCACATGGCTTCTTTTGGTTGGTTAGGGGATGACGGGAAAATGTTTTAACTTGTCACTTGTTGCTTTTTTGGCAAGAAGGAAAATTTGGACCCGTAGCTCTGCTCAACTCTGATTGGTTCTTTTTATACTTATGTGACTTCTTTTAATTGGATGGGGCATGACGGGTTTTTTTTTAACTTGTTATTTTTGGATACTTTGGTAAAAAGTTTGAACCCACCCCACGGCCCCGTCAGGATTTGATTAAAGAAAAATTTAAGCGGCAGGGAAAAAGTCTTACTTTGACCCCGCAGAAGGACACATGGCAAAGTTAAAAGTGAAGAGGTGGGCCTTTGGAAGCAGGTTGGATATTTTTCCCTTTTTTTGAAGCCTTATAAGGTTCTTAAAGTTGTGCCATAATGACACGTGGAGGTCTCCATCGGGTCTTCTATCCTTAGACTTTTCGAAACTTCCTAAATGGTTCGAGACACATGGCGAGCCCGTGCTCATTTAGGGTCTCTACTTTTGGGGACCACCTCAAGATGTGCCATTGAGACATGTGGTGGTTTGAAAAGTCAAGAGGCAGGAGGCGGGCCATCGGGGCAACTTGGATTTTTGCCCTTGTTATTCAAAAGACTAAAATCATCAAAATGACCCATAGGCCCAACAGAGAATAGTCAAAAATTTCTCCAGTCAACGGCGGAGGTGCGGACTTTCGGAGGTAAATTGGAAAATTTTCCTTTTATGGAAAAAGGAGTTAAAAGTGTAAAAGGAAGCGTGGTTCCACTGGGACCCACATTAGAGACTAGAAGCGAAAGGGCGGAGCTGCGGGGAAAACTTGGAAAAAAATTCCTTTTCCAAAAAAGAGGTGAAATAGCATAATTTAGCCATGGTTCCTTTGGGACCCACATTGGGACACATGTCAGGCCCATTTTTCAAAGGTGGAGGGGTGGAGCAAATTGAGAAATTTTGCATTTTTTCCAAAAAGTGTAAAAGGTAAAAGGGAACCCCGGGCCCATCTTGACTTGGATCTCCCACGTGGATGGTCCAAATTCAAAAAAGAGATCAACAACAGCTATGCATTTGTATCTGCTTTTCTACCATTTCTTCTCCAAAGCTCCTAGGGATGTGAATTTTTATGCTTTTTTATCATTTCTTGGATTCTTCTGCATGTAAAATAAAGAGGAACATTAATTTGGTATCCTGGTTGGGGGGAAAAATATGAAGACATCTTTTTCAATCAAGATGTGATCTGATCATTGGCTTTAATCTGATTTTTAAGTTTTTCTTTCCTTGGCACGCAAAGAACCAGATTTGACAGATTGGAGGAGGAATTAGTTGGCACATGAGATGAAGAACGACTTACATGGTGAAGAATTGAATGATGGAAATATTTGGAAAGATTTTCCCTCTACACACCTGAAAACTTTTTCACAAATCTGATTTTGGGAGTCTCAACATGCAATGGTGCTTTGAATGTCCCTAGTTTTGGGGGAAAATTCTGTTGTAAATGAAGTATTATAAATTGCATGAATTTTTGTGCAAATGTTTGGAGTGTTACAGGTCGGGACTATTTTTTCTAAGATAAAATCTTGATAGAACCTATCCTTCTAAGAAACCATATGAAGAAACTTGTTTATCTCCTTTGTCTTAAATTTGATCATGTCAAGGTGGTTGCGAGTGTACAACCATTGACAAGCTCTAAGATTGTTATAGAAACTCTCCCCTACTAATAAATTTAATCAAAATTGAGTTAATCTACATTATCTTGGGCAAAATTTGTGTTTTCTTCATTTCGAATGTTTGCAAGTAGTTTTCTTGTTCGTCGCAATATTTCATTGAAATATTTGTGAATCACATAAGATCTTATCCTTGTGATAGTTTGGTGGCATTTGCAATTTCATTTATCATAAGAGCTTTCATTTGATAGTGAAATAAAAAATTTTAAAAATCTTTGTGACTCCTAACATGACTATATGATTGTTTGTTAGACTTTGAGGGTATCTTAGGCATGATGAAACAGAGGTTCATAATGTTTAGTTGATTTTTCCAATTTGAGCCTTTATTTTGGATCCTTGAAGTTTGTGTGAAAAGTGTTGATCGTGCCTCCATTGAAGCACATATTCAGTTAAAGGAACATCTTAGCTATCTTGAAGCATTATGTTGTTCAAGCTCTCCATTTTGTAAAAATTCTCAAGAATCTGGTGAATCAAGTTCATTTCTTCCTCACCTCCCACCAAAAATTCATTTAAAAACAACCAATCATACCCATATTATCCCTTTTTTCATGTATGTATACAAATGCATAATTTTAACTACCAAAAGATGCATAAACAATCACATTTTCATTGTCTTTCTTGGCTGAACCTTTCTTAGAAAATATATCCATCATCTAGAGTGACAACTCATGAGAGTTAGGTTTTGTTGCATTGATCATATTTTCTTCAAGGTCTTCTTAAAAATTTCACAAGGAAGGATATCTCCATCTCCTCCACAAAAAACAAGGCTAAAAAAGGGTACTCTCACCCTAGTTGAAAGGCACAACCATAAAGTAGTGAGGATAGGTCAAATCCTCTTGAGGGTGCTACCCATTTCTCCACATCATCGAGTGATAAAGAGCAACCGCATTTCACCCCGACTACAAAATGAAACACTACATGCTCTACTTGTCTCTAATCTTCCTACCAAACTCGTGATGCTCGCTCAGCTTCCGAGGGAGAAGAAATTTGGGTACCAACACCATCCATCTCATCCCCATGGGAAAGATGGAACAAAAATGTGACCCGTAGCCAACAATAACCTTCGAGTTCACCATCTCGACCACGGGAAGGCTCCATAGGATGTTTTTTCCAGTCGCCTCTCTTCTACACCTGAAAAAACCACATTTTTCCACTTGTCAACACTTAGCTTTGGGGTACAATTTTTACAATTGTCCAATCCTCTTGGGACAGTTGTGAAAAATGTCCCCATATCAAGCCCCTTCCCAGTTCCTCATACGACCTGATTTTAGTGCCTAGGAGTTTTTTGCATTCTTACTCTCCCCTCTTCTGGGAAATCACCTCATGACACTTGGCATGCTATGATATGGGGAAAAAAATCACCAATTTTCCTATCCCTTTGGGAAAGTTGGGAAATAAAATTGCACTCAAGAGCAAGAATATTTAAAAATGAAATTTTGTAAAAATTCCAACCGCCGTGTTTCTTCCTTCCATGTGTGTGTGAGAAAGTTTCTACCAAAAGAAATTATAAAATCCATTGTCATCGTTCCTCTCTCCGTTTTTCCTCCATTCCTCCATGTTCATTACTAAAAACACCGAAGAACATTCTTTTTGTCCAGACAACATGCCCAATTTTTTCTAAATTGACTCCATAGCCAAAAACATGAAAAAATTATATCTCCCAACCTGGTAATCAAAATCACATGATATTTTCCCAGTCTCTCTATTTCCTAGAGCCTATAAGAAGAAATAAATAGAGAAATTAGACATGCACCTAATTTTTCATGGTAGATAACCCTATATTTTTTCCCTAGATCCCACCTTTTAAAATTCCTAGCATTTTAGCAGACGATTCGAGCTAGAATTTTGAGCACAAATTCCAAAAGACAAACCTCTTACAGAGAAGATAATTTTTCATCGATTTGAGGTGTGGAAGCCTAGTTTCTAAAAATAATAATTACTTGGTGCTTTTACTTACTATAAATATAGACTATCCTAAAATAGAAAAACCCTTCAAAGTATAAAACTAAGAAAACAACAGAGATGACACGCTAGGAAATTTAGGACAAAAAATTAAAAAAGCATAAATTTTTTTCTAAAATTAGAAAGTTCTCAAAAATGAAAAATAAACATTTGAGAGAATATTCCTAGCATTATCGGGGTTCTACAAAACTGATTCCAAGACAAAAAGGAAATATTCCCCAAAATAATAGTTCATAGATCCCAACAGCTAAAACTACAAAGTTCCAGTTTTGAGTGAAAAACGTTGTTATCATCTTCTTTTTGGATCATATTGTTTCTCTTTATTCAGTATGAAGTTCAAGTTTTCCAGTCTTTAACCATATTTAGCTCTATCTTCATATTATTCAGAGTGGTGATAACGATGTTACTCACATGGATATGAAAGACCTCAAAAAAGAATGTTAGGCGCACCAGGGGAACCCTTGGAAGAAAAAGTCTATGCGGAAAGGTTGTATGATGATGCAAGTGTTAATTTGGTGTCTATCCAGGAGAACATACGTGGTATTTGCATGCTCCCATCACTATGATCCCGATAACTGAACCATAAGAGCTTATGATAATTTGGTCTAGCGGTGCTCACTCCGAGGTAATCTCTCACTCTATGCAAATCCCGGTCCAGAAAAACATGGTCTTCATTACAAAATATGGGCATTGGGTGAATGGTCCAAAATATTCCTATATCAAATATGAAATAGAGTAGAAATCTCTCTTCCAAAGTGATTTTCATCAAGTATTTTTAGACATGATCATCCTCTTGAGCCGACTAATGGGATAAGAGATGACAAAATAATTCCATGATTAGATGGAATTGTTTATACTCACCATTTTTTAGGGGAAACAAATGATATAATGGGGTAGTTAATCGGTGATAGCTTACATCACCAACTGCTTCAAGTGCCAACTTCCTAAAAATTCTTCATGACTTCATACTTGGTCTACACCCTTGTAAGCACGAGACCATTTAGGGGTTTGAGACTTGCCCAAAAAAATTCTCAGAAGGATCCTGCATTCAAAAATCCTCATTCAAGGTTTTCTTCGCAAGTGGCCTCTTTGATCATAAGGTATAAATCCTATTTCATACAGTTTGTAACCTTTTCCTATATCTGAGTGCCTTGTTTAGATATTACTCCAAGGAAGTTTCCATGGTATCTCGGCTAGAGGATCAGTCTTGCTCGATATGTGTAGGTAACTTATTCACATCAACAAAAAGCTAAGGCACAAAAATAAGAAAAGTGTTGCATTTCCCATCTCTCTAGGGATCTTCTACTGCAAGAGAATTCATGAGGTTACCAATGTTGAAGTTGCATTCTCCCCCTTGAACTTTTATTTGCACACTTCAAGGGATGATTTCACTATTTGATGTGATCTAGAAAATTTTCACCTCCCTGACTTGCATCACATACCACAAGTTGAAGACTAATGGGTGAATTGTGCCAGCAATTGTGAAGTCATAGAATGAGATCACAAGAGAATGAAAATCGATAAAATGAGAGGACTCGAGTTAGAATGGTATAAGTATGGCATTCAAGATGATGGCGCAGAGATATATGATCTATAATATCATGTAGTGAGAGCATCGCCTCTCGTAGGTGTCTTGGAGCATTCACAAGTAAGGGGATATTAACGAACGGATTTAGGTGGTCATCAAAAGATCAAAAGAGTGGTTCAAAAGGAAGAGGGATTCCCTCATTGCATCGGGTAACTTCCCAACTCTTCAAGGAAGGAGTCTCATCTTTCATCTTCAAAGGCGAAGGAAAAATATCCCAATGTAGCTCACTTGGGAGAAATATCAAAGCGAAAGGTAATGGAATAAGAATATCCTCACTACAAAAGATTTCATAAGAAGGTGAGAATAACATAAGACCGGATGGTTGATTTGGAGTAAGGGAAAATTGATCCGGTTCATATTTCAGTAAATGAACAGTCTTAAAGCTTCTCATCATCCACCACTGCACCTACCCCTCCTACACAAGATGTTCCTTCTCATTCGAACAAGGGGCTGAAATCTTTCCAAATGCAAAGACAATGACAAAGGAGATATTTCCATGGGTTCAGAAAATGATCAAAATAGAATCTTTCATAGTTCAACAAGTGGTGGTCCCAAAATTATTGAATATAGCTTTAATGGTCAAAGGAAAGAAGGGAAAGTTGGCTCAAGAAGCTTCATGCTTCTTCAACGATGCTTAGTCCAATCAATATATAGAAGTATTCCTACCAAAGGTGATCAAGCCCATTGAATAAATGACTCTAGATGACTACGAGATGACCACCATCCCCCTAGGCCCATCAAATCACAAGGAAGATGCAAATTTGTTTAGGAGTCTTCCACTCACCTTCTCACGAGGAATCAAGAGTACAAAGATAAAATTGATTAGTTGGAAGATCAAGTAAAAACAATCTCCTCGTACACAAACAATTTCATGGACCTAAATGCCACTTCATCTCTTCTAATTGAAGAATTTACCCCCATCAGTATATTTTATCTATAGTCCATTCGAAAAAAAGTGTTTCACCTTACAGGGGAAAGCAAATGAAAAATAGGTGATCAAGATTTTGGAAAAGGGGGAAGTTATTTTTCCAAAGATGATCTCCTCATTTGAGTATGTGTGCATGACAGTCACCAAGGTTCAAATAAAAAGGGATGAAATTGAGAAAGAGAAGGAGCTCTGGGATCAATTGTTTCCATTGGTGACCAAAATGAGGAAAGATCATTCTCAAGTATTGGTGGACTGGAAGGTATTCGATTCTCCATCTAAGCATATTTCATAGGTATGGGATAAAAATCTTGTCACACGGCACGAGATGTTGAACCATGCTCTATAAGAGTTGTATATAAACAAAGAACATTCCTCTAAGATACAAGATGATTTCAACATCAAGATAAAAATCTTAAAGTTCCCTGCAATTGATTAAATCACCTCGGTGGGATACTTATTGCATCCCTTTCAAGAGCTTGTCAAACTATAAGTCGGAATCCCTTTTCCTTCAATGAGGAAACACTAGATTCCCTCACCGAGATAAGATCTATGATACCAAGCACTGCAAAGAAACATCATTCTTGGTTCACAAAATGTAAAAACATCAATGCCATCTTGGATAATTAGATCAAGTCATTAAATTTTGTTCACATTCCCCAAGATAAGAAATTTACACCTACGACGGCCTTATATAGAAATTTTTTAAAAGGAGTGGATATATCCATAAGGGTACTTAGCAAAAGTTCACCCAAGAGAGAAGAGGAATCACCAAGAGAATCTTCTCCATTTGAGTAGTTCTATCTCTCTTCCCTTCCCCTCCCTCTCTTCCTACACTTTCTATTTCTTCCTTAGGGGGTTTGCACTTTTATTTTATCTTATTCATGTTTTATCTTATTCTCTTTTATCTTATGTGACTATAGTTGATAATGTAATAAGTCACCCTCAATTAATGAAAAGGGGACTTAATTTTATTCCTAGGAATATGAAGAGTCACATGTTGTAAAAGACAAATGAAAGTTCATGTGGGGGTAGGTGAAGATTCTTTCTAAAATCTATATATTGTAATGACTTCCCCATTTCAAGGGGTTGTCAATTTTTATGTTCAAGAGTAGATAACTACTTAGAATAAAAAAAAGATAGCTAATTCCTCCATTTTCCTTTTCATATGTTCTTCCATCTCTCTCATTGTACAACTTTTCCAATATGTCAATAAAGAAAGGAGTTTCATGCTTTTCTGGATGAGCAAATAAGTGAAATTTTGTGTTCATGGCTTCATCTTGTCTTGATATAACCATCGGGCTTGTTTTTCTATCTAATTTTGTGTGTTGAAAATTTCTAGTTAATCCCTCTAATAATATTAGTTTCTCTACTTGCAGTATTAATCCCTCTCATAAATTTCCACTCCCACTTTCCCAACTACCAAGAAATTTCCTACCTTAAGACATTTACCACAAAAAAGTGGACTATCTCTGTTGGATCCATGAACTTGTTTCCAACCATAAAGTTTTATTTTTATTTTATACTTAATAATGGATTTGTCCATTTAAGAAGAGGACCTAGTCCAAGAGTGTTGCAAAAACCCACTAATTTTTCACACTGAAAATTTTTCTCACCAACAGATTTTTGCACCCAACGTGGGGAAAATTTTTCTATTCTACACCCAATATACGAACCACCAAAAATTCAAATATTCAAAAAACCAAAAATCTAAAATTTGAAAATCAATGAACCTTATATCTTCCAATGTTATTCCAACTTACCCTCCAGGTCAAAGACCTAAACTTCTTTCCCATATCTAAGAAGATATTACATCAAAATTAAGGGAAACTATCGACACAACAGAGTGAAATTTTTCCATTACCAAGCTACTACAAGAGTGTTAGATTCTAAATAAAAAGTGCAGAAAATTTCGAAAAGAGCAAGAAAAGCCTCCCTCATAGACTACCCTTGTGGTTTTTCAATTTATGTGGGCCTTATTAAAAATATATAGACAAAATTGTGCAAATATATTTCAAAAATTATTACTTATGACAAAATTGTATTACACCTTCTCTCATTGTTATTACTCAAATTGTTTGGCTCTAGGTAACTAAATTATTGGATTGGAAGATGGAGGTCGTTTAGTATGCACTTTGCATTGATTATGAAAATCATGATATGTGGGATGACGTAATTTGGATTTTTTTCATTTTTTTGTAGTATAAATACTTCCAAGTTTGACTTATACATGTTTCATTTTGCAAGGGGCTCATTCACTCTACCAATGTGTGTGTGTGTGAGAGAGAAAATGCTTGCATAATTCAAAACAAAGCACCATCTTTGGCATTATCTACGCCTTGATCATGGAGAGTTATGACATTTTTAATCTTAAATGGGTACTTCCATTCGATCCCTCATATTTTATGTTTGGAATCCTTCAAATGTATAACATCGCATGTTGTCTCGTGCCTACAATTATGTTTGGAATGCCTTTTTCATCTCTTGATCCTCTCTCTATTATAATTTATACTTGCATTATGCTTCTAATATCTATATCAACATTAATTTTAGTCATGGTATCTTGTCATGCGGGTTACAATCTAGGAGTTCAAACTAGCATTTTTAACCAATGCTTCGGCTTATTGGAGCATCTTGACATATTACTACAAAATTATTACTTTCTTTAATTGAACCACTTGCACTTTGACCCTCTTCAAAGTCTCATGTTCCTAGCAATTTTCCACAAGTTTACCAACCATAGTGGACAGTTGCATTTTCTCACTCATTACATGTTTTTTTTTAATATTGGCAAATAGTTTTTGAAAGGGACTATACCCTTGAATACAAAAGAGGCACGAGAGCCGGAATAGGAGTGAGAAATAGAGTTAATGGATCAAAATCCAAGTATTACGGTGAAGCTCAACGTAGCTCGAAACACTACATGAGCGAGACATAACAACAAAACAACAAGTTGAGAAAAACAAAGAAACCAACCGCCGAGAAACAACAAAAGCGTTACCCTTCAGAGTGGTAGATTTTTTCTTTTTGTTGGCCGTTACCCACCCTGATGGAGTCTTCGCAGTTGGAGAAGAAGACAAAGGAGGAGTATTTTCCTTAGTTGCATATGTCCCATTTGGAACAGCCATGTTGTTCTCCTGAGAGATAAATTTTTCATTTTCCATGCTGCCCTCAGCAGCTTGTGTATTTTTCATGTTTCTAACAATCTGAGTTTCGGATAAAGGGGTTTTAGTTGACTCTGGTTCAACTACTGCTTTAGAATCAAGATCCTTTCTATCCACAAAGATCAAGTGCTCCGGGAGTGCATCTTTCCACCAGCTGCGCTTCTCATGTTGACGTTTTTCCATCCCACAAGCAGTAGAGGTGTGTCCTAATCCAAAACATCTTCTACATCGAAAAGGCAGACCTTCATAATCAAGAGTTTGTGACCAAGTTCTATTTTGCACTCTAAGGTCAATGGTAGCAGGAAGATTTTTATCAGTGTCAAGTTCCACCAGGATCCGGGCATAGGTAGTATGGGTGTAATTAGTTGTTTGAGAATCTATGTGGAGTGTAGTACCCAAGGTATTGCCAATGGTTGTCAGACATTCATGACTCCAGAATTGAAGAGGTAAATGGGGCAGCCTGATCCAAACAGGTTTCCATGAGAATGACTCTGTGTGTGGGTTAAAGGATGGGAACCAAGGTTTCATGATCAAATATTTTGACTCGCAGGTCCAGAGCTTGGAAGCAATGATGTCTTTATCAGCTATTGAAGAGAAAACTATAATGAAAATGCCTTTAGCACATGGATATAAATCTATCTTACCAGTTAAAGATGGAGTCCAATGCTTGGAGATCCACGCGTGAAGAGCAGGAAGGCTGGGCCATAAACCCCCAAATCTACAAATCAGAGCATGCTCTTTGTAGTAAACCTCAGATGAAATGACATCTTCCCCAAATGTGATACATGGGGTGATGTCTGCAGGTTTCATGGAGGATTCCTTGCCTTTTAAGACGTCTTTGAAGGAGGTTTCAAGAGACTCGCGCCTAAACCCTTTATCCAGCATTGGAATAACAGGTAGATCACCCTGTTCCAGCTCACCACGAACCTCGTCTTTCCCAGGAACACCCCCAGATGATGAATGAATGTGGCTAGGGTTTGCAGAACCGTTGGCATTGGGAAAGGTGAGGTCGATCCACGACCAAGGAGATGCATTGCTTTCCTGTCCAGGAGCAGAGCCACCACCATGGACGCGATTAGGGTTAGAGGTACGTCTGGTAGCGACCATGGCACAGTCCCGGAATAGTCACGGAATAGTCACGGAACAGTCGCGGAACAGCCGCGGAACAGTCGCGGAGCAGCCACGGGCAGAGCGCAGAGTAGCCATGAGCGATCGCAGAGTAGATACGGAGCAATCGCGGGCGATCGCGAGAGCGGGAGAAGCGATTCGCGGAATAGAATTGTTAGACAACCCTCATAAATTATAGCTAACATGTTAGTGTATTGTGTTAGTGATAATTTTTGGATGTTATCTTCAATTTGAGACTTGAGTTGTGCACTTTCTACTCCAAAGATAATTCTTTTGGGCCAATTATATGGCGGTTTCACCAATATTATCTTGAAATGTTTGCACTCCTTCAATCTTTGTATATAATGGTAGATTATCCAAGTCCACCTTGATTGTGTTGACTAATTATTACGATATTATATGTTGTGCACTCATCTAAAAAATCTAGGGAATGACGATTCATACATGAGATGAAGTAATAACTATCTTACACTTACATGTTCGTATGATTACTTATGATGCTAACTAGAAAATTTTTGTGTCCCTTTCTATAACTTCTTTTATGGTCTCTTTATTTGAACTAGATGTTCCAACTTGTGTGGCACTATCTATTATTTATGGTTTAATCTACGTATTTGTTAGTTACACTAGAGGTTTGATTATAGGTTACACAGTGTTCTTTTATTTCTCCACTTGATTATGTTTTTCTTTATTTCTCCTTAACCTTTAATTTTTTTATTAATGGTAAATAGTTTTTTGAGAGGGGCCTATACCCTCGTAGAAAAAGGCTTCAAAAAGCCAGATGGAAAGTAATCAGCACAAAAGGATCCAAAATCCAGCATAGAAAGATGAACACCAAATGGGCCCAGCCCATAACTGCCAAAACAAAAGAGAACAGAGACGGCAAAAAAAACAGCAAAAGAACAGCCAGGAAACAGCTACGAAACAGTGAAGGAGCAGCAACAAAACAGCTAAAGTCAATTGGTTGTGGTTTTCTCCACAGCCTCCTTCAAAGCGAGAAAGGCCGAGATGAGGCCAAGAGCTGAAATTTGCGCAGGATCATTCTTGTCTGCCTCTTTGAACCCAATGCCTTTTTTAATACCATGTATCCAGCCAGTTGGAGGGAGAGAAAGCGTGCCAGCTGACAACAGTACTGTGGATTTCCCAATGCAGCGCAAGAGGTAAATACTTTTGAGTGACCCACTTAGAACCTGCCAGCTCAAGGGCTTCACACGGTAGTCTCATCAATACTAGGAACGCGAAGCTGATCATTGATAAGGCAAATATGAACGTTGGGGGGAAGGGGTGCTCGATCATTCCAAGTGGTAAGGTTTGAATGATCATTAACAACCCCAACATTAGCCAAAACGTCGGCAGTTCTATTTCCTTCCCTGTAAGTATGAAGAAAAGAGCAGTTCTGAAAGCATTCACTAATCTTCATAGATTCATGAATGAAGCTGCGAATGGTCCAACTGGGAGGCTGCTTACCTCTGAGGGTGTTAATAATATTTAAGGAGTCCCCTTCCACAATAAGCTTATCAATATTCATCCGCTTAGCAAGGCGAATCCCCCAGAGAGCAGCCAAAGCTTCCGCATAATGATTTGTTTGAGACCCCATTTTTCCTGCATAGGCCATAATAACTGATCCTTGATGATTTCTGATAATGCCCCCGCCCCCCGCAGGTCCTGGGTTACCTTTCGAAGCACCATCAAAATTCAGCTTGAACCAGCCGTGAGGGGGGGGATCCATTTAACAGTAGATCTATCCACTTTAGAGCTTCTATAGACTGAATCATCCAGATTCAAATTCCAATTTTGGAGAATGAAATTTTCATCCTTGCTGTAATTCTTATTTTTTGGAGGCTTGATAGATTCAGCATTGTCTTTCACAGCAGAAATTAAGTCCTTAATTAAGCTCTCCCCAGAAGTTCTGATATCTCTAAAAATAATGTTGTTCCGAGCTTTCCAAATACTCCAAAGAACATGAGGAAAAATTAAAAGCCAAAGCCTACATAAAATGAAGTTTTTGAAAGGAGGAAGCCATTGATTCCAAGCTGAAACAACATTATCCGGAAAGGTCCAAGTGACATTTAAATTAGAAATGACCCGGCTCCAGATGTTTCTAGCAAAATCACAGTGGAGGAGAAGATGATTAATATTTTCATCATCTCCTTTACAGATGCAGCATCCATTGGGCATAATGAAACCCCTTTTGATAAGATTATCAATAGTGAGGATTTTACCTTTTAAAACTAGCCACATGAAGTGATTTATTCTTGGCGATAGCTCTTTCATCCAAATCCTATTCCAATCAAAATTTCTGCTAATAGACAGGAAAAAGGAATTATAACCAGCTTTAACAGTATAGTCACCTTCAGTGGAATCTTTCCAAACCAGCTCATCAGCAATATCATTCTGATCCAGAGGAATAAGGCTTAGCTCGTCTTGAAAGGAGGAAAGAGTAGCTTGATTATTACAACCTGGCAGCTTCAACATTTTCCATCTTTTCTGACCATCTATATCTTCTATGTAATCCTTCACTAGGCAACCATATTTTTGGATGAGGGGGTCTTTGATCTGAATAAAATCATTTTCCAAATCCAGATTACTCCAGTTGTTCTGCCAGAAACTAATATTGGCTCCGTTACCTAGATTCCACTTAGTGCCTTTAATCAGCAGGCTCCTAGTATCAAGCAAATTATTCCAAAAGATGGAGCCATAAGGGAGGGGCTGTTGAGAGAGGAAGCTTTGAGGCTGATTGTTCTGCAGATATTTTGCTCTAAGAAGATCAGACCAAGGTTGATTATTTTTAATGAATCTCCACCCCATCTTGGCCAGCAAAGCAGCATTGAAATATTTAAGATTCAAAATACCCAAGCCCCCCAGCCGCTTAGGAATACAAACTTCCTCCCAAGCAACCAAATGATATCTAAAACCACTTTCAGATCCGTGCCAAAGAAAGTGCTTTTGAATTCTATCAATACTATTCAGCACAGCAGCAGGAAATTTATAGAGAGACATAAGATAAATCGGCAGATTTTGGAGAGTGCTTTTAATCAGAAGACATTTTCCAGCAGAGGAGAGAACAGCTCCTTTCCAACTAGCTAATTTTTTTGAAAAGCGGTCAAGAAGCAAGTTCCAGACCTGCTCAGAAACCTTAGATACACCCAAAGGCAATCCAAGATAAGTAGCAGGAAGGGAATGAATAGGACATCCAAGAATTCTAGCGATTTTGTTCTGTCTCTTCTCTGGGGTATTGAAAAAGTAGATAGAGCTCTTGAGGAGATTAATTTTCTGTCCCGAAGCTAACTCATAGAATTTGAGAATAATTTTAATGCCTTTTGCTTCAAGGAGGGAGGCCATAAGAAGCAGAATAGTGTCATCCGCAAACAGCTGATGAGAAGTTATAATGTCCTGAGAAGTAGGCTTGTAGCCCTTTATCCATCCATCTTCAATGGCTTTGGAAATAGTTCTGCTGAGACTGTCAGCCATGATGATGAAAAGTAAAGGGGAGATAGGATCTCCTTGCCTCAGCCCTTGTGTGCTAGAGAAGAAACCAGAAGGAGAGCCATTTATCACCACAGAAAATCTTGCTGTGGAGATGCAATTTTGGATGATTTTCCTAAATTTGGGTTGAAAGCCAAACTTCAGCAAAACCATATCCAAAAATTGCCAAGAGACTCTATCAAAAGCTTTGTTCATATCTAATTTAATCACCATACCTGCCGTATTGCTTTTATCCATGGAATGGATGGCTTCGTGAACCATGATCACTCCATCCTGGATGATTCTTCCTTTAATAAAACCGCTTTGCTGGGTGGATATAAGAGAAGAAAGCAAAGGCTGTAATCTAAGGGCTAAAACTTTTGTGAAAATGCGGTAAACGACATTTACAAGACTAATCGGACGAAAGTCTTTAAAATCCTTAGCATCAGCCTTCTTAGGAGCCAAGACTATATGAGTATTGTTGAATTCTTTGAGAAGATTTCCAGTTCTAAAGAACTCGTTAATAGCATTCAGAAGATCTAACCTGCAGACCTCCCAGCAAGATTGGAAGAAGAAGGCCGGGAAACCGTCAGTCCAGCGCTTTGTCTCCGTCCAAAGAAAAAACAGCAGTCTTTAATTCATCTTCAGCAACCGAACGAGAAAGCCCTTTGAAAGTTTCCACAGACAGAAGGTTGTCAGGAATTGCTCTTAACATAAAGGCCGCTGCTTCATCATTAAGCTGAGAAGAGTCATGGAGAAGACTAGAAAAAAATCTCACAGCCTCGGATTTGATAAACGCCGGATCTTTTGAAGAAGATCCATCCGCTTTAGCAATTTCAGAAATCTTATTATGAGCTCTATGCTGCAGAGTGGTGGCGTGAAAAAATTTTGTGTTTCTATCACCTTCCTTGAGCCAGATAGCCCGAGACTTTTGCCTCCAGAGGGATTCTTCTCTAGCACATATGTTGTGAAATTTTGAGAGAAGGAGCTTTTCCTGATTATTATCTTCAAAAGTCATACCTTGTAATGCTACTTTCTGCTCAAGGTCTTCAAGTTGCTGCTGGAGATCTTTTTTCTGGGCCATAACATTACCAAAAACTGATTTGTTCCAGATCTTAACTTTTTGCTTGACATTTTTAAGTTTTTCAAGAAGCTGGAATTGGCAAGTTCCCAGCCCATTCCCAGTCCACCATTCTTTCAAACTGTCCTGGAAGTCCTCATGATCTAACCACATTTTCTGGAATTTGAATGAGGCATGGTTAGTTTTGATATCAGAAAGAAGGTTGAGAACAATGGGATTGTGATCCGAGCCAATCCTAGGCAGAGAGGACAGATGAAACTCTTGATTGAGGATCCAGTTATTAGAGATTAGAGAGCGGTCCAACCTTACCTGAATATGATCAGTCCCCAAACGCCTGTTAGACCAGGTAAAAGGATTGCCTTTAAGCTCCAGATCCATCAAGCTTAAGTTGGAAATGAAAGAAGCAAGATCCTCCATGCTTGCCGTTAAGACCTCCTTTCCACCTTTCTTTTCTGCTGGAGTTAGAGGGGTATTAAAATCCCCTATAATCATCCAATAAGCATCCAGAATAGTAGAGTGAAAGGTTTGGAGTTCCTGCCAAAGCTTTCTTCTTCCGGAAACTGAATTTGGGGCATAGATAACGCTAGTAACCCAAGTGAGACCCGAATCCAAAGAACAAAACTTAACCGCTAAGTGATGAGCAGCAGAAAAAATTTTCTCACCAGAGAGGAGATTGGGATCCCAAAAAATAGCAATGCCTCCCGAAGCACCACTGGAGTCTTCACAAACAAAGGAACTTTTCTTCCAAATTTTTTTATAACAGTTAAACATAACCTCCTTCTTCATTTTGGTTTCTTGCAAGTTCATTCTCCTCTTATTTTTTAATGGATTCCACAGAGCATTTTAGTTCCTCAAACTTTTTATCATGTTATTATTTTTGTGCTTTTCCTTTGTGGATCCTTCCTCTTTTGTATTTTTATTCTCTTTCAATTCTTTATTGTTTTCATCCTCTTCCATTTTTATTTTTACTTTTTTTCTTGGCTTTATCTTATTATTCCTTCTGTTTCTTTCTCTATTGGCATTATTTTTGCATAATTTATTTCCTATTTTACTCCACTTCTTATTTTCACATTTTCTCTTCCTCCATATGTTTAAATTTTATTCCACCTCTTCCTTCTTCTCAAATTCAGCTTCTTCAAATTTTTGTACTTCTTCTTTTTCTTCCTCATTTTCAATTTTCTCTTGTTATTATTCTTTTTAGAAAGCATCATTGGCACCTTTCTCCTTAGGATATTCAACATATTTTTATTTTTGTTCCTTTTCCTATGTGATTATGTAGGTTGTACTATATTCTATGGAGTTAGTTGCACACTCAATATTATAGCCTCTATCTTTTTTTCCATACACTATGTAATTATTTATTCTTCTTCTATGAAAATTATTTGAGAAGTAACAAGTTCTTCAGGAGATGCATGGGGAGAAGGTGTAGTCATCATTTGTGGCACCATAGTTTTTATGATTGTGAGCTTGACTATGTTATAAGACTTAAACTTATCCATATTTTGTGCATATTCCTATCTTTATTAGGTGAATTTCCTTTTCGGTTATTGCATTATAGATTGTTGGGATATTTATTCTTGTGTTAGCAAGGCCCTTCTACTATTGTCTCCCAAATCCAAGAGCTTGGTGTCTCGTTTTAAAGGTATTATGTGGACTAGTTTGAATGGGCTTGTGTCTTTTACCTCTTTTTGTCTGCGGGTGTCACTAGGATATATTATTTAATGCCAATTATTTCACTAGATTGTAGGTATGTCTCATATTAGATATCTATCCATACCTATTTTATTTTGTTTATAGTGTTTATTGCCAACCTGGTATTGTGTAACAATGTACATGTCTACATTTATCATTAAAGAATGTGGCATGAGTGGAACTAGGATCATATCTTTACATTTAATCTATTGGTTTACAACGTTTGCTCTTCTAACTAATTTTCAAGTGTACCACTCTCTCTCCTCTAGTAAATACAACTCTGTGCCCATAGCTTGAATTTGCAATGTTGTGTACATTTTCTCGACTAACTTTCAATTTATAAAATTCTATATTGGTTGACCAACCTGGGAAATTTGAGTCTATTTCAACCTTTGGTTGGGCTTGCATAGTTTGTATAGTGGCCTTTTGTTTTCCCTTTTCCTAATTTTTGGTTTGTATGTTTTCTTACATTGTAAGTTGAGCTTCTATCATTGGTTACACAATTACCGTAGGTTGTAGTCCTTTGATAAATAGTTTTGTTAGATATTCGATGCACAAAGATTACACATGTGTTGCAATAATGTCATACGTAGTACTGATCTCTACTTTGGATATATCCATGTCAATAAATAATGGAATCTTGTTATGTTGCTTTGTATTTACTCCTTCAAAGTGAAGTATGATCCCATCATGCAACATGCTTATTTTTTCATATAGTGTTGTGTATGTGCACATATCCTTTTGTGTGTGGGGGTTTGCACTAAGAATTTCCATGATCTTATTTATCCGAGCTCCCATATTTTTGTTATCCGATAGATGGTGAATGGTTTGGCTAGGATATATTGTGTAAATGGATCTTGTAGGTAAATTGAATCCTCTACCTTTATTATACCCTCTTGGGCTCTCCATTGTGAACCATAAGAATATAACTTGTCGTTAATACATGAAATTATTTGTAGCATATTCATTCACCTTTATACATTTTTTTGGAGATCGTGGGTAAGGAATTTAGGCTAGTTTGATTCATCCATTTCTTCCTACATGCAGGTTATTACATTGAGTACTTGGATGGAAGACAATTTTCTTCTATGTGTAGCTTTCCAATATCTCTCTACTACAATTTTGTGAGAAATAAAACCACATGATTTACAATTACACCCAATGGGACCCCCCTTACTTTTCGTAGATGACCATAGACAATAACAATTGATTATTTCACTAAATATCTAGTGCTCTTATATGCAATCTAATGGATATACTTTGTTAGGAAATACAATGGCTTGGATGACTATGGATGCATTGATTAGGACATATTGTACATTGAACCTAATGGCACCATTGTGATAGAAGCCGATAATTATATTTATGATATTTGTATGGTTACCTAGGTATGATAAATTATTGAATGTCTTAATATGTTCCTCACAATGGATCATTCTCCACCAATTGTCCTCACACAACATCATTGTTAACTATAGGCCTCTTTATTATTATTTTCTTTCCATTAAATATTGATGCATGGGTCACTCCACTTTGTCTAGTGGAGCATTTTGGAGGTTCCCGTATTATCTTTCTCGAGAATCGAGACAATTGTACAAATGTTATCCCCTTTTCCTCTACTTTTGGTCCAATAAACTGGGTAAAGGGGTCTTCCATTATTGATTTAGTGTTTTTTCACATAATTTAAATCTACTTGTTTTAAATCCTAACACTTCCAAAATGTTTAGGATTTTTTTATCGTTCTTTCTTAGCACAATGTTTTAGTGTTTTTCCTCTATTCCCTTATTATATCATTTGGTTTTATGATGCGGTCATTTTTCATCTATTTATCCTTAGAGCTACCCCCTTAATGGTTATTATCCATTGGATATTTTATTTTTAGGTGTGTTGACTTTCCTCTTCACTTTACTTGCCATAAAATCTTGTTAATATGATATTTCATCCGTACCATATTTATGAACTATTATTTTTTCATATTTTCATATTTTTCTATTCCTCTTTTTTGTCATCATCCTTTCATGTTCTCTTTGTGGTTTTCACAAACTTATTCAATTTCTTGGATATATTCCTATTTCATTTCCCACATTCGTGCATTTAGTCATTCGAAGGCCGATTTCTCGAATTTAACTACTCCTACACACACTAGGCCACAAAATAATTAATTGCACAAGAACTTGTAACTACCACACATGTTTGAATTAGAAAATTCCTTCATTAAATCTTATGCCAGAGGCACTTATTTCTTTGTTCATACTATTTCTAAATTATGAATAGTACACATTTAACATACATCCATTAATTCTTCTTAGTAACATGTTTCCTTGTAAGTCCAACAATGCAATTGTATCCTATTTGGTTAAATGATGGATACTATAGGGACCTTTCCACATGACATACAATTTTCTTGGGTGCAATCTGAATATAATTTCATATTTAATAACACCAATTTCTCTATTTAGAATTATTTACTACAAATATTCTTATCATGCCATGTTTTTGAATTTGTTTGTGTCTTTCTTAACTCCATTTCATAGTCATAATGTATTCGATCTCATATTTTTCCAATCAAGAAGATTGTTATTTATAGATTTTTATCCCCTAACAATGTGATGATGATAATGCATAGACTCGACATAATATATTCCATTGAAATAATTAATTTTATTCCATACAATAAATAAAATGGAGTTTTTATGTATTGCACTTGTAATTGGTCTTATAGGCCCAAAGTACTATCAATATTCTATCATTTAATCATCCCTTTGCACATTTCAAATTTTTGCAAGCACTCTTTCTAGAACTTCATTGGTGGCTTATACTTGTCTATTTTCCTAAGGGTGATATGTTGCACTTCAATGGTGCACAATCATCAACTCTTTTGTTATGATATTTATAGTATTGTTGATAAAATGAGCTCCTCTATCACTTATTAGTTTTTGTTGGAAACCATAACTGTTATGATGTTATCATATAACACCTTGGTTATATCCTATGCTACGAAATTTTGTATTTATGCATATTCAACCCATTCAATGAAGTAATATGTTATGATGATTATGTATCTAGTTCTAGACCTTCTAGATATTGGATGGATTGGCCCAATAAATTTTATTCTTCACTATTCAAATGGTTATGTAGCTTGAACTAGGTTGAGTGGAATTTTATCCATTTGGTTATGTTTTCCTATTATTTATAAAACATTGCAATGTGGTACGCATCTTGAAATAATGTTAGCCAACAAATCCCACTCTAAGAACACAATTCATAGTTAATTCCCTTGTAAAGTGCCCCTAATATACACGCATGTGATTCCTATAATATGATGCTCCTTTCATGGGTACTAACACGACCCTATACCATACTTCGTCATTTCCTAAATTATATAGAAATCCATTTTTTATTGTAGAGGAAAAGGCTTTAGTCACAAGCTATTTCTTTTCCTCTGTGTAATTATCTAGTAATATCCTATATTATAGGAACTATGTTATTTCCTCTATTTTTTTGAGATTGTGATGACTATGAATAAGTGTGCATCTAGTGAATATTCATCAAATTCCGTAGGTTCTTCTCTTGTACTAATTCATCTTAGTTATTTAATTTAATTTGAATAAATTAAATCTAATGATATTGCAGAGTAATTGATGTATAAATGGTAAAATACAAAAATGACATAAGCAAAGTAAGATTTAAAGTATGAAACCATAAGAAAGAGATAGAGAAATAAGACTTAGTTTATTTATTCATAAACCGAGATTGATATGGACAGAGAATTGATGCATAGATGGGAAGAGTTTAGTTATTGACACCTTGTAAATAATGATAGGTGGGGATAAAGCTAGATATAGGTGCCTAGGATAGGGTAAAGGTGCTTAGGCACTAGAGACCACTATTGGGCACTTTGGTGAGTACACAATAGATCATAATCAGGTCTCTTATGTGGCACAAGGGTGTCACAATTAATTCTTGTTGATCACCTTATTTTCATTCCTTGATCATCAAAGGTAATTGTAACTTGTAAAGTAGAAGTTCCTATACAATCCCACAAACTACATCAAAGAAAAAAGAAGAAGATGCGAGAATGGGGTTAGATTGGCCTTGGTAGTCACCCCAAGAGTGAAATTACAATCGAGTTATGTAATACATCTCAGACTCTATGTAGTTATAGTGAGTGTGTGTAGGAATAGTGCCCTAATATGCCCTAGTGCAAAGTTACACTTGATAGTGGGCTAGATCTAGAATGTAAAAATGTATAGCATGTGTGGATGGAATAGAATGAACTTCCCTTTCTATGTAATGTATGAATTCCCTTTTCCCTTGAATGGATGCTCTCATTTTGAACACATAACTATGTATTTATATGATTCCTTTGTTTGAATTTCAGTAATTGACAACTAGAAGGCCGACCCATAAGTGAAAAAGATGCCCAAAAGATAAAAGAGACCCAAAAGCGTAAAGTAAGATAAAAAAGGGCCAAACGCGTCTAGATGGGACAAGAATGCCTCAGGAACTATTGTCTTGGCGGGCACTAGTTTCCGAATTCATGAAAGATAAACAAGTAAATTTTTGACTGGGATGTAGGGTGTGTAAAACCAAAGAGAAAGTATGAAATAGATAAAAGAGGAAAAATATAGTTGTCAACCACTAGCTTTCTTACTTAGGAATCATGTAAATGCTAGTATGTTTTAGGACCTAAAAATGTACCCAAGTGCAGGATTTTGTGTCTACATTTTCCCCCATTTTATGTTGTTCAGTGATTTCTCGATAACATAAAGTAGATAAGAGATGTGTATTTAATGATAATTTATATTGTGTGGTGAAATGTGTGCAGAGTGGACAAGTAAAGTGTGAAGACTAGGAAAAGAATGTGACCCTAGGGGTGAAGCATATGCATTGTGTTGTACCTGTTGTTGCACTTGTATTTTTCTGTTGTAGGCTACTTCTTGTTATGTGCTGAGGAAGGACCTGCAAAAGAAGAGAAAAAGAGTAATCAAAGCCGTGTATATGATTTTTTTTTGTAAAGTATACAAAAGTATGTAGAAGTGTGTAAGATTAGTAGTAAAGGAAAGTGTGCACCTGATTTAAAAGAGTGTAAAGGATAGAAAAAGTGTCCTGAAATGTTGTGAAGAATGATTTCTTTGGGTGATATCATGACAAGAACCGTTAGGTCATGGAGCCTATTTTTATGTGTGAAAGTTTTGAAGACTATACACTAAGAGTACTATACACTTTCCATAGTTGTCTCGCCAAGATTCGGGGCCAAGCCACGAGCGGGGATCCAGGGGTGTAGCCCCGAATTTTTTTTGGCCTCGAAAAAAACATGCCTGATATACTGAGAAATGTGTTTTTTCTCATATGGGCAAGATTTTTGACCCATAAGTTTATGGGACAGTTTTGCCCCATGGTTTTAATACCCATGGTTTTATAAAACTACTTAAGCAGTTGTCTACTTATGTGGTATTGTGCATATGGTAGGAATGATGTAACATTACAGATGTGTATGAATTCAGGTGTGAATTTTGTAGAGTTTGTTGAGTACAACTCCAAACAGATCTGGGTATTATATTGAGAGAGCGATGGCTTGTAATTAAATCTGAGAAAGTGATTCTTGGTGGACGTAGCCCAAATTAGGTGAACCATGTTAAATATTGTCTCTTTGTGTTGTGTTATTTTTATTCTACACTTTTATTTGAGATATGTAAAAAAAAATTCATATTAGTTTCTACTGTTGTGATTATGTGAGGGATTATTCGCATATTTTATCCCTTATTTCCTAACAAGAATGATTATTTAAGTGATATCACACCAAGTGCAAGTTTTTCGGAAATATCATGTTAATGAGGAAGTGTTGGGGAGAGAGGTATAGTTTTATTATCCTTCCATGACTCGGCCAATGAGCACCATTGCGAGATGATACATCCCCGATTTGTTCTGTTGTCCTGATTGTTCCTAATTAGTTTCTAATCATACCGATTGAAGGAGAGAAAGTGTATTCTTTAACTAAAGGACAATACATGTAGTGAAGAATTTCTCTCGAAGGATACTATGAACTGTATTGATCGAGAAGATTATTGTATGTGCCCCTAGGACATTAGTGCCCATGGGAGGACACAGGTTTTCAGACACTACACTTTGACTCTGGGAATTGGTGTATGTGTTGTAATTATGACCTAAGTCTAATTTTGAGTCATTGATGTAATTTTTACCGATGTTATTTATGTACTATATAGACCTTTTTACCGTAGCTCGAGCTTCGTAGGGGTGATTTTTTCACCCAATGTATACCCCCTCATTTGGGGTGCATATAATGTCGATAGGAGAATGTGGCCCAAAATAGTGGACCTAATTTTGATCTCGGAGCTGATACCTACAAGGGGTAGGGGATGTGCATGGTAGAAACCAAGGCACATGAAAAAAAAGTGGCTACTAACATGTGTTATTAGAAAAAGTAGCAAACATGCAATATAAGACAATGTAATCAAGCAAGTATGTAAATAAAGTGGACCAAAAAAAGTGGGTTTCATACACAGGACATCACTCATCTTGTCATAAGATAATCAGGCCAAAATGGCCAAAATCATAAAAACAAAGGGAATATCATGTAAACAATAAAATACAATGGAAAACAATGTCAAGAAAATTGTGGTAGATAACCATGGTGGAAAATAGTCCTACAATGTAAATGTTACACATGAAGCACCCATTTGTATGTTAGAAAGATAAAAAGTATGTCAAATCCTATATGTATCAATGGAAAGTAATTTTCTAAAAAGTAGAAGTAGTAAATGATGAAGCAATATCACCTATAATGTGTGATATTGTGAAATGTATATGCCCCTAGGAGACTTGGTGGGATTGGTAAAAGGTACATTACCAAGCATCATTGTAGAAATATTTATTCATAACTAGATACCAAGTGAATGCACATGTGTATACGATAAAGATAATGGCATAATGAGTATTTAGCTAACATAGTAAGAAAAGTGTAATATGTAAGTATAATAAGCTAGAAAAATTAGATGCAACCAAGAGATGCAAATTCAATGAATGAGTGGGATGGAAATGTATGCAATGTGTGAAGATGGTAGGAGAAGCATACCCCCAATGAGATGTGTATGAGATGAAGTTCATTTATATAATACCCTTCAACAATCAAGAATGAACCATAAAAAAATAATGTGTCATTCGGAAATGGTTTGAATGTGTTTTCTAGAAAGATAGATCATGAATCATAGAGAGTGAAAAGTGAATGTGGTGAGGTTCATTTTAGATTTAGACCCTCAACAATCAATTATGAACCATGGAACTAGATTTCATCATAGGATAATGGTTTGAGAATAGATGCTAGAAAGATAGATCATGAAGCATAGAGAATGAAGAGTGAAAAATGTGAGGTTCATTTCAGATTTAGACCCTCACCAGTTGAGTATGACTCATGAAAATAGAGTGTGTCATAGGGTAATGATGATATAATGTGTGTATCAAGGTGTGTAGGAGTGATTAGAAAGATAAGCCATGAAGCAAAAAGCGTGAAGTGTAGTAGTAGATACTAGAGGCAATTGATCGAGAGTTTTTGTAAATAGATACGGTCATTTACTCAAAGCATATAACTGTCTCACTTTTTTGTAGTTTTTGTACCTTCATAAAAATATGTCTGAAAACCAAAATAGGACCAAACAAATATTAAATGACCAAACATGTATATTTAAGAGCTTATAAATACCAAGGTGCACAAAATTTAGAGTTTACCTAAATTTTTAAAGGTTTTATAGTATTTTTAAATATTTATTTACTAGTCAAATTTTAAAATGTAATTGGCCACCATGTGGGGAACACTTATATGATTTGACCAGCCAAATTATGGATAGTGCATGCAAGGATGTAGAACGTATATAGAAAATAACATGTGTACCATGAATATAATAATTCACAATTAGGCATGGGGAGAAAATCATGTACGGAGTAGCAAATAAGCATGGATAAATGTGGAAAGGTATGTACATAATGTAGATAAGAGTAATTGTTATGTGAATTACAAAATAAAAGGAATGTAAAGAAATTTATGTGAATAGTATGGATAGGTAATTATTGATTAGGGAATGTAACTATGAAGTGGGGAGAGTTAGATTCCCCCAAAGTGTGAGTAATGGAGATCTATGTGATGAGGTGAGTAGAGAGACCATGCCATGGTGGCAGATGTGGCAATGTGTCAAGTGTATCGATATTGGTGTTAGGAGGATTTGATTTTCCAAAGTAGGTCGTGGCATGGAGAAAAAATGGAAATTTATTTTTGTGATGGTGAGTATGTGAAATAGTGTAAACCTCAGGAGGATATGTGGTGGGAATAAAAGGAGAAAGCAGAGGGAGATAGTCGAGGTTGAGTTTGGTGGATTGTGTGGGAATGGAAAGAGGCTCTTTGAATCCTTTTGCATATTTTCCTAATCCGATGCCAATGAAACCATAACGAAGCATATACCGATACCCAGGACCATACTTTTTGAAATTAGGAGGAGATGTGGCCAAACTAGGGGTTTTAGGTGAATGATCAATAGTGTTGCAAAATGAAAATGGGGAGGGATCGGCTAAGGCCTCATAAAACACACCTTGGTATAAGAATTTAATATGTGCATGAAGGGTTGAAGGGACTATGTATGGCATGGATCCAAGGCCATCCAAGAAGAATATTATAATTAATATTATTAGGCATTACATGGAATGGGATGGAAAAAGTGCATGGCCCAATAGTAATGGGAAGTGTGATTGTACCTAAGACCCTTTTAGGAATATTATCAAAGTTGTGAATAGAAATAGATGAGGGAGTTAGGGAGGCTTCATAAAGGCCAAGTTGATGAAGGAATGATAGATTAAAAATGTTAAGACCGGATCCATTATCAACTAAAGTTTGCTTAACCCCAATTTTATTGATACAAAATTGAATCTAAAAGAGTGCATCATTATCTAAGATAGCTTGAGAAGGAAGTTCATCCTATGTAAAAGTAATATTTTCTTCATTAAAAGATAAAGTTCTAGTAAATTTATGATATAATGCTTATTTCACTATACCGATAATTATTCAAGTCCCAACAACTAAAAAATATATCCAATATCAGAATCCAATGTTACTATTTTTGGATTCCAAAATGTTAAATATTGGAATTATTAGCACTCTAAAATCACACATATTGTATTAAAAAATTGCACATATTTGACTCCAATATCACATATATTGGAATCCAAAATCAGCTATATTGGAATCCAAAATCAGCTATATTTGAATTATATGTACTCAAAAGTACCATATATCGGAATCTAGAAAATTAAATATTGGAATCCATTATATGTGTTAGTGTCTCAGGTGGCCATTATTTATGCCATGCTATAAGGGCTAGCATCCGTTCGACATTATTTATTCCATGTTCTAAGGGATAACATCCATTGGGAATTATTTATGCTATGTTGTAAGGGCTAGCGTCGGTGGGAATTATTTATGTTATGTTATAAGGGCTAGCATCCACTGGGCATTATTTATGCTATGTTATAAGGGCTAGCATCCGTTGGGAATTATTTATGCTATTTTATAAGGGATAGCTTCCACTAGGCATTATTTATGCTATGTTATAAGGGCTAGTAGCCTCCATCCATTAATTATGCTATGTTATAAGGGCTAGCGAACACCATCCATTATTTATGATATGTTGTATGGTCTAGCTGACGCTAAGTATTATTTATGACATGTTATACAGAACATGCTTCGATTTATACGAGGATATTGAACATATTCTCTTTTCCTTCAATGGTTGCAATGAAGGCCGCGATGTAGTATTGAATTTGATGCCCATTTAGACGTATTTTATCATTTTCATAGAGGCTAGTGGCCGCGAGGCTAATGAATTTCAAGAGATGTGAGAAAATTTCTAGTTAATTTACTATGATGTGATTAAACCATACTGTAAGTAGAGAATGATTGAAGATATTCTGAAGAAAATAGTAGAGGGTGTCGATCCAAATTATGATAATATAATTAAATGTATGTATCTACTACATATTTCAGTACGACTTAATTTTATAGTGTATATATGTATTTGCTACATATTTTAGTACAACTTAATTTTATCTGCTACATATTTCGGTACGAGTTAATTTTAAAAGACAGTTCTTTTATTATGACATCATGATTATTGGGGGAACCATAATATAACTCATAGAATAGGTAAATATATTTTCATGTCATAGTTCTGTAAGAATCATTTATCTAAAACCTGCACTGCTCACCATAGAGAGAAAATCAAATAATAATTGACTTTATTATACTTATTGCTTTCACATGATTTGATAAGAAGCATACTATAAAAAAAGAGATTTTGGTCTACATTGAAGCAATATTGAACTAAATGTGAGATAAAATCTTTATGTTAAGTGGAAATAAGTAAAAGACTCCATAGAAAGAAGGAAAGATGCCTACTTTTAAGTCTACTTTGCTTCAATTTTAAAAAAGAAATTTTTTTGCCTTGGAGTGGACCATTCCACTTAGAGAGTAAGATTATTATTTTTGACATTATGTAAAAGAGGTTTGAGGGGACCCTACCCTATACATAACGAATCTCCCAAATAGAGTAGATATTCAATACCAAACCATACAAAAATATAGTTTGATCCAAAAAGAATCAAAACTAATAACCAATACAGTAAACTAACAACAATAAAAACACAAAACTAACAACACTAAACAACAACCTAACATCACCACTAATTTTTCATTTTCTCCAAGTTGGCCAACAGAGTGGTCCATTCCTTAGCCAATGATTCAATGTTAGTGCCCATAGTGGTTACATTAGCTTCAGATAGTTCCATTTTCCTCTTCTTCAATGTCCCCTACTCTTCACATTTTCTCGAGACATTAGCGGGTTCGAGAGTCGAAGGTGTTTTAAAGTGTGCTTGACAGTGAGAATACTCCACTTAGTGAAGTTCTGAAGCATATCCTTAAGCTGATCCACATCACTATTTAAATTCTTACACTTTTCTTGTAGAACCTCCATACTGCCACCCTTTATGACTTGAGCCACATGCTCAATGTTCATCCTCATTACATCTAGTCGTTGAGGATAAACTGGATAGTTCTTTTAGTAAGCCAAGTTTCACATTTCACATTTTCAAGGTCTGCAACTAATTTATCAAGATCAACTCCCTCTTCCACACCACCTTTTCCAAGCACTTCCATTTGGGTCTTTTCTTGGGTGTCAAATGAAACATGCCTCCTTTGTTGACTCAGTTCCTCTTTTTCATCCTTCTTAACAACCACCACCTTCACATCGTCTTGTTTTAGGTCTTGGAGGCCATGTACTGCTTCAACTTCAACCACATTTTGATCATCCCCTACACTCGACTCAGGGTATTCGCTAGACTCCTCATTCTCATAATTAGTTTCATCTTCCACATCATAATCTTCAATGGATTTCACAAGAAAAATATCCCCATTAACCAATTTATCCATATCTAAGATTGATATTTTCACAATGGCCATAATAAAAACCTAATGCATGGGAATATTGATATGTAGTGGTCCAGGTAGCACATAAAAATGAAGTATATAGTATGGAAAACTAAAACTATGCCCATGTCTAAGGAAATTGAGCATGGGAATATGGTAAGCATAGATAAATTTTTGTCATCCCTCAAGATTGAAAACTGGATTAGGTTGAGGGCCACTTCATTGAATGGGGGAGGTAAGGAATTCCTAAGAAAGATCACAAAATGAGGGGTGAGTTTTTCCTTACCTTACGAAATAGCTTCATTTCATCTATTGGATCCTTTTTGGGTTTGTATACTTCATGTCCTTCCATGGGCATGCCCATAACATAAGCCACCGTGTTGATTGATAATTCAATATTTACTCCCCGTAGCACCACATTGCCCCCATCCATTTTCTGGTTGGCTTCCATGCTGATCTGAAATCCTTATTGAGCTGCTCATTATACCCCTCAAAAATCTTTTAGAAAGGGGAAAATCTCATTCGATTGAACACCTCCATAGCCTCATTTTTAAGATCATTAAGATCCCAAGGCTTAGTGTGAACCAAATCTTCCCCCATATTCCTATTACCAACTAGATAATCATGAAGAAAAATTAATTTTTCAATGCTACACAATGATCATGACCACACAATTGCAATAGCAATACACCAAGTAGAAACATAAATCCTAGATTCCTAGAGAGGATTAAATGCACATTAACATCCCTTTGGCCTTAATAGAGGAATAAACCTAAATTCCAAGAGAGGAATAAACTCGAATTATAAGAATATTAATATCCCCTTAATAAACTACGTGCATCGCACTAAAGTGTAAGGAATTCTAAGAGAAGAATAAACCCCAATGGCACTTGCATTACAAAATAATTAGCCTCCCTTTAATAGATATAAACCTGTGCACTCGCATTACAAGAACATTAAAATCCCTTTAATAGTTATAAACCTAAATTCCAATAGAGGAATAAACCTAGATTACAAGAACATTAACATCCCATTAATAGTTATAAATGTCCAACGTCATTCATCATTAACCCCTGCATCACCTTCCACCATCCTTGCATACCTCAAAAGAAGGGACATGAAATCACTATGGACATTTTCCTCCCACACTTACACTTTAAATGAAAATTAAAATTCTCCTACTCCCCTTGTCATGAGGATATCTTTTCATAATTAAATATATATATGAAATAAATTAAAAATCCTTTTCTAAAGGTAGAATTATGGTAAATCATTTTAAGAAATTTTTGATTTCATTGTAATATTATTCGTCACGTTGGAATCCCAAATTCATAGAATAATTCATTGTAAATTAAAATTATTTTCATGATATCTATGAACACACTAATTGTTGAAGTGCCTAATAATTTTTCAATTCTATATATACCTTAAACCAATGTGAACAATTTTTTTAGCAGATAGTTTGAAGTCGAGAGGATAATATGACCTTAAAAAATCAAAGTAAGAGATTTTATACTTAACGCTCGCTAGGTAATGCCAGTGTAGCTTATTGAGGTAAATTAACATTAATAAAATAAGAATTCACCAGAAATAAAAATGTTATGTACACTTTTTTTATATATTAAGATATCTATTATCATTTAAATCCTTTATAGTATTATAAATTTGCTAAATATAATCACATATTATATATATAAACATTATTAAGATAGTCGGGCACATTATACAAAAATTGTTGTCAAATAAATTTAGGGAAAAATTACATACAAGTATCCCACATTTTGATCAATGAAAGGATACATACAAAAACTAAAAATGAGTATGAAGGATAATGAGGAGAACAAGTAACATGAATAATCAGGTCTATAAAAACATAGAGTCGTGAATACAAAAAAAAGAGTGAGAATGATAGAGAAACCCTAGGTTTATGCCATGCCAAATATTGTAATAAACTTGAGAAAGGTAAAATACATGCCAACAAAAGAATTCAAGTACTCCATGCAATCAGAAAGGTGAGATCGGTTTTGTAAGCACGACCAGTTCTAGGGATGAAACGCTAAAGATAGATGCCCCATCGATTGAAAATGCTTTGAATAGAGTCAAAAAATTGAAGCAGGACCCGAATTTAAATTCTAGGGCATCAAAATCCTACTTTCAAGCCAAAAAGGTGATGGAAAAGGATTCAAACTTGCAAAGAGACAAGGAAGGCATACTTCTGCCAAAGCATCGACCAATCCCACATGATGGTCTAGGTAAATGAAATGGGACATGACCACTTTGTGAATACTACTTTATCGTACACAACACCGAGATAATTAAACATGAATACACTTGCAATCTTGGAGTTTAAATGAGATCTTCGATGCTCGTAAATAATCCACACCCGGGAAGTTCACAATCACAAGTAATAACATCTTTGAAGTCTATGCAAAAGTCATTGTGAAGACAATTGTAAGACACAGTAGAGATGAAATCCATTTCCCTCTTGTTTTTACGCAAGAGGATGAAATGAACATAGGTAGATTCCATGAGAGGGAAGGGGAAAACAACAGACAAAAATGTGAGAAAATAAGTGAGGATAGGAGAAAGCACAACCCAATTAAATAGTCCCTCGACTCATGTGAGGAAGGTCGATGAAATAAAAAATGGATGGCATCATCAACATTTTCCCATGCATTGGCTAGATTATTTGATGAAAACGATCTTATATTATATTAAATGTAGCTGTTAGTGAAAAATCACAAGACCCCTCAATTTCGCAACTAGATGCGTTGAGACGCTCAGTGTGATTGCACAATATGGAGCATCTTTCAAAGTGTGGGACCTTACGTGCCGAGAGAGATCTCTCGGATTAAGGCCGGTTCCTATTCCTCTGTTCAAGTGTACACAAATAAATTTGTAGAGGATCTACTCTAAGCCTACTCTATTTTACCAAAGAGACAAGGTTGAGAAGGTATAATAAAATAAACCTAAGCTAGCGAGGTGATGCACCAAAGGAATGTTAAACACTTTTTTTCAATCGAACACAGACCATAGAAATGCAATACTACTACCATGCACAGATAACCAAACTGTAATGAGAGATCAAAAGAAAACAATGAACACATGAAAGGGTTGAGAATCATCCACAAACATATATTATTGCTCCATAGTTGATATAGTACACTACAGTAGCCAAGAGGAAAAAATTTGTATTACAACTCGAATGGGAGGTTCTAAGCTCCACAAATTCTCTTGCAGATAAGGGAAGAAGGGAGGGTGTAAAACAAAACTATCCAACCCTTTATAATGAGCCCCATCCCTTCTTTTATAGATTCAACATAGAGAGAAGAAGGAGAGAGGTGGGAAAACTAATTTGAAACATAGCTACCAGCCATCAATGCCCCTAGAAATCCACCCACAAACTGCCAAATCAGCCTCGATTACATTTTCAGCGCATTGAAGGAGGAAGAACGGCAAATCAGATCGAATCCGATCTCGTTGTTGGATCAATTAGATCCTACATTAATGGAATGAAGATGTTTTCCATTTTTACCCACCTAACCTCATCAAAATTAAAGTTTCAGATCTCCATGGCGTAGATGAGGTTGAGATCTCTCCAATGATGCCAAATTTGTTGGATTTCGGGCACTGGATTAGAATATATGCCCATTTGAATATTTGAATTGGGTCCATACAAAAAATGGTGGAAACTAATTAGCAGAACGGGTCCGTGGGCCCGAAATTCACTTTGTGCTTTTTTGGCACAAAAATACAAAATGTAAAATTTTCCCCACAACCCCGCAATACCTTTTTGTCAAAAAATCATCTTCGGGTCCATCGGTCTGCATTTTCCATTTGGGCAAGAAATCACTCCAAGGCCCATCGGCCCACATGCAATTTAGGCCTGACACATGGCTTCTCGGGCATTAGCGGAGGCACGGCTCATTTTTATACTTTATGTCTCTTGGGAATGAAGCCAAAAGTTAAAATTACCTCCAACGACATGCCTTCTCACTTTGACTTGGAAAATGGCCATGTGGAGGCGTGGCACTCATTTGGAGACCATTTTTGGATTTTTCTTTTGAAGTCACATCGGGCTGACACGGGGCTCCTTCCATGGCTTTTCTTTGTTCCTTTATGTTTTTGACTAAGTCCTTTTGTTTGGCAGTTCCATACATCTGACCAGGGACACGTGGAGGCTTGGTGCTTGTCTAAGGACCCGCTTGTAGTTTTATCTTTGAAGATGTGTTGGGCTGACACGTGGAATCCTTACGCTCATTTGAGTCTCGCTTTGGGTTGTACCTTTGAATGTGTTCCATTAAGACACATGGTGCCTTCCGTCTGCACTCTTATACTTAACTAATTTGGGCCTACTTTGAACTTGACCTCTATTGACCCCTCACCATGTGGAGGGCTAGCGCAAGTTTGAGTCTTCACCTTGGGCTCCCATATTGAAATTGCACCGAGATGACATGTGGTTCTTTCTACTTGTTTGGACTCTTCAATGGCCAGCTTTGTCCCTTTTCGGGCCTGGGAAACATGGAACCTCCACACTCATTTGAGTCTACTTTTTTAGTTTAGCCCTTGGAGATGTGCCGATAAGGCATGTGGAAGCTTCCACTGATTATCCCATACTTAGCCATTTTTGGGCTCGTTCTGAATCATTTGTAGAGCTCATAGACTTTAATTTTTCTCCATTTCTTTTCCTTTGAGCCTCTAGTTTTCTTTGACATTGTTTGCTTCCTTCCCGACCCTACTCCTCCATTTTAGAGCCCTTCTGCAACCTGTTTATTGGATTTAAAATGTGGGATTGTATGATGGAACTGTCCCTTGAATTTCTTTTACACGGGGGTCATGTTTGATCAATTTTACTTGGGGAAAAATTGAGATAACAACAACATGATACAATATTCTCTCAACAAAATAAGTGGCCATATGAGAGAAATCCCTAAAGCCACAAACACACTAGGATAAGCCTAGCAAAAGAAAAAATCAACAACTATAAGGGGGCCTGAGGAACACCAAAAACAAAGGCTAGATTATGAATAAAGGCTACCCCTAATTGATAAACACACATTATAAAAAAATGTATTACTAGAGACAAATCACACACATTATACGAAAGGTGTTAAAAATTAAATCTACTTTGCATCAAACTCGGAGCTAGCCAGACGGACAACACATCTCCACTAGATTTCAAATCATCGGCATTGATCTCGGTGGGTGGGGGCTCTCATCACAGATTTATTCTAAGGAGATGTCTATAAATTTTGCTGAGGTTTCTTGGTTGGAAAAAATTTCAAACTTTTTCCACTCATGGTGCTTTATAGAGCACATTTATTAAGGTGCACTTTTTCCACTTTACGGATGCACGTGGTACTGGTGTGAACCACCTTTTGGTGTTCTCATTAAACTTGTGTTCCACGATCTTCTTCATGCCATTTTAATCTAGCCCAATGATATTCGGTGATGGATGATGAAAATATAGGTCTTTGTTATCCTCCTCTTTAAGCTCCCCCATCAAACTCTATCGAGACACCATCATTATTTCTATTTTATATTAGCTAGCGGCCACTAGGATTTATTTGTTACTTTGGAATAACATTTTTAACAGTTTTAAAATGTCATTAACATTATGTTTTAAAATGTATAACTTATTCTGTAAAGAGTGCAATATGTAACACTTGTCTAATTCTCCTTAATCATAATCTAGCATGTGTGTGGATCATTATTCTCCTATTCAATCTCCCCTGCATCTCACTCTGTTAGATGCAATCACTGTCATCCCTAGCTCAAGAAAAGGGAAACACAGTGAAATCCTCATGCGTCAGAGGAAAGTTATAACCGGTTTGTAAACACTATAATTGGTTATTGTAATAAAACCCTATAAATAAAAACAATAATACTTATGCTCACACAAAATCCTTATCAAGGATAGAAAATGCATCTCCACTAGATTTAAGCTTAAGGTTTTTTTTTCCAATTAAAAATAAATGTTTTTAATTTGGTTTAATCCCCACAGATATACCAAATCATCAAGTACCGAACAACATAGAATAACACTTGATAGAAAAATAAACTCTCTTATGAGAACATGTTTCTTAGAAGAACAAAGAAACCCAATCAAATCATTTGTATCATCATTTACGTTAAATTCAAAGTGGAAGACATCAAACAATATAGAACTTCAACATCTTGCATTGTCTTAAGGGGTAACAAAAGTAGAATACAAATCATCTAGAAAGTAAACATCCACCGTAAACATCCAAAGTAAACATAAACCGTAAATTACTATTACTACCGTAAGGGTGGAATGGAAATGTCAATAAGGGAGGATATGAGGGAGGTGATACATAGCGGGAGGGAAAGTAAAGGAAGGGGAAATATGTAAAAGAAGAAATCAAGGTAATTTCGTGCTCATTGAACTTGTATTCCATGATATTCTTCATGTCATTTTCATCTGGCCCAATGATATTCGGTGGGGGATGATGAAAATATAGGTCTTTTTCATCCTCCTCTTCAATCTCCCCCCATCACATTCTATCGAGATGTCATCACTATTTCAATTTTATACTAGCTACCGGCCACTAGGCATAAAAAAAATTGGTTTATTCCCCACAGATCTTCTAAATCATCAAGTACCAAACAACGTAAAATAACACAAGACACTCTCTAATGTGAACATGTTTCTTAGAAGAACAAAAAAACCAAATCAAATCATTTGTATCATCGTTTACATTAAATTCAGTGGAAGACATCAAACCATAAAGAACTTTAACATCTTGCATTGTCTTGAGGGGTAAAAAAACTAGAATCCAAATCTTCTAGGAAAATACTAGAGGAGTGGCCCATTCAAATCTTAGAATAAGATTATCATAACCATAACCATTACACTTATTGATAGCTCTTTGTGCATCCTCCCTGGTGACAAAATTAACAAAACCAAAACCCCTACTAACCCCCGTCTTCTAATCCATGACCACATAGACATGTGTGATGTGTTCAAACTGCATTAAGATTAACATATGAAGATCTAGTAAAAAATCATTTTATGATTTCAGGGAAGCCTCCATGGATCTGCAATTCAATAAGCATAACATGTTTCTATTTTATATTGTCTAGCGGCTGCTAGGATTATTTATTGCTTGTGAATAAGGTTCCTATCAATTTCAAAATGTCTTTAAGATTAAACCATGCATAACTGGGGAAGAATTATTTTTTTATTTCAGAGAAGCCAACATCGATGTGTAAAACAAAAGTTTAAGAACCTTAAGGTAGTTACTTTATTCCATAAAAATGCACAATACATTATTGGATTTGGAAGAAAAGTATATAATTCAAATGCCAATTGTGCATTTGAATGTTTTTAATGATCTACACATGTTTTTTTCTCTCCTTCAAGTTTCAACCATGTACATAATTCAAGTATAAATTTTTGAATCAGTCTTATAGTTTCCATCAAATCTCCAAGTATGTTGGGGTTTTGAGATTAATTTCTTCTTTGACCTTGTGTGAAAAGAATCTCACGTCATCGATTAAAATTATATTGTTTTCACCATAGACATTACCATAAATGTCTAGTATCTACTTGGCTTGTTTTTTATTTGAGCTTACATTCTTAGGAACCCAAATGAACCTAAAGTTGGTTTCTCGCAGCCAACTAATTTTTTTATGAACATGTATTTCACCGTTGTTGAATCCATAAATGAATACCATAAGGTAGTGTCAAAATATTTTTATGTAGTACTTATCAAGTCAGCACTAAAATCTCGTTCAACTTATTCGATATTCCCGGATCTAAAATCTAAAACCATATTACGAGGTATTTTTCGCCAATACCAAAAGTTCTAAAAATTAAACCTTCAACTCCCAAAACTAGTAATTTCTGAGGCTTCCCAATAGGATCTATAAAAACAACTCATAATCAATGTAAGCTTCAAAAGTAATTAAAAAGAAAGGCATCAAAGTATTTAATCACAACTCAAAAACAACTTATAAAACTATAATATCATCTCAATCACAGTGAAGATATAAATACTACCTACTTGTAAATTTGTAATCTCAACATGTAAAATAAACAATGACCATATGACTGTATGAATGAATATCATTGTAAAAACATTTTCAAATAATTAATAGTTATATATTTTATGTTTCTTTTGCAAATTTGGAATGCCCTTCAAAACACTCAAACCCGAACATAGTATTCGTGATATGATTATGTACAAATTAGTCATCAACCACATATCTTTAAAACAATTTTCTTCATTGTATTTCTTCCCCACCATAAATTTTCCAGAGGGTTTCCCTTTGGGCCCATTGTAATACACTATGTGTTTTTAAGGCCAAAAACAATACCATCTCTATTCCAAATCTTTTGGAGATATGTTTTTGCAATTTCATCTTCTACACAACAATTTTCTTTACCCAAAATAATAAATGTTTTGAATTCAAATGCTATTTTTTTATCAAATCCTTAATCAACTTTTCAACTTCAACGAAAGAAAGATAGCTATACCTAAATCCCACTTCAGTTTTTGTTTCCAGTATCTTTAAAAATTCCTTGATCCCACCTCACAAGTTAAGAGTCTCCTAACCAAACATAATTGTTAAGTATTTGTAGGATTGATTTTTCTTATAGAGTGAACCCTATAAATCTAAAATAATTAAATAATCCATTTGACCAACTGGACGATGAAGTAAATATTTCTCAATTGTTCATAATTTGATATTAACCAATTCAAATAATCCAAATTTTAGAATGTTAACACTTACCGATTGAGACTCCCATGTCTTGGATTTCCTCAGATACCCCCTCTATAGATTCTTTTGATGCTCATTCTATTTTTAAAATAGTAATCAATTTAAAATAAATTTTAATTTGATGTAAAAAATACGTGAAATAACTTGCTTTTATACAATATGCATAGATGTAGTTGTATATTAGCGACAAGTAGGCATAAGACAACTGCACAGAAGTAAGTATTTTTCAATTGTTGATAAATAAATATTAACCAATAAACCAAAAATTTACTTAATTACAAATAAATCTAATTAAAAGATGCATGTTAGCGACTGTTAGGGTAATACATATTACGAATAAACTACTTTGCTATAGGTCCTTCAATTATGTGGGTCTTATAAAGGTTTTATTTATAATTGTATATTCTATCATACCATTTTCCATCTACAAATTCATGTGTGACATGCCAACAACCTCCCGATTTGGCATCAAATCTGAAAAAAAAAAATTGATTTATTTATTAAAATATGTAAATAATGACAATTGAAAACATCTTATAGTGATAAATTTATAAAACAATTATTTCTCACTCACCTTTAATAGATTCATTGGATGGATGATCGGTGATATCTGGGGTAACATGTTCAATTGGTTTCGACATACTAAGATTGACATCGTCTCTTTTGTTTGTATGTAGAGAGGAAGAAACAGTGCCTTCCTCTATTGTTTGTTATCTGCATAAATATTGTATGTATCAGTTCAAATGGATTAAAGTAATAAAATTATTTAAAGTGATCTTAATCAACATACCTTTTTTCAAATGAAAATAGTAATGTTGTAAAAAAATTTATTGATGATGTGGTTCAACCATAAAAACTGCAGATAGACCTGAGTCAACCAAAGCTTGCACTGCAACACTACCTCCGTACAACACTATAACCGAGAGAATTATCAGAAGTGAGTTGAGCGAACATATGAGAAAAAACCCATAAGATCTCTTGTAAATAAAAGGATGTGTATTTCCTCGTAGGCCAATTTCTCTTGCAGTCATAATTTTCTGTGGAAGACGATCAATCGAATCAATTGCGATTTCTTGTATATCCCCATAGTGAACATCACAATTTTGCACATCAGTTATTGTGTACATAAGACACAAGCTCTTAAATTTTATATCTGTCATAAAATCTGTAACAACCTTCCACTACTGATTCCCCCTTGTTTTTGAATTTTTACATGTATTTTTTAATGTCTCTCTTAACATTTTTGAAGAAGTAATAGGTAAGAGGACAATAATTACACAATTTAGCATACTAGATCTGAAAACTATAAGTAGGTCCATTATTGCATTGGAAGTGAGTACACTAGACAAATTGTAGAAATTTGCGATCACACATTCTGCATTGAATGGATTAGTTGACGAAATAGAACATATTGTTGATTGGAGTTGGAAGGGATATGCACATTGACAGGTAAAGTCTTCGGTGTCTTCCATCCTTACTAGAATATTTTCTTCCATTGCACTCACGTAGTAGTCTATAATTGTTTGAGCTGCCAGCTGGGAGAACCTCTACCACTTCATCATAAAATTTTATTTTTCTAATTTTTCACTTCCTCCGAAATCATATTTTCTTTTTCCTTTAGGATCTTCTCCCAAGAGTACACACAACTAGTGGTAGTGAGAATTATGCACACCATATTTTTCAACAATATTTTTTTCAGTGCATTTTGCCAATACATGATTACCTGGATATTTACTTTTAACATATTTTAGAAATTTTTCTCTCATATTTTTATCATCTTTTACTCTTTTGCAGTAAGTACCTAAAGTCTCTATTGTGATGCTTGATTCAATAGAGAGAGTTAGCCATACTCTCCCTACTTTCACTTCATCTAGTAGAATTGATATCTCCTCATTGATCATTCCTCTTGCGTAAGCCTGAAGTAATTCACCGTGAACCTTGCCAATGAATTTGGTTGAAAGTTAGGTTGGTTATCCTTAAAAGTAGAACAAGGCAGGACCACCGTACATAAATAACTCAATGGTTGTTGTCAATTTTCTCCATATGTCCTTAGGTAAAAATAGAAATGTCATTTTTTCATGAAGGGTCTCTGTCTTAGACACTTTGAAAATAGTAAGACATTGCATCTCAAAACACTACATTGAAATATGAAATAGTATATTTATTTTCTATATATTACAAAATTAAATTTTAAGAACAAATGCACTAAATTTAAGTTTCTTTCCCTTCAAATTGTCTGAATTTGAGTTTCCTGCTCTGGCCTTCACGGACATCCTAAGGATATCCAAATTGTTTGAGCCTTACAGAGTACATTAATAAAATTGGTATCAATCCAATTTTTGTTTACATCATTTTGTTGTTGGCAAATTTTAACAATGTCTTCGCAAAGAGCATGTGAAGTCATAATGCGAGCGTTTCTAAACTACATCTTAGTATGTAATGACTTTTATTTTCTTTCATCCAAAAAAATATTTTGGGTACAAATCGTGTGTTGACCATAAAAAATGTAGAACTACACTTCATCCCTTTTCAGGTCATTTGGATCCTCGAGTTACACAAGTTTCTTTGTAGAAGGTAAAAATGGAAGAAGAATTACATCCCTTAGTGTAGGAATAACATTAATCAACATTGAATAGACAAGAAGGTCAAAATTCTCATCATGCACAACACATAATTAATATTCTGGAGGTGCCAAATGACACCTAGAAACTTCAATTGGAAAAACATCACCATTGAACAAAAACATTTTAATTGTTTAACATTTAAAGTTTTTATTTACTCAAATATAATGGTCTCTTTCTTCAACATCAAAGTCGATTTTTATTCTTTTTAAGAACTTGTAACTTTGACTTAGATGGATCTATCTATAATTTAGACAAATAAGATCTCTTCAATGAGGTAAATAGCTTTGCATGTTTTGGTGGAGAAAGAAAACCTTTTCTATTCAAATAATGACAAAAAGAAAATGTATCCCGGTTCTATACAATTTTTGAATACCAAATTCATGTTCTTATGAAATTCAAGGGCATTTCTATACCTGTTTTGTCGATTGCATGAAATTCCTGAAATTCCAACCATATTTAAGACAAAATCATGCCTTATTTTCTCTAGAAGCCTTCATTTCTAGTTTCTTGAACAATGAAACTTCAAACTCCATGTCAAGAATAAGGCACTTATTCATTTCAATGTCAATGCGTTCAACTTTGAATACACAATTTTTTCTCATCAATAAATTTTGAATTTAGTACCATCGACTTCATGACAATGTCCTCATCGAAAAAAAAAAATCCTGAGATCACCATGGTAATTTTCTAGGGAATACATTTCTACAAACCATTCCTCATATTTCCTTTTCATATCCTCTTCTCCTTTCAATTAAAGGAATTTTCGTGAACGAAGTGTGCCAATGGAAGACATAATACCGAAAAAAGTAATTAAACAAATTAATATTTCGTAAGTAATTGGAAGGGACAAATACAAGTTTCTCAACAATGAAATAGCAATGACATGTCATATCTTAATTTCATCATTTTTATAGAGTAAAATTCGATAGGAATAAATATTTATAGCATAGCGGTCACCAAGCATACTTCAACCCTCCTTTAGTTATAAAAAATAAAAAAGCATTAATAAATTTCTTGTTATGCATTGCACTAAGCAATTTAAACAATTAGTCGCTATTAAATTTGGTTTGTTTCAAGTAGTGAATTTTTTTTCTAGAAGTGTAGACTAGCGGCCGTTAGCATCTATATATTCCCATCACTGTAAAAAACATATTTGAGTTACACTACATCATTGTGAAAACCTGGAAACCAACATGGGTGATAAGGGTCAAGAATTGAATATTTAATAATAACAAATCTTACATGTCGTGATGTGTTTGGGTGTTGTAATTAGGTGCCTTTTATAGTTCTCATAAGATATATCATGTATATCACATAATTGAAATTGACTAGTATATAGGAAAATGTATAACAACCGCTAGGTTCAATTAGTAATTGAAAGTTATGGTTTCCAGTATCAAGCCTTAATAGTTTCTTATTTTAGAATTAGTGATCGAATAACAAACAAATCATGGAAAACCATAGCATCTGCTAGGATCCTTGTGGTGGCTAATCTACCTAACGGGTGTTAGGCTTAAGATTACGTGTTTGACTATGTGTATTGTATTCTCTTGAATCTACGTGTGTATTGTATTCTCTTGAATATTCTTGTGTTAATTACGTGTATTCATAAAAGTGGTAAATATTTTTAATTACATGTATTCAAGAAAGTGTTAAATATCTATCTTGTCTTTGAATATTAGTTGTCTTCTCTTGTCTTGGAACATCAAAGAAATGAAAATTCTTGGCGATCGCTAAGGTATCAATGAAAATTTTTAGCGACTGCTAAGTATTTAATCAATGAAAAATTCATTGTCTACATTATCGACAAATATTAGTGTTGGAGCATAATAATAGAAGTACATATTTTAAACCTAAAGATGTATCCTATTCATCTTGGCCCTACATATTTTTATAAATTACCCATTAAACAAAATAGTTCGTAAGAATTTACTAAACATCAAAGGAAAAAATGTACATGAACCTTACACAGGAATAAAGGATCGGAGGCTGTGAAGATAAATGCTTGTTTTATGTTTTCCAATTATTCATTGATGAGAAGGCTAGTGGTCGCTAGCCCCTACAATATTGGGGAATTAATTTTAACGATGCAAAAAACTATCTCAACAACTTTGTTTTCATTGTTTATAATTATTTTATATCAGCTGGACTATCCCTGGTAAATCCAAGTGCTTGAATACATACCTTCGAGAAGGCTGACACCTTACATAGTTATCATTTGATATTTTGTGCATAAAACATAATCCATATATTTTCATTTAAACAAAACTGATTTACAACTGGTAAGCACCTTTGTGTAATGAAAGGTAAGTGTCGTTAGGTAAGGCTAGTAATAAAGATAGACACATAGTTAGGCAAATTTAGATTTTCTTTTACACATTTAAACTATATGGAGAAAATATTTTTAAGGGATTTAAAATAAGTAATTTTGAATATAAAGGAATTGAAGGCAACCCATTACTTGAGAATAAAAACTCCTTTTATGGGTTGTCTATTTTATGGGTTATCTATGTGTCACCATTTCATTGGATAATTTATTGATGCAACTTGATGTGACATACTTTATTGATTGGTTTTTATTTAATTTTCAAACTAAATTCAAACAACTAATGGTAATTTATTTCACATACCCAGAACGGTCATTGGCTCCTTTTCTCTAGCACAAGTAGATCATAATAGAAGAAGTTATTTGTCCCTGGCTAATGACTCAAATACTAATGAATTAATTATTGGAGGTGACTCCCATATTATTGCTAACGTTGTCATTTAAAAGTAGACCTTGTTAGGGATAATCAATCTTGTGTGATTAAAATTCCCTTTATATGCTCTCATTAACTCTAGATTGGACCTTAAATCTTATATATTAAGATAACTACTAAATAGGTAGGTTTTGTGAAAAATCGAGGGACTCACCAACCATTTTGTGATAAGATTTGTAATAAATATGTTGATTGGCCGGACTCATCACCTTTTCCAATAAAGCTTGATATTGAATTCGATGGTAGGCTTGTCTTAATTTCAAGCATGCGATAGCATTTTCACTCCATATATTTATCTAAATACTCCCCCTTATTTCCACACCTTTCGTGTTTTTCTCATTATATTTCATTTATTCTATGATGGCGGACAATGTTTCCTTTCATGTAATTTTCCATGGTTGTGGGTGAAATAGGATTTTATACTAAAATATCATGTCATTATTTGAAATCCATTGTTTGGTTTGAATCTGAGAAAGACCTAGTTGTAATTGATAGATTTCTTGGAGATGATTATATGTTTCTAGAGGGACATCTGAGGGTTAATGTAGAAGTTGCTTCAACGTTCGTTTCTCATCTTCTTATCATTCATTTGGCGAAGGATTGGGCTTTTAAGATGGGTCGTCACTGGATCAAGCCAATATATAGGGTTGACATAGAAGAAGAAGTGGACAAAAAATTGAGTGCGTTGTGGGCCTTTCTTTCTGATGCTCACTATAAACATGAAGGTTTGGTGTATGTAGACAAATGGTTTAATGTCCTAAATTGTTTCTTGTTTGAAGTGGAAAAATGTGGTGAGAACTCGTCGATGGGAAGTAGGTCACTCCACTTGCCTAACCTAGATGTTATGTCTTCCCCACCTGCAAAAGGAACCGATATGTTGCGATGTTCTTCGTAGTAAAGGTCGTGAGGCAAACGATTGGTTAAAGATTCAGAGTTGTTTTACGGAAAAGAGTATCCTTTCCCAAAATTACCAATGGAAACCATTTTCATGCCCATTAAGTTCGAGGTTACGGAGATGTCATTTGATTCAGATAAATAAGTGTTTCTAAAATCCATCATGTTGTATCTTTGTTTTGTTTGTTATATAGCATTTCCAGTTCCATTGTTATCTATTCATATTATCTAGCTTACTGGTCTAGGGTTTTTATTCCCAACCACTTGTGTTTTTTGGAATTTTCCCTTACATCTCATTGTATTTGTAATGTAAAGGGAAAGGGACCCTTCAACCCTCCTTTAACTATAAAATACAAGAAATCATTAGTAGAAGTTTATGTTGTGTGTTGTAGTAAGCAATTTAAACAATTACTCACTATTAAATTTTGTTTGTTTCAAGTTTTCAATTTGTTGGTAGAAGTGAATACTAACAGCCACTAGTGTCTATATATTCTAGGATATCTTTCCATTAATGTAAAAAAATAATCTTTATAGCTTTAGGTTTGAGGGGCCTTAATGTAAGTGAAGAATTATCCTAACAACCATTAATCTCAAGACTGTGTTATGTTACACCAACGCCACAAAATAATCTATGACCTTATCTTCAATATCTTGGTGTTGGAGCTTAATTAAGTTTTAAGTTTTTAGTCGAGTTGTTAATCAATATCTCGAATGCAAGACAAGAGTTATCTTAGTGGCCACTAATATTAAATCTTTATTATGTTACACCAACGCAGTGGAATAATCTATGACCTTAGTGGCCCCTAGGCTTGAATATTATGTGATAGACTTCCAATAACATATTGAACTCAGCAGCCACAATGAAATTTTTTTTTTTTTTTGGAATATGTGTATTCTAGAAAATTATTTAAATTAATATTGTATTGGATTATTTTTTGTCTTGGAACATTAAACAAAGAAATTAAACATCCACCCTAGCGGTCACTAGTCTTAGAAGGTAGTATTGTAACATCCAAATATAATAAAGGAGCTTATTTTTTAAGTTGGGTCGTTATAAATTGTCCTTTATGTAAGTTAAAAATTATCCCAGCGGCCACTAATCTCAAGAATTTGTTATGTTGCACCAATGTTATTTAATAATATTCAACATTAGCGGCCACTAGGATTTGAATATCATGGTAGGATTCTAATAAATTAATACGGAAATATAAATTTAATGGTAGCAGTAATTTCTCTAAGCGAGATATGGAAGCGGACCTAGGTCCTTAATGTCCACCGAGCAATATGCATTGAAGCTCCCCATTATATTCTGCTTGGTCCATATGGAGAATTTCGACCCCTACCTCAAGGCGTCCTCATGGACACTTATTGAAAGCATCCAATGAACTCAATGGGAAAGGAACTTGGGTTTATGATTACAAACTACATGTAAATTTGGGATGGTAAATGATTTTATTATACAAGAGCTATGAACTAGAGTTGTGGAGGATCACTTTCTCTAAGTGGGACATGGAGGTGGACTGGGTCCTTAATGTATGCCGAGCAATCCACATTTGAAGTGCCCCGCTATGTTCCACTTGGTCCATATGGAGAATTTCCACCCCTACCTCAAGGTGTCCCCATCTCCACTTATTGAAAGCATCCATTGAACTCAATGGGAATGGAACTTGGGTTGATGATTAATAAATACGTGTAATTTTTGGATGGTAAACTCTTTATTATATAAGAGTTGTGAAGCTGGACTTGTTGAGGAGAACTTTCTCTAAGAGGGATATGGAGGTGGACTGGGTCCTTAATGTTTTCCGAGTGATCCACATTTGAAGTGCCCCACTATGTTTTGCTTGGTCCATATAGAGAAGTTCGACCCCTACCTCAAGGTGTCCCCATGACCACTTATTGAAAGCATCCTATGAACTCAATGGGAATGGAACTTGGGTGGGATGGAATTTTATGCGGTGAATATTCGTAATATGGCGAAAATTTCATTTTAGGAAAATTTGAAAAGGTGAATTATTCGGAGTGGGTCGGTGTCCTGTTTGCCTAAAATATATAGTATATTTTTTTGGGGGGTCGGCTTCGCCTTCATTTGAAAACATCTCCTATAAAAACCTAGGTGATTCATTGGGTAGTATACCTCAAGTAGCTTACCAAATTACCAATACTGTGAAATTTGAACTCGCATACCCTTGAGCACTAGAGATTCATATTCTTGTTGCTTTGTGATTGCTTTGTGATTGTTGGGCCGCGTGACAAATGTAGTGTTGACGCGTGCAAGGGGCAGCATTGTTGTGCGCGTGACAAGAGCTATCTTGCGCGTGACAAAAGAGTCTATCTTGCGCGTGCGAAAAAGGTGTATTGTGCGCCTGACGGCGAAAGGAAGTGTTGCGCGACTTGGGCAAAGAGTGAAGTATTGGAGGAAGTGTTGCGGCGAGAGGAAGTGTTGGCGCGACAGTGTTGACGCGTGACAGTATATTAAGATAGTGGGCCGCGCGACCTCGAGCGGTGGACGCGCGACAAGACCTCGAGACACTAGACGAGTCGCTACTTGGTTCTTTTCTTTGATGCGAGACTCTTTTCAGAATAATGGAAGGTGCCAGCTCAAAGAATACGAATAACCTAAAAGTAAGTAAGAAATCTCAGAAATCACTCTTCAAGTATTTTGGAAACTCTGTGGATATAGATATTGTAAATACCAATCATATAGATGCCACCACAAAGAATCGAATACTTAATTTGTGTGGAAGGTATTATTGAGGTGGACATGCTTTTTGCATGAGTATCAAAGTCAAACAAATGAAACCTACGATAATATGCCGAGATCTTGAAGATATTGTTCTGTTGGGGTGTGACGAAGTGCAGCTAGATATCACGAGATACAAACACTCGGCAAAATGGAAGACAAAAATCAAAATCAAACTCCGGTCAAGAAAGAGAAACCAGGTGATTGTGATATTGCTCAAAATTCTACTCAAAAAAGTAAAGCATTGAAAACGAACAAGAATATGTGGACCATTGGCAGGACATACAAGTTTGATTGGGCAGCTAAATTTCCGTTTATTGAACCTGTACAATCATCTAATTCTGAAGAAATCCCATACGAATGTACATGTACAATATGTACGTGGAAATTGGGAAAGCAACAAAAAATGCAACTGAAGTTGGACACTATAGAAAAACATTGTGGAAAACAATATTTAACTGTAATGGGGGCGGATGGCCAGAAAATCAAAACACATAGGTGGAAAACTGAAAAAGAATGCATGCATGTTAGATACGCAATGGAATATGAGGCAGAGTAGAAAAAACACAGACATCTGTTGGAAAAGGGAGGAACGATCACATCGCATATTGGTAAGATGAAAGAAACAAATCTACATGCAAAATTCATACAATTCTCTACTCTTTTTCAAATACTTAAAAAAGGAAGAGCGATTTCGGATTTCCTCGATTTCAAAGTTTTGTATCAATTTAACGGAATGTTGAATGTACCTCAGTCTCATTGGTCTGAGAGTAGTGGATGGGAAATGGCAAAATGCCTCTCGATGATAGAGAAGGAAGATTTGAAAGAGAATGTAAAAAAAGCAAACTTTATCTCTCTTTCAATTGATGAAGTGACAGTAGTCGACAACACCGCATGGGTATGTATCCACATCTATACTTTAGAAAATCATATAAGGACACCTCATCATTGGGTGTTATGAAAATGGTTGAAAAGCTGCAATGAAAACCTATATAAAATAGTTGTTTCTCATTTGAAAGATGTTCTTTGGTATGGTGATTATGAAATACTCTATGAAGTTGGTATGCGTTGGGGCGTAGATGGTGCATCTGTCATGCGGGGTCACCGAACAGGGCTCTGTGTTAGATTACAAACAACAGTGGCCCCATATATGCTACCAATTCATTGTATGGCTCAGAGAATGAATTTAGCATATAAAATGGTAAGCAACCACGAAAATGTTGCTAAATTAGAAGACCTTATAAGAGAACTTCATGCCTATATGTCAAGCAGCCCAAAGCGTTTTCTCGAGTTCAAAAATTTGCAATTGGAATTACTAGATGGAAAAAAACTTTTGAAGGATGTGGAGACTAGATGGATCTCTTTGTATGAACTGCATGCATGCGAGTTCGTGAGGAGTATCCTTCATTGGTTGGTTTCATGCACAAATACCATCATGAAGTTGATAGGGCAAGGGACTTGTTGTTCCGTTTAATTGATTTGGAGACATTGCTTACATTGGTTGGTATTCTTCCAATGTTAAAGGAGATCAATACAATGATGAAGCATGCACAGGGTAGATTAATCTATATTGTGGATTTTATACGGATGAGGAAAATGGTATGTCAAAGTCTTGATATATTGTATTGTTCGCAGGATAGTTTTGATGCACCTGTTTTTAAAAATTGGAGAGATTTATTAGATCTTAAAAATCCTAACACCTATTTGAGATTTAATATTCACGATCACCTCTGCATCACTTTGTTAATGGGAGGAAATACATGCACATTTTGCAAAGACGTCAAGATATTACAGGTTCGGAGCGAGAAGATGTTCCTGTGACACGTAATTTGTTTGAGTCTGTTATAGTTGAAACAAGAATAAAGCTTAAAAAAATTTCAGAAACCTTGTCATCAGAAATTAGGGAACGTTTCTGTAAAGATAAAATTCTGGAAGCCATGGGTGTGATGAATCCTAATTTTTGGAATACTGAAGGTGGCCGTGCAGACTTTGTCAGTAAGCATTTCCATAAATCAATGGGTACAATAATGGAACAATTTACAAAGACGTCAGAGCTCAAGGGTGTGGAAATCAAAGGTATACTGAATGCCGATTTATTAAAGTTTCAGTCAACAAATTTTGCAACAACAATGAGGAACCAATATAAGAATTTAGATCAACCTTCTGAAAGTGGTGCTATTACAAGGTTGTGGTGAGGAATCTATCAAAGTTCTATTTACAAGAAGATATCGGTGAATATTTAGATTATATGAGTTATGCCAAACAATGATTTTGGGAGTGTGGAGGATGAAAGGGTTTTGGTGCATTGTCATTTATAAAATCAAAGCGAGAAAGCAGGTTGGATAAAAATCGGAAAGTTGCATGAGGTGTTATGTTTCTCGATACTCCATCGAAACCTTTCCGTTTGACAAAGCAATTGCGCACTGGAATTCCCTTTGCGAAAGAAGAGGTGTGAATAATACAACTACAAGTACAAATATTCCCAACCTTGAGAGTGTAATTGGCTCTTCGTCACATTCTACAGAAGACAACATCGACTTTGATGAAGCTATTGATAATGGATTGTTTCAACTTTAAATAGGTATCTTCTTTATCTATCTTTTATCTTTATCATTAAAGATGTTACAGGTCTATATACTAAAAATGTCAGGCAATTCACCCATCTATCTACTAATACATTTCTCGTGTTGGGTTTTTTTAAAACACAGATCTAGCTCATTACGGTGGCAGATGATGATTTGACTTTAAGGAGGTATCTTTTTCCCCTTAATCTTATTGTTTATTACTATTCATTTTTTCAGCTCTAGTTATCATTAAAGATGTTACGGGTGTATGTATTTACATTTAGTTAAATACAATATTTTTATTTTTTTGAAAACGTGGTTGACATCCGTCAGGAAATTTACATTACTTCTGATGTGACAATGTCAGGCAACTCACCCATCTATCTACTAATCCATTTTTTGTGTTGAATTTTTTTAAGACAAAGATCTAGCACATTACCGGTGATGATTTCAATTTTAAATAGGTATCTTCTTCAACATAATCTTATTGTTTGTTACTTTACATTTTTTCAGCTCTTGTTATCATTAAAGACGTTACAGGTCTAATTCTATATATTTACATTTATTTAAAGATATTGTTGGTCTATATATTTAAAGATGTTGCTGGCACTTCTCAGGAGTCAGGACTGACAATGTCAGGCAACTCACCCCTCTATCTACAATGTCATGTAAAACAAAGATCTAGCACGTTACCCTTGATGATTTCACAGCAATCTAATACGCAAGAGGTAAGCTAAACCCTAGCATATTTGCAATTATGTTTAATTTCTTACCAGTGATGATTCTTTCTTGATTTCTCAGAATTATATTTAATTTATTTTTAAATATAAGTCCACATAAAATTCCTCATAAAATTCACATAAAATTCGGGATAAACAATACATTATACGATTTTAAATATAAGTCCACATAAAATTCCTCATCATCCATATATATCATATCATCACCATATCATTATCATATCCTGAGTCCTGACACTACAATTATTATTAACACAATTATTTATCTAATTTTAAATTTATTAAAACAATTTCATTTTTAAAATAATTCATAATCATATCATTACAATTCTATTCGTTCTAATGTCATCTATATCCATTCTAATCATTAATGTCATCTATATCCATTATAACACATTCCATTTATTTATCATCTATATCCATTCTAATGACATTATGATCATATCGATTTACAAGTGTAGAGAATAATTATCTTAAAACAAGTTCAAAAGTCTAGAGAAGAAGAATTCTTGTGCTTGATGATAAATCTCGTCCACATTAAATTGATCATCATCTTTCATCATCATCTATCATTAATTATCAATTATCATCATTCATCATCTACGTCCACATACAATTCATGACAATGCAAGTAAACAAGAAACATACATATAATTCATGATAATCACCATCTAATGCAATTAAAATTAAAGATTGTATATAAATCCATATAATTAAATTCAAAAACCATAGTACATACTCAATAGTAGAAGTTTTCAAATTCAATATTTAAAGTTTCCTCAATAATAAAAGTTTCTAGTTTTCAAAACCCTCTCTTTCTTTATCCAATTCTACTCCTCTGCACTCTTCCCCAACGGCTTCTTCCACTGTGGTTGTACCTCTTTCCCCAAAACCAGAAATCTCCATGCGACAACAAATTTGGATCAGCTGCAGCGTATAAACTATCCCGTTGCCAATAATTTTCATAACGACTAATAATCTCATTGATAAGAACCTTAGCCCTTCTGTCCCATTCTATAAGCTGATTGATATGAGGAAGCATCTCCATCTTTCTCATCAACCCACACAAAATATTTTTTGTGCTTGTCCAGATCTATGAAATACTCCTTGCCCTCTTTAGAAGTACTTGTGCCAAAACCCTGTATGGTCCAAGCAACAAGTGATACCTAATCAGCAAGTGAACAAAACCAGAACTTGAAAACATATAAAGAGAAAACAAACTAGCATTACTTTGTAGTACTATATGGTCCAGCCAGTTATCGATCCACTCAATGATTCTCTCCAAGCTTCATACTCAGGAATTGTGTAAAAAGATAACACATTTCCATTTTTGTGAGTTGCCTACATCAACATGTGCCAAAATTAGACATGGAGATACATAACATCTGGAGGCTTAAAAACAAATATAAAGAGTCTCAATACACTCAACCAAATATACAGGGGGAACATTTACCCTGACAATAGGAGTGATAAATTCCACAACAAATGAAGGAATTTTAAGCAGTGATGGCCAGGTATGGTGTATGAAATTGATCAGCAATCCTTTGATGTGGGAACCATCATGGTCCTTTAAGAGACAAAGGACAAGTCAAAAAGGATCTCACTAGAAAGGATGTGTCAGAATTAAGCAGAAACTAAACAGCGCTATACAAAGATCATGTGCACAGTACATGTCATTATCATCAGATGGCCATATCTTAAAGATTTAATGCTGTCATATATTTTATCTTCCTGTAGACCAAGGATTTTTTTATATTTACTATCTCTTTATTCTCCATTTGTTGGTGAGTGGTAGCTTCCCTGACATTGAGCAACTTACCTCTGAGAGGAAACACGCCATAATAATATTGACCAACAATAGATATTCCTGCCACCTGATAGGATAAAGATAACTAAAATAACAAAAAATTAAATTGGAAAGTGATGTCGAAACATGTCACAATACTACCAAATTCAGTATTCACATTTCCCTGATTCAAGGCACAAACACTTACACATTGAGAGCCTTGGCATTTGAGTCACCCCCTCCGTTAATATTAAAGTACATTGATCAGAATTCTTCCCCCTGCTTGATTTGCATCATCAAGTTTGGGAACATCAATTAATTTCCCCTTCTTGGTTCCATCAGTTTTCTTAAGATCTTTTTTTTGTTTAAACTTTTCCACTGCACTCATCAGGTCAAACAAAGTTACAAAGCTCATCTTAGACACTAGCATTGCAAAAATTACATGTACTCAGAAATGCTACATATTAGACACCACGCCTGGATATATGCGAAACAGTGAAAATTACTATAAATTTATAACAGCAAATTGTATCAGAATAAAAAATATGAATTAAAATGAATTATACTTACAATCAACATGGAAACCGAACGTTGATTCGAGAAAATTCTTTTCTTCCACGAGTGTTGCCTTGGTTGTAACAATTGGTAAATTTTTGAACGGAAGGCCGTAAACCGATGGATGTCATTTGCTTCGATACTGAATTGAAAAATTCGGCCATCGTTCAGAGTCACATAAAAAATGCCGTCCTCTGAATTGTAGGATGACAGAAAGTAATTCAAAATATCCGGATCTGTTTCGAAATGGGGCATATTAACGAGCCCTGTAAATTCACACGCATCCATTAAATCTTTATATTCTGAAGACATCTTTAAAACAGTATGGATGTGAGGGCATAAGGGACATCGATTGAATTGGATTCTCTTGATTTTTGTTACTGAACTTGCAGTTGGGAAGCATTGAGACCTGTAAAAATTCAAGAGCTGGAAGGTGAAAATGAGAAAATGACCGGTTGAAGGGTATTTATAGGCTAAATCGGGCGTCAATGGCTTCACTTGACGCGCGTCAAAGGTCTAGGCTGCGCGCGACAATAGTCTAGTGGTGGCGCGCGTCAATTGGATCGGCGGCGCGTCGATAAAAGCAAGCGACACGCGCGTCGATAAGATCGGTGGCGTGCGCAATAGAAGTCGGCGGCGTGCGTCGAATAGGAGCGTGGCGCGTCAATAGAATCGGTGGCGCGCGTAATAGAGATCGATGCGCGCGCGTCGGTAGGAGCGTGACACGCGTCGAAAAAGAGCGATGCGCGCGTCGATAGGATTAGCGGTGGCTGTGCGTCGGTAAGGCGATGTGGCGTGAGCGTCAAAAGAGCGTGATGCGCGCGTCAAAAGAGCCCGATGTGCGCGCGTCGATAGGTGCGATGTGTGCGCGCGTCAATGGCGGCGATGTCGCGCGTCGGTCAAGACCATTGGCGTTCCATTTGGCGCGTCGGGAGTGATGAGTGACTAGATGGATCTCTTTATGCCTGAGAGAAAGCTGAGACTACCAAATAATTGATTTCTTATCCAAAATTTAATGGAATTGAAGTTTTCACCTCTTTTGCACTAGAGGAAATTCCCTTCATGTTTTTGATGCAGCCAATTGAGATGAAGCCTTCAAATTTATCCCGGACAAAGAAACAAAGCAGTGTTTGGTGTGTACTTGATGATGATATAGGGTCTTGTTTGATAAGTTCAAAAGAAACTTCATGATATATGCTAAGGTGAGTTTGAGATGAGGTACCGAGTAAGGCACTCTTGACAAAATTTACACAATGTTACCTTTTTAAGATGATCGACCTTGCCTGAGAGAACTTTATGTTGATTTGTAAAAAAATTTCAATATTTGAGACACTTCATTTTATCAATTGTACTTCAAGAAGATCATGATTAATCAATTGAGGCATAGAAATGGGGGAGCTTCAAGAAAATTGTCTTCGAACATACACTTGAACATTGTATCTTGTGAGGAAAACAAAACAAGGTGGTAGCAGGAATTTTATACTTTGATACTCATTGCGAGGTGACCAAGTATTTCATCAGCTCAACAATGATAATTAGAAGAAAGTAAAAACAACTTTCCGTTACACACAACAATTTTGATCACTTTACCCTTATTGTATCTTTCAAACCTCATACTTGTGCCTGAATATCCTTACATAGGATGAGATGAATCTACTAAAGGATCAAAGATTTCAAGTTCATTCTTGTAACTAATATGATATGTAAACAACCTTATTGAGCTATGATCATATGCACCACCTTAAAAATTTGAAAAAAAAGAGACATATTTTAATTGACCACTCAAGAAGCGATCTGAAGAAGAGAATCTCAAGATGTGAATCCTATACAACATATTTTGATACTGATCCATTTTCCCCAAAACATTTTACAATATCTCAAGATGTGAATCCTATACAAAATTAACTTCTATGATTTATCTGAAGAAGGCACTGTATTTTTTCTTGGATGCTAAGAAGACAGGTTGTTTAGTTTGCATTTCTAAGCGATCGAGTTTTATAAAAACTTGAATAAGTTTAAATACTCATTTCAAAATCTGATTAAATTTGGCATGAAGCACTAAAAGACACTCCTATACACATTTCATGTTTTGGTTAACCATGGGTTTTCCTAAAGATGTTACAGGTCTATATACTAAAAATGTCAGGCAATTCACCCATCTATCTACTAATCCATTTCTCGTGTTGGGTTTTTTTAAAACACAGATCTAGCTCATTACCAGTGGCAGTGATGATTTCAACTTTAAGTAGGTATCTTTTTCCCCTTAATCTTATTGTTTATTACTATTCATTTTTTCAGCTCTGGTTTTCATTAAAGATGTTACAGGTCTATATACTAAAAATGTCAGGCAATTCACCCATCTATCTACTAATCCATTTCTCGTGTTGGGTTTTTTTGAAACACAGATATAGCTCATTACGGTGGCGGTGATGATTTCAACTTTAAGGAGGTATCTTTTTCCCCTTAATCTTATTTTTTTATTCTTATTCATTTTTTCAGCTCTGGTTATCATTAAAGATGTCTATGTATTTACATTTAGTTAAATACAATATTTTATTTTTGAAAGCGTGGGTTGACATCCGTCAGGAAGTTTGTTACTTCTCGGATTTGTGATGTCGAGCAACTCACCCATCTATCTACTAATCCATTTTTTGTGTTGAATTTTTTTAAGACAAAGATCTAGCACATTACCGGGGATGATTTCAATTTTAAATAGGTATCTTCTTCAACATCATCTTATTGTTTGTTACTTTACATTTTTTCAGCTCTTGTTATCATTTATTTAAAGATATTGTTGGTCTATATATTTAAAGATGTTGCTGGCACTTCTCAGGACTGACAATGTCAGGCAACTCACCCCTCTATCTACAATGTCAGGTAAAACAAAGATCTAGCACGTTACCCTTGATGATTTCACAGCAATCTAATACGCAAGAGGTAAGCTAAACCCTATCATATTTGCAATTATGTTTAATTTCTTACCAGTGATGATTCTTTCTTGATTTCTTAGAATTATATTTAATTTATTTTTTATATGTGGAAAATCCTTTGATATATTTTTTTAACTGCGGGATAAACTATTAAACAATACATTATACTATTATAAATATAAGTCCTGACACTCTTCCTAAAATTCCCTGCTTTGTCATAGATCCATCACTTCTTCAGATTTCTCCATGAAGAAATAGATCTATTTTTAGACTTATAATGATCATCCTCTAACACGAAGTTATTCAAACTCAATTCTAATGCTATCTTCCATATCCTATAGTCACCCACCCAAATCTACACTAATCACAACTATTTAAATCAAAATGCTGAATTTGTTCTTGAGAAAGCATTAATTTGATACTACATATTGGGATTTTTAGAAATCATGAATGTAATAAACTAAACCAAAGAAAAAAATTAGATCTAAATGGAAGAATGAAATGCGCAAGGGAACTTGACAGAGTCTTTATCTAATAAAAATCCTTTCTAGTAATAAAACTGACTAGAACATTGATAATTCTATTAACTTCAAACTATCCTGCAAATGTAGTGTGCCTTCTTCAAGGCTCTACATAAATACTTACACACATAGTTTACTATGATCTAGTTTACAACCTTCAATATTTTCTTACACACTCAAAATTATTCCAACTTATAGCCTCCCAGTTCTAATCCACAATTATTCTTCACCCTTATCAAATATAAAAAAATGATAGGATTCTTCAACCTATGAACTTGATCTATACAGACTAATCTTCATGATAAAAACCTTATATGTTTTACATTAAACTTCAAAGTTCTATATCGAGCTTGACCTATCTTTTAATCACATGGTTATTCCAACTTTGGTTAATCTAGCCTCCATAACCTTGACTATTTACAGTAACTTGTCAATCTACTCTACACAAAACAATATCCATGATAACAAAACCATATCTTTTAAACCATGGTCTTGATTATTTCCCAAGCTCTAATTCTTATGGCCTGGAATTTAACTATTTCATAATTGGCTAATCTAGCCTCCACATCAATGATTGTTTCCAGCAAAACGTTATTTTCTGACAAATGGTCTTGACTATTTTGGATGTCAAACAACCTCTCTAATGAGAGATTATGCACTTATATAGAGGTGAATCTCTTTAAAATAGAATTTTCCTACACCATAAGTCTATTAAGGAGAAATCCTAAAGATCTGTTTCAAATCTTAGTTGTTATTTTTTCCCAAAGACATAATTTTCAAGATAATTAAAGTCCCACAAGATATTTAGGCACTACATTTTACATTATACACATTAAATTGATCATCGTCTTTCATCATCATCTATCATTAATTATCAATTATCATCATTCATCATCTACGTCCACATACAATTCATGACAATGCAAGTAAACAAGAAACATACATATAATTCATGATAATCACCATCTAATGCAATTAAAATTAAAGACTTTATATAAATCCATATAATTAAATTCAAATACCATAGTACATACTCAATAGTAGAAGTTTTCAAATTCAATATTTAAAGTTTCCTCAATAATAAAAGTTTCTAATTTTCAAAACCCTCTTTTTCTTTATACAATTCTACTCTGCTCTCTTCCCCAATGGCTTCTTCCATTGTGGTTGTACCTCTTTCCCCAACACCAGAAATAACCCCTGAACTTATAAGATCTTACTGCTGTCCAGATTTTTAAAATTCTTTCTTCTTGATTTGTTGCATCTCCATGCGACAACAAATTTGGATCAGCTGCTGCTTTGGCTTTGAATAATATGTCAGGGTCGAGACCATGCTCTTTAATTATCCGCTTTAGTGTATTGTTTTGTTTGTTAACCAAAACAATATTTTGCTTCAAATTTTTTTTGCGGATAAATTTGTTCTTTCTTTGTTTCCAAGTGAACTTGCAAAAACCTTTGACTCTTCAAATTTTCATATTTCATTTGCACAAAAAGAGTAATGTCAATTCAAAATATTAATGTAAATTCAAAATTTCAAATTAACAAGAATGATTGTTTGAATGTAATAGTACTTACAACCGCTCTATCTCTTTCGGCATTTGCGATTGATACCAAATCCTTGTCCTTGGACCATTTGTTAAAATATGCCTAGGCCTCGGCACTAATATTTTCCAATTTGTTTAGTGCCTTATCTAAAATGTCGTCTTTATAGTTGTTGTTAAGCGTGGCAGTCCCACATCTTACTTGGGTAAGTAAGGAATCCATCTTCGCGAGTTGATTTTGGTGCGGCGTATAAACTATCCGTTGCCAATAATTTTCATAACGACTAATAATCTCATTGATAAGAACTTTAGCCCTTCTCTCCCATTCTATAAGTTGTTGGATATGAGGAATAATAAACTCACTGACATGGGATTGACAATCATAACCAATTAAGTTCTCCAAAGGAAAGCGTGGTGGAAATTGTTCACTATCTCGAATCGATGCGAGGCGATCTTCTTTGGAGAAGTATGGGGGCTTTCACCAAGATCAACTGCTCCTTGTTTCTGCCTTTGGGTGGGCTGATCCTGTTTTTGAAAAAATTAATCAAGATTTAGATAAATAAATTTAAATCAGAATGTAATTCAAAATTGTAAAGCATATTAAAATTGAAATTTGAAGTATACCTGCTGGCCTTGAATCATCTCGCGGGTATCGAAAAAACCAGTTGGGTCATTGCTATCAATGCCCAAATAATCTTCATCTAAATTTATATTGTTCAAAACAGATATGCCCGTTGCACTGGGCAAGCCACCAAGTGATAGAGTTGGAATTCAAAACGAGGAGGCAAGGTTTAGTGTCCCACTAGGGGCCGGAGCAAAAGGCATGCGTTTACCAATGTTCTTTTTCACTGTTCCTCTGGTTGGCATTTTAAAAATTAATGGTTGAGTGGGTGTCGGTGCTGTGGTTTGATCATGGTGACATGTGCTGAAAAGTACAAGAAAAAAATGAAAAATATTAAAACAATTCATAAAGTCAAAACTACGAAATTAAACGTCTTATAGAAAAGTTGTACCTTGTTGTTGAGGGGTTGTTTTCTCGGTCTACGGGTGGCCTTGTAGGAGTTGTACTCGGTGGCATTCGGAAGATATGAATGCATGCGACTGTATGGAGTGAGTTGGGGAAGAAGGTTCCAAAGTCCCTGTGATTCATCAATATTAAATGTTGTCAATTCATTTGGTTAAAATTTAAATTGAAAAATAAATATGCAACTTTGGAATTTGTAAATAATATATGAGAATGTATTACTTCTCTGGCGTTTAACGAGTTCAAATTGTTGAGGGTTTGGAGAGGAGTGAGCTTCCATTTCAGATTGGGAGTCCCCCGAAGCCTCCGCGTGTTGTTGGCCTCTTCCTCTCGATAACTTCTTTTTTTTTGGGGAAGGGCTTGAGATATCTTCTCTGAAAACATTAAAATTTAAGTTTTAATAAGCTATGTGCCTTTGTAATGTCGAAAATTGAAATACAATTACAAACTAAATAGTTTATACCTGTTGTTCTTCAAATGGAATTGAGAATTTCTTCAAAGCCTCATCAGAGCAAGTAGGAATTTGTTTATCTTTTAAATTTAAAATTGCCTCATAGTAGAAGCCGAGGAGATAGTTTGTTGAATAAATGAAAGGTTTATCTGAGAGTTTTGAATTTGTTATGTCAGTTCTTATTTTTTTGGATAGATATGTGCACCAATCGAATTTTTGTTTTGAGATAGTGGCACAAATGTATGCAATGGCCCAATTTGGTATATCTGTTTGGCGACCCTGCAAAACAATTATGGCTTGAAAAAAATGAAATAAGTGCAGCAAGAAAGTGGTGTGCAATTGATTGTGTATCTACACCATGCCTGGATTTATTGACATGGGCTGCAAATGCGAAACAGTGAAAATTACTATAAATTTATAACAACAAATTGTATCAGAATAAAAAACGAATAAAAAATATGAATTAAAACGAATTATACTTACAATCAACATGGAAACCGTACGTTGATTCGAGAAATTTCTTGTCTTCTTCTAGGAGTGTTGCCTTGGTTGTAACAATTGGTAAATTTCTGAAAGGAAGGCCCGTAAACCGATGGATGTCATTTGCTTCAATAGTGAATTGGAACATTTGGCCATCGTTCAGAGTCACATAAAAAATACCGTCCTCTGAATTGTAGGATGACAGAAGGTAATTCAAAATATCCGGATCTGTTTCGAAATGGGGCATATTAACGAGCCCTGTAAATTCACACTCTTCCATCAAATCTTGATATTCTGAAGACATCTTTAAAGCCGTATGGATGTGAGGGCATAAGGGATTCCTGTAGTTGATCTTGGAAATCGATTGAGTTGGATTCTCTTGATTTTCTTGCTGAACTTGCAATTGGGAAGCATGTGAAGTCGACATTATAGTTGTAATTGCGTCTTTGACAATGATTTAGACCTGCAAAAATTCAAGAACGGGAAAATGAAAACGAGAAAATGAGCGGCAGAAGGGTATTTATAAGCTAAATAGGGCGTCACTGGCCCCTATTGACGCATGCGTCATTTGCTCCTACTGACACGCGTCACTGGCTACTATTGACGCGCGTCAGCTAGGACTATTGTCGCGCGTCAGCTAAGACCTTTGACGCGTGACACTGGCTCCTAGTGACGCGTGACACTGTCCCCTACTGACGCGCGTCACTTCCTCCTATTGTCGCGCGTCAGCTAAGACCTTTGACGCGCGTCAGCGGTTCGATGGCGCGCGTCGATAGAAAACAGAACACGCGCGTCATTGGGGTGCGAGTGTCGCGCGTCGTAGAAAAGCGATGTCGCGCGTCAAAGGTCTTAGCTAGGCGTGCGCCAGCGTGCAAGCAAGATCTAGGCGGCGCGCGTCAATAGGAGCTAGTGACGCGCGTCAGTAGGAGCAAATGACGCGCGTCATTAGGGGCCAGTGTGCGCGTGATAGTAGGAGCGATAGGAGGAAGCATGTCGCGCGTCATTTCAGACGTGCGTGTGGCGGCGTAGGAGAACACGATGTCGCGCGTCATTACGAGCCAGTGTCGTGCGTCATTGGGAGCCGGCGTCGTGCGTCATTACGAACCAGTGTCGCGCCAGTGACGCGCGTCAGTCTAGACCATTGACGTTCCATTGACGCGTGTCAGGAGTGGTTATTGACGTCTTGTTGTCGCACGTCACTGATGGAGCCATGAAAAACCAGGTGAAAATTTTGTTTTTGAATACTGTCAAATTCACCTTTATTGGTTAAGGGCCAAATATTTTACCTTCAATTTTATAGGGGGGGATATTAAAAACGCGGGTATTTTCCACCTTGATTTTATAGGGGTGTCTTAAAATGTTTGGATGGTAAATGATTGTATTTTATAAGAGCTATGAGCTGGAGTTATGGAGGAGCACTTTCTCTAAGAGGTACATGGAGGTGGACTTGGGTCCTTAATGTCTACCGAGTGATCTACATTCAAAGTGCCCCATTATGTTCTGCTTGGTTCATATGGATATGTTTGACCCTAACTCAAGGTGTCCCTATGACCACTTATTGAAAGCATCCGATGAACTCAATGGAAATGGATCTTCGGTTGATGATTACAAAATACATGTAAATTTTTGATGATCAACACTTTTATTATACAAAATATATGAGCTACATTAGCGAGGAGGAGTAGTTTCTTTAAGTAGGACATGGAGGTGGGCTTGGGTCCTTAATGTCCACTTTGAGTGATCCACATTCGAAGCTCCCCGCTATGTTCCTCTTGGTCCATATGGAGAAGTTCAACTCCTACCTCAAGGTGTCCTCATGGAAACTTATTGAAAGCATCCAATTAACTCAATGGAAAAGGAAATTGGGTTGATGATTAAAAACTACGTGTAAATTTTGGATGGTAAACACTTTTATTATACAAGAGCTATGAAGCTGGATTTATGGAGGAGCACTTTTTATATGTAGGACATGGAAGTGGACCGGGTCCTTAATGTCTGCTAAGCGATCTGCATTCAAAGCACCATGATATGTTCCATTTGGTCCATATGGAGAATTTTGACCCCTACTTCAAGGTGTCCTCATGGCCATTTATTAAAAGCATCCAATGAACTCAGTGGGAATGGAACTTGGGTTGATGATTACAAACCATGTGTAAATTTTGGATGGTAAACACTTTTATTTTGTAAGAGATATGAAATGGAATTATGGAGGAGCACTTTTTCTAAGAGGGATATGGAGGTGGACCTCGGTCCTTAATGTATATGGAGCGATTTGCATTCGAATTACCCCATTATGTTCCAATTAGTTCATATGGAGAAGTTCAACCCCTAACTCAAGGTGTCCCTATGACCACTTATTAAAAGCATCCATTGAACTCAATGGGAATGGATCTTGGGTTGATGATTACAAAATACATTTAAATTTTGGATGATAAATGCTTTTACTATATAAGAGCTATGAACAGCATTGGCAAAGGAGCACTTTCTTTAAGCAGGACATAGAGGTGGGCTTGGGTCCTTAATGTCCATCGAGCGATCCACATTCAAAGCTCCCTACTATGTTCTACTTGGTCCATATGGAGAAGTTTGACCCCTACGAAGGTTTCCCCATGGCCATGTATTGAAAGCATCTAATGAATTCAATTGGAATGGAACTTGGGTTGATGATTAAAAACTACGTGTAAATTTTGGATGGTAGAAACTTTTATTAGACAAGACCTATGAACTAGAGTGGTGGAGGAGCAATTTATTTAAGTAGGACATGGAGGTGGGCTTGGGTCCTTAATGTGTGCCAAGCGATCAGCATTCAAAGCAGCCCGCTATGTTTTGCTTGGTTCATATAGATAATTTTGAACCCTACCTCAAGGTGTCCCCATTGCCACTTATTTAAAGCATCAATAAACTCAATGGGAATGGAAATTGGGATGATGATTAGAAACTATCTGTAAATTTTGGATGGTAAATAATTTTACTATACAAGAGCTATGAACCTGGAGTGGTAGAGGAGTACTATCTCTAAGAGGGACATGGAGGTGGGATTGGGTCCTTAATGTCCATCGAGCAATCCACATTCGATGTGCCCCACTATGTTTCTCTTGGTCCATATAGAGAAGTTTGTCCCCTACCTCAAGGTGTCCCCATGGAAATTTATTAAAAGCATCTAATGAACTCAATGGGAATGGAACGTGGGTTGATGATTACAAACTATGTATAAATTTCAGAGGGTAAACACTTTTATTCTATAAGATCTATGAAGCTTGGAGTGGTGGAGAAGCACTTTCTCTAAACTTAAAATAACCTGTAAATTTGGGACGGGGTGTATTGTGAGAAATGAGGTCGGGGACGTAATTGTGGTGGGCTCCTTTCCATTGTAAAATGGCACTTGCAACCTCACTGAATCCCAAACCCTTATGGAGGGTATCAAGCTAGCATTTTCTAAAGGTTGTGATTGTAATCAAGTAGAAGGCTATTCGCAATTCATTTTCCATCAAATTTCTAATTGTTCTATGAAGCATATCTTGGCACTTAAATTTCTTCATCTTCAACATTCTTTTTTGGTTGGAAAATAGAAAACTTGGAGTATCAATCATGTCTTTTGGGAAGCTAATAGCACCACCAAACTTCTTTCCAATGCATCTATCGATGGTCTAGACATTGCATTGATATTGAATCATTCCGAAGATTGGGTTGGTCTGGTAGATATCATTTCACATGAAGGAAGGTACAGATTAAGCTCTCAACATTAATGGAAATGACAAGACATCTTCCCAATTTTTAGATGGACTTTGGCATCTTTTCCCTCATTCTCTCCCTTTCATCTTCCATCTTTGGTGAATCATGGGTTTCCTTGGCTTCCCCTTCATCTCTCTGCATGGTGAGAGGTAGGAAATGGCATACTCCTTGGCCATTTCTCGGAGGTGCATCTAAGAAGTATTCTACTATGCCTCTATTCATGTGAAAGCTATCAAATGTGTGTTAGGCAAATATTTTTTTCTAGAATCTCCAAGGAGTGGGCTAATTCTGATATAGCAGTGACCTTTATTTAAAATTGTCTTCTGCTTCATCCAGTTTCAGTGGAAGTCAAAGCTGTAGAAGATTATTTTATTTATCTGGTTCACTGTGTTGGTTTGCATGAGGAATTGGCTGGCTGTCAGATTCTCGACCCCCTACTTTGGGTGGAATAATTTGATGAGTAGGCCATTGGAGTTGGGCGGGGGATTCATTGGTGAGTGAGAAATATAGGGAACTTCTTTTCATGCAAGGATGTGCATGCATCCTTCTGGCATGGCGGCTAGATCCCAATAGATTTGTACCCTTGGAGTTCCCGAAGCTTGTTTTCCTATTGATGCATCAATTGATAAACTTAATACACTTAGGGATCATTAAAAAGAAGACTTCCTCCTTTTGCTTTGAAAGGTCCCCTTGTAGTTCGGTGGTGTTAGTTAGATCGAGAAGGCAGATCGGGAGCGGCGGAGGAGGACGAACTTGGAGTTGTGGATAGCCCCACACACAGGCTTCATTAAGGGATCTGGTTTTTTAGAAACTATTAGAGCCTTCCTTCCAGTTCACTTTTGGCTAGGTTCTTTATTTCTGGGTTCCTTTTGGCTCTTTGGCTAGTTCTTGTCTAACTTCTTTCTTCAAAGCGTTTTTGTTGTGGGATTTGGGCACTTCGGTCTTGTTTGCTTTTAGTTTGTTTCTATTTTTATGGGTGGGGTCTCGTAACCCTCCAGTCAAAAGAGTTTAAAAAAACATATTGAACTAAGTGGCCGCAATGCAAAAAAAATTGTTTTGGAATATGTGTATTCTAGAAAACCGTTTAAATTAATCTTTTCTTTGAATATTTGTTGTCTTGAAACATCAGAGCAATAAATTAAACATTCACTATAGTGGTCGCTAGTCTTAGAAGTTAGTATTTTAACATCCAAATATAATAAAGGAGCTTAGTTATTTTTTCACTCGATCGTTATTAATTGTCTGTATGTAAGGCAATAAATATCCTAGCGGCCACTAATCTCAATTATTTGTTATTTTGCACCAATGCGTTTTAATAATATTTGACATTAGTGGCCACTAGGCTTCAAATATCATGGTAGGATTTTGATAAATTAATATGGAAATCTAAATATAATGGTAGGAGCACTTTCTCTAAGTGGGACATGGAGGTGGGCTTGGGTCCTTAATGTAACTCTCCTTCATGTGAGTGATCTGCATTCAAAGTGCCTCGCTATGTTTCACTTGGTCCATATGGAGAATTTCGACCCCTACCTAAAGGTGTCCACATGGCCACTTATTGAAAGCATCCAATGAACTCAATGGGAATGGAACTTGGGTTGATGATTACAAACTACTTGTAACTCACTAATAGCCCAAGACCTTGAGTTCATCTTGTCTTCGAATATTTGTTGTCTAGTCATGTATTTGAGTAACATGTTGAACCCAGTGGCTACTAGGCTTAAATTTTAATTTGGAATTCATGCGATAGACTTTGAATATACTATTGATCTCAGTAGCTACTAGGCTTAAATTTCTGTTTAGAATCACCAGTATTCAGGAAAGAAATGTAGTGAGCAACCACCCTATCAGTTGTCATTTGTTGAAAATATTCTTTTAAAATTTAAATATAATAATGGGGAGCATAGTTATATTTTCAATCAAGTGGTTACAAATTTTCCTGAATGCAAGCAACATGTATCCTAACGGCCACTAACCTAAAGTCTTTGTGATTTTCCTAGAGCACTATGTAATTATCTTCGACCGTAGCGGATGTTAGGAATATCATGCAATAAAATTTGAATAACATTTTGTACTCAAAGGCTACCTAGATAAACTATTGGTGTTGGAGTTTAGTTTAGTATTGATTTTTTAGTCGGGTTGTTAATCAATATCTTGAATGCAAGATAAGAATTATCCTAGAGACATTAATCTTAAGTCTTTATTATGTTACACCAATGCAGTGGAATAATCTACGACCTTAGCAGTTGCTAGGCTTCAAATATCATGTGATAGACTTCGGATAACATATTGAACTCAGTGGCCGCAATGCAAAAAATATCATGTGAAGACAAAAAATATTCAAAGAAATAAAGTAAACATCCACCCTAGTGGTTGCTAGTCTTAGAAGGTAGTATTGTAACATCCAAATATAATAAAGGAGCTTAGTTAGTTTTTTCATTCGGATCGTTACTAATTTGTCATGTATGCGAAGGCAACAATTATCTTGGTGGCCACTAATCTCAAGTCTTTGTTATGTTTCTCTAATGTTATTTAATAATCTTCGACATTAGCAGCATTGTAGGCTTTGAAAATCATGGTAGGATTTCGATAAATTAATACATAAATCTAAATATAATAATGGTGCTTAGCTTGGTTTTTAGGTGAGTGTCCTAGTTGTATCGTATGTGAGTCAACCGAGAATCTTAACGGATGCTTTAGTCTCCCTTCTTATTTGAAAAATGTGTTTTGGAAACTCGTTAATATTTGTATTTTCTTGGAAAATTCATTGCCTTGTGTTGTTTTTAATAGCTAGGCAATGTCGTAAACATCAATCTTAGTGACCTCTAGTCTTGGAATATGTTATTTTAAAATTTAAAAATTGTTACTTTAGATTGGCTCATTTATCAAGTAAGTCGTTACTAACTATAAATGGAATATATGTTTGTAAATAGAATGATTAACATTTATATTTAATAATATTTATGAGTACATATAATGTGCTTACCTTTTACTAAACATAAAAATGTAAAGACAACACATTTAATTATTTCTATGTGGGAAAACAAATATAAAAAACTATGTATATCAATGCCATATCAATTTAGAATCGAATATTGAAGAATTAGTCATGACTATTTATTTCATATTAAAAAATCATTAAAGGAAGTCAAAATGATTACCTATACTATACAAAAGCAAACCATTATGATTTATAAAAAAGAATATGTGATTCTTTTTTTCTACTAGAGATAGATGTCAGCACTTATGAAAAAAAAGCGGATGAAGAAGAAAAAAATAAAAAAAACCTAGAGAAATAGATAGAAGGTCTAAAAGGGAACTCGTTTAATAGACATGAATACTTGAACGATGGTTAAACATAAAAATGGGTTTTGGAAGGAGTAAATATTTTAAAAGAGATGAAAAATTATTGGTCATGGGTGGACAAAAAATTTGGTCATGGGAAAACAAAAATATTAGGTCATGGGTGGACAAAAATATTCAGTCATGGGTGGACAAAAATCTACGGTCATGGGTGGACAAAAATGTGGTTTTAACAAGAAGGTGGAATGGAACTGCAAAGGTGCAAAGGGAAAGGAAGGGACGGATTGCGGCACAAAACAAAAGAACCGAGTGAATACAAAGCGCGGCTGCAAGTGCCCTACCATCAACTATGGTACACATATAATAACATATATGCTTTTGATAAATACCTATTTAGTTGTATCTTATATTTTGACATGCTTGATAATGTTTGTTTAAGCTCTGTATTCTCTCTAAAACACAGTATCAATGAGATTCTATCTACAACTTGTTTTACTCATCTTTTGATTTCGTCCTTTGTGGGTCCTTCGATCTGCACTCCAACCTATGATCTATCCACAATCACTATTTTTGTCTTGTTTGTGCACCCCCAAACGTGATTACGATCACTAACAAAACTTACCATTTAAAAAACCTCCAGGAATCGAGCACTCAGACCAGTGAATTAGTGCCTACACGCATTATATTCGATTTAAAGAGCTCCTTTTCTACACTTACAAAATAAAAAAGAAACCCTAATATATATTTTCTCGGTTTATTTAGTTTTTTCCAAATGCATTCAACGAAAGAAATTAAGAAAACTGAAAAAAGTGGGAATAAGAAATCTCAAAATTTGAATTTCCACTTCTTAAAGAGAAAGTGCGGGATTTTGATATTTCAAATATTGGCATTTAATGTAGGGGATTTCACATACTGTACTTTTAATTAACCCATCATTAATGTTTTCATTTAATTGGGGCATATCGTGGGATACAAGGAAATCAAATTGATTAATTTTACCTACTTTAGAAACAAGTGGGACAGTGAAAAATTTTTCTTTGTGAACACTTGGGAAAACCACAAATATTAATTTAAGCATAATAAGAAACCATTTACAAAATAGAAGTGAACATTAGGAAACAAAAATATAAATTTTAATAGAGCGATATACACCTAGTTAATTATTATTTTTATCAAGTGCGAATTCAATATTTTTAAAATATATTGCGCGTTAATTTGGGGGATAACATGGGATTCAGAGGAAATCAAATTTATTAATACTACCTACTTTAGAAACAAGTGGGACATCGAAAAAAAAAATTTGTGGATTTTGGGCAAAACAACAATTGTTAATTTCGACATAATAAAAACCATTTAAAAAAGAATTGAACATTAGGAAATAAAAATTTAAATTTTTAAGGAGCGATATACGCCTCGTTAATTATTAATTTTTATCTAGTGCAAATTTGGTATTTTATAAATATAATTGTGTTAATTTGGGGAATAGCATGGGATACGAGGAATTAAAATTTATTAATACTACCTACTTTAGAAACTAGTGGGACGATGTCAAAATTTTCTTTGTGAACTCGAAAAATGACAAATATTAATTTAAGCATAATAAAAAACCATTTAGAAAATAGAAGTGAATGTTACGAAACAAAAATAAATAAATTTTAAGAGAGCGATATACACCTCATTTATAATTATTTTTTTTGAGTGTGAATTCGATATTTTTAGCTATCATCTACGTTAATTAAAAAAATCCAATAAAATGTGGCATCTTGAAAGTTTGAACCAGTTAATTACACAATTATATAATTGACACATTTATTAAGAAATTTTTAATTAGTAGCATAGAATTAACAAATATTTTTAACCTATAAAAATCTGCATTATTATGGTGTAACTGTAATCCATTAAAATGTTGCCACGTGGCATGAAATTTCTAATATATCTCTTGATCATTGATATTTTGGAGTTATTTACGCATTACTCTAGAAAATTAAAACATAATTTTACTCTACACCCAAATTTGAGAGTACCTTATAGATAGGAAAGAAAATAGTGAACATTATGCTCCATTAGAATAATTTTTTTGCAACACCAAATTCAAAATAATAAATACTTAGATTTTATAGGGGATCAGGGTATTCTCTTCAACACATGTTAATGAACAACTCTGCATGTTGTATGTTGTCTTTATATTTTATGAGGAAAAAGCCTAGTGGTCGCTAGCCTCTACAACTCCTAGGTTTCATTTCCAAACAATGTAAATATATTATAGTTTTGATCACTAGTATTTTCATCAACTGTAATCTTATCTTATTGACTATACATTCCTTCCACAACCAAGTGTGGCACTACATACCATATAAAGATTTCTCAACTTCTATATTACTCATAAGTTCTTTTGTTTCTAACACATAATTTATATCGGTTCATATCAAGTAAAATACTTAGTGACCACTAAGCTCCATTACTTGAACAAGATCAATCAAACAATGGTTGTGAAAGAAAATGCTTAGTGACCGCTAAGCTTCAAAACTCACTAGAAGGAATGATTATGTGGAAAATAGGCTAAACAATTTCTTGATAACATAGATGCTTTATGAACAAATCATAGTAATAGATATTAGCGGTCACTAGGCATTTTCCATAATATATTTTGATGGCAGATAGGTGAGATATGGAAATTTTTATTCTCGAAAGCTATGGAGGTCTTTGCATAGTTGGGAAGAAATATGATTAATAAAAATGTTTTCAAGGTGCTCATATAACACCATAGGGACTACTAGGCACACACCTTTGCATATTTTCCTTTTTACACATCGGTGTGCATCAATGAAAATGATTAGCGATTGTTAAGCTCTACTACTTGTCAAGAGGAGTAGATTAGTGGCCACTAGGCTCAACTGATTTTTTATTTTGAATATAGAGATCAAACAACAGTTCGTATTAAAGAAAATGCTTAGCAACCACTAAGCTTGATTACTACAAAAAGGAATGATTTTCTAAAAGCTAGGCTAAACAATATCTTATTTTGAACATAGCGCTCTAATAACAAATCATAATAATAGATATTATTGGGCGCTAGGCATTTTTTGTGAAATTTTTAGATGCAAAATTTGTGAGATATAAAAATTGTTTACTTTCAAAAATAGGGAGGTCTTTTGAGAAAGTAATAGATTAGATTAGCGACCTCAAGGCTAAACTATTTTATTAATTTTGAAAATAGAGATAAAAAATAATTCGTATAAAAGAAATGCCTAGTGACCGCTAAGCTCGAATGCTTACAGAACATAACACTCTACAATTATTGTTTATTGATAAATGAGAAAGGAATAGATTAGCGGCCTCTAGGCTAAACTATTTCTTAATTAAGAAAATAGAAATAAAAAAAAGTTTGTATTACAAAAATGCTTAGTGACCACTAAGTTATGATACTTACAGAACATAGTGCTTGGATAATGATCATATGAATAGATGAAATGGTGTCGCAAGGAATTTTTTTGTTAGTTAAAAAAATGCATAATGACCGCTAAGCTACATTACTTACTAAAAGGAGTGGCTTGGCGCTCACTTGGCTATATTGTTTTTGTTTTTTAAAAATATCAACCAAATAAAAATCATTATCTATCTTTGTGACAAAGATAAGAGTTAGAGCATAATAATAGAAGTACATATTTTAAACATGAAGACGTATCCTCATCATCTTGGCCCTGCATATTTCTAGAAATAACTCGTTAAAAAAAAGTCCTAAATGTTTTACTAAAAATGGAGGGCAAAGATGACACATGGGTCTTGCTCAAGAATGAATGATCCGAGACCGTGAAGAACAAAGTGTGTTTTATGATTGCCAATTATTCATTGATGATAAGGCTATCGACGTTATCCTATATATTGTCGATGAATCTATTTTAACAAATGCAAAAAAATCAATCTCAATAGGTTTGAAGTCATTATTTGAAATTATATTATATTCGATGAACTATCCTTGGCAGAGCCAAGTCCTTGAATACAAACCTTTGAGAAGGATGACTAACCACTAGAATTTTTACAACCGATAAGCATTGTTAGTTAGTGTGTTTATGCAGATATGTAGTAAATTTTGAGAAGTCAATTCACAAATGTGGAAGGTGTTATTATAGAGAATGTTGAAGAGGGTATTGAGAAAAGAATGTTAGTGGAAAGCATGTTGTGTATAATTTGTGTAGAAGGAATTGTATTTAACCAACCCTATCGATACAATATTGTATCGATCAATTTTTTTCCCAATATAGTGGTTTGTATTGCCCAACTATATGATTTGTATCATGAAACAAGATGAAGTATGGAAGTTTTAGACTATTTTCATTAAATTTTAAGTAATGAGTTTTTTTGTTCAAGACCACACCGATATTTTTTATTTCGAAGGAAATAAACATAAGGGAATTGTCTATCCTGAGACTTTTTTGGCTCTTGATGGCATTATCAAGATCTGTGCACATTAGTCAGTAATTCATAGTTGAGGCTTAATTTTTTTGATTTTCTATCTTGTGATGTTTTGTAATCGGATGTACTCTTAGGATTTTTGTCTTCCGAGTTTGAACTCATGGCTTTGGGGTGTGCTTCCATCTGCCAATTTTTTAGTGAATATTCTTATATCATTTTACTTGTTAATATAATATAAGATGTTATTCATAAATAAAACACACCATCAATCCCAAATTAGTAAATTAAAATTATATGTAACATTATTGAGTTTACTTGAAGGACAATATATATATATATATATATATATATATATATACATTTAATGATTATTAATTGTTTGAAGATTAAATTATGTAGTATCTTGATATTGATTACTCATGCACTTACTCCATTAATTTGAGGTTATCATCTCCCCACGTTTGTAGATTATGGACCTTGATCCCACCCATGTAAACTAATAAATGTATGAATCAATAAATTAAAGTTCTGGAACATTGTTGACATGCTTAAGTTATTATTGAATTGAATAGTAATGAATTAATTATTAGAGTGCAACTCTCATATTAGCTAACACTGCCAAAAAAAACTTTTGTGAATAAAAATCCTTTGTACTCTTTCATTAATTACATATTAGACCGTGCCACATTTTATATATGGGGAGGCTACTAAAAAGGAAGATTTTATAGAAAATCAATGATAAGATTGAAAATAAATATGTTGATTTCTGGACTCATCACCTTTTCCAATAAATTAATATTAAAGTTCTGCTATAAAGCTTGTATTAATTTTGGAAGCATGTGATGGCATAGTCACACCACATATTTATCGATCCTCTCCTCCTTATTTTCACACCTTTCATAATTATTTCACTTGCTTTTGTTTCTCCCGTCATTACCTTTCCAATGTTATCCTTTCATGCAATTTTCTGCGTTAGTGCGTGAAATGGAATTTTATACCAAAATTTTACGTCATTGTTTTAAAACCATTTTTTGAATTAAAATAGGCCAAGACCTATTTCTTTCTTTCCAGAGGTAGTTCTTGGAGATGTTCATGCTTCTCTAGAGGGACATTTAAGGGTAAATATGGAAGTTACTTCGACATTCATTTGTAATTTTCTTATTATCATACATATGACAAAGATTGGGCTTTGAGATGGGTTGAAATCAGATCCTTATGGATCAAGCCAGGACTCCATAGGGTTGTACATGGAAGTGGAAATGGAAAAAATACAAGTGCATCGTGGCCCTTTCTATCAAATATCGCCTTATAAACATGAATATTTTTGGACATGGCCATTTTTTTAGAGTTGTACAAATGGTTTGATGTCCTAATGCGATTCATGTTTAGTGTGTCCAAATGGGGTGAGACACCAAGGGTGGGAGATATTTTTCTCCCCTTTCCTAACCTGGATGATATGTTTTCTTTGTTACAAGAGGAACCAACACATTGGGATATTCTTCACTAGGAAGGTCGCGAGGCATACCATTGGTTAAAGATTCTATCATTCTACTAGAAAAGAGCATATTTTTCTAGAACCTCTTGTGGAAACCATTTTCATCCCGGTTAAAGTGGAGGTTTCTTAGAGGTGTAATCGATTCTAAATAAAATAGTGTTTCTAAAATCGTCAAGTTATAACTTTGTTTTTTTTGTTATATATCCTTCCCAAGCTCGCATTTTTTTTTTTTATTAAGGGCAAATAGTTTTGAAGGGACTATGGTCCCTGTATACAAAAGGGCTCAAAAGCGAGATAGTAAAGATGAGACAAGCAGCCCAAAGAAGGGCAAAAAACTTTATACCACCAAGGGCTCAATATTGACCTTTGATATTTTACAATATAGGATATAAAAAAGGATCTAAACGTACATAAGATAAAAAATAAGGCAAATCAAAAGGAACCAAAAAGAAACAACATAAGGAGCCTCACCACAAAATTAGCTCTAGAATACCCAATATAAAAATTATACACATAGGACCAAATATATATAAAAATTTAATGATTATTAATAGCTTTGTCAATTTTGGTCTTGATAGCTATAGTGACATGAAGAAGGCAATGAGGTTGTCCCTCGAGAAGGGTCTTGTAACCATAATCCCACCCAATGTAAATTAATAAATATGTCCTGAATTGATAAATTAAAGTGTTGGAACATTGTTGGACATGTTATTTATTTCAATAGTAATGAATTAAATGCTTTTGAGGGACTCTCATAAATGTAGTCATTTTGGCTTTCAAAAAAACTTGTCTGAATAAAAGCCCTTTTGTAGTTTCATTAATTACTTCATTGGACCTAACATGTTATATATTCCTCCTCACTTTGAAGGATCCTTTTATAGAAAAGCTTTTTCCATTTTTTTATAGCTCCTATTGAGCTCTTGAAGCTCCTTTTCTAATCAGGTCCACCCTTTCCAGCAATCCTCCTCTTTGGGCTCCTCCACCTTATATTAATTACAAGCATGCATATGGCAGGAGGTTTTCACTATTTCTAAGTCCCTCCTCCTTATGGCTCCTTAGGACTCATTGGGAAGTAGGGATTTTGATTTGATTCTTCATGGCCTTTCTGGAGGTGCATCTTCATTCTTTCTTTTTAGTAGGGGGTAGTGAAATGGAATTTTATACCAAAGGTTTATGTAGGTTGAAATGGAGGAGGGAGGTGGGATAGGATTCACGGGAGGTTACTGGAGAAATGGCGGTTGGAGAGGATTAAGGCCCACAGTGCAAAGGGACAGCCCTAGAGTGGTAAACTTCCCTTATAGATTTCTCCAGAGAGTTAATCGATAATTGCGATAATGTTATTTCTATGAAAATGATTCGGTGAATGATCGGATGTTTTTTGGGTATAGTCACATATCTTCCTTCAGTGGGTAACATACCTTACCACCATTTTGGTAGAAGTTGAAGAAACCGGTTCGAGTGATCGACTCCACCTTGAGGGTGAGGCTCGTTATGAACTGAAAGATTCTGGCCTTTCTTTAAAAAATTTCTTGGTTTCAACCTGATTCGTGACCTTCTTAGTTGAAAATTTGTGTGCCTTCGAGGGTGGGAGAGAGGCTCCCCGTGATTTGAGCTATGATATCTTTGATTTCCATTTTCAGAGTTACTATATTTGAATATTTGTTCTTCCAACCCCGGGTGAATTTGATAGATATGTTGGTTAAAGCCTTAGATCCTTTGGAAAAGAAATTTTTTCAGCCCCGATTCGCAGTATTCCCAAACCCGTTTCTTTCCCCTCATTAAATTGAGGTTATGGGTTTCATCAAATTCAAATAAATAATTTCTCTACCTTTTCCTATTCTCAATGGTAAAATAGCTAGCAATGTGTGGAATAGGCAGAACTTTGAACTTGGTATTTGAATCTTTCCTTCTAGTTGCATTGTTACCAAATCATCTTGTCTGTCTTATTGGTCTGGGGTTTTATTTTGTATTCCTAATCACTTTTTTTTGGCATAGGCCCTTAAGCATTTTTTCACCAAAGTATTGTAGATCATTTGGGTTTTTAATACTACTCTTGTGATCTTTGATGTAAAGGAAAGGGACCCTTCAACCCTCCTTCACTTATAAAAATCAAGAAATCATTAATAAAAAAATTGTTTGCGTTGCACTATGAAATTTCAACAATTAATCGCTATTAAATTTGGTTTGTTTGAAGATTTCAATTCATGTTTCTAGAAGTGAAGACTAGGAAGCCACTAGCATCAATATATTATATAATATCTTTCCATCAATGTAAAAAATAATCTATATAACTTTAGGATAGAGGAGCTAATAGTGGATTGATGGCTATCTTCCCATCACTTAAAAAAATTGAGTTACACTACATCATTTTGGAAACCTAGAGGTCTTCACTTTCAAAATCTATGGAGGTCTTTGAGAAAGGAATAAATTTAATTCTCTTTCCCTAATAATAGAAGATAATGTAAATGGCTCTATTTCTTTTACAGAAACCTCTCCTACAACAATCTATCTAGGGAAATTCTATCATTAAAAACTTTTCATGTTTTCCTACATACAATTGTAGATATAAACACAAATTTTCTCTCTTACCAATTTAGTTTTGTTTCTTATGGTTTTTGGATATCACCAATTAATTGATGCAAGAAATAGTAGTTATATTTTAAATACCCGGGTTCTAAAGACATTCTTCTATTGTTATTAAAAAATTTGGAAAACTTGGATATGTATGATGTTGTCTAACAAAATTATGGCCCAATGCAATGAACAACATCCATCTCAAAATTGGAAATTGTTTGCATTTATTAAGGTTCAATTCTACTATTGTGTGTAATTATATCTTTGTACCATTCAAATCATCCAAAGGTATTTACAAAATTCTTTGTAAAAAAATGGAACTAGGTGTTAAAACTAACATGGCAAGACATGATTTCATATTGTATAGATTATCAGATGACAAATCAGAAAGCAATATCATATTACAATTTCTTTATTGACACATCTATTTGTTGCATTTAGGTTCTCTAAGGTTGGTCATACTACACATGAACATGGCTCTTTACATGAACGATGACATAATGAAAAACACAAAAAATATTAAAGAGAAATATGTAATTGGCTATGGTGCTACAAGCAATCTTTATAAATGTGATCTAAAGAATTCTAAGCCAATTGCTATAAAGAGAATGTATAGTCACTACCCACTAAGCTTGCTTGCATTTAAAACTGATGTGGTAACAAGTTGGAAGCATCAAGCATCAAAATCTTGAGATTCTGCATGGATGTTTGATTTCTCCACTTGGAAACCTAATGTTTTATGATTACATGGTAAATAAAAGTCTATTAGACATCCTACATGGTGAGTAAATTATTATGTTATGAAGAAAAATGAATGTACATTGTATATTCAATTTTTGAAATAGAAGTGTCCAATCAACCTCTAACCTTCATAGTAAAATGGATATTTGGAAAATATAACAAGTGTTTTATTAATTTTTATTTTCATATAGGATCATCAAAGAAGATTAAGCTAGAATGGAATGATCGGATAAATATTTCTTCGTGGTGCTGAAGAAGGATAGCCATATCTTCATTATGACTGTAACCCACACATTGTTTACAAGGATGTGAATACTTCTAACATTCTTTTGGATTATAATTTTGACACAAATTTTTAGAATTTGGAATTTCTAATTGCATTTCCTCAGCCAAACACCACACCTCTACCTATGTTATGGGTACCATTTGTTACATTGACCCGAATATGCAAGAACATCAAGGCTGAATAAGAAATTTGTAGTACACTCTTTTGTTGTTGCCTTCTCGTAAATACTATTCTCTACTTTGATAGCACCTCCATTGCTACTTTACTCAACACTACTTATATCCAAACCGGTAGTCCCATTCTAGAGGAAGAAAATGTATTCATGTTTTGTGCAAATAAAATTTTCCAAAAAAGATGATGACTCCTCATATAATATTTATAATTGTATATGTATGAATTTGTAACAAATTTAAAATGTATAGATAGAACCTTTCAATGTAAAGATGATGACAAATCAGTTTTGTTATTTCTTGACTAAAAAAATACAATTTTGGCACAATGAGTGTTTTGATTGATGTAAACTATAAAATAATGGTTCAATGTATCTTTGAGGGCGTAAGACAACATTTCTCACAAATAATTTTCTTGCATTGTGTCAAGGATTATTTCATTTTATTTCTCACGGAAGTGACTCATTGTTTATGTGGAGAATGGAACAATTTATAAGCATAAAGTTTACTAGCTTTCAAGATAATAGAATTTGTGATATACATAAACTCCCAACTTTGTTATTTTATTTTAATGATTACTCATAGTATAGTTTATAATAATAAACACTAGTGAACTTTTACAATCTAAAAAAAGAATACTTGAGTTGTTACAAGGTATATTTTTGGTGAGAACATAATTTTATTTTGAGTTCCACTAGAAGTCAAAATAACACCACTAGCATTTAAGGCCAGTGTCAAATTTAAGGATATGTGCATACTAAACATTGAAAGTGTGTGCCTCGCACTTTTAAATTTTGAGATTTGCACTCTAAAATTCTAAGTGCGAGACTTTGCACTTTCAAGGTGTGAATCTCAAAACTTTGAAAGTGTGGGGCTCACACTTTCAGAGAGGGTGAGGCTCACACTTTCAAAGTGTGAGGCTCAAATTCTTTAGAGTGTAGGGATATCACTTGAAAGTGTGAGGCTCAAAATTTTCATAGTGTGGGGCTCGCACTTACAAAGTGGTAGGGCTCTCAAAATTTCAAGATCATGTGGCTCACACTTCAAAACTATGAGGCTCTCAGACTTTCAAAGTGTGAGCCCCACTTTCAGAGTGTGTGTCCCGCACTTTGAGAGTGTGAGCCTCACATGATCATAGTGCAGGATCGTACTTTCAGATTATGGGGCTCACACTTAAATATAATAGGATCATGGCTTATAATAGTTTCCCGAAGCTAACTTCACATTGATGATTTTTCACTTTAATTTTAATACAACAAGCTCATGACTTATAAGAGTTAGCATCCACTCACCTTAGATTGATGCTCATGACTTATAAGAGTTAGAAACCACTCACCCTTACATCGAGGCTCATGACTTATAAGAGTTAGCGACCGCTCAACTTAGATCGAAGCTAATGACTTATAAGAGTTAGTGACCACTCACTTTACATCGAGGCTCATGACTTTTAAGAGTTAGCGATCGCTCACCTTAATACAATAGGCTCAACAAATAATAGTTAGCAGTTTCTAGCCTTATATATTATCAACATTGCAAATCTAAAAAATGACGAAATTGGAATCCAATAATAGCCAAATTGAAATCCAATAATAGTGATATTGGAATTTAATAATAACGATATTGGAATCCAATAATAGCAAAATTGGAACTAGAATAATTCTAATAATGATAATATGGGATTCCAATATTGCTACTAATGGATTCTGATAATATTAATAATGGAATACAATATAGACAAAGATGGAATCCAATATATGCAAAAATGAAGATGGATTTCTTCCAATACTTGAAATACTAGAGTCTCAATTCACTAGAATATGTCCCAATTTAGTGAAATAAGCATTATATACATATTTAGGAGAAGTATGAGGATGAATGTAAGTATTAGCCAAAAAAGATATGATTTTATTCATAGAATCAAGAATTATCCTACAAAAAGGCAGGATGGAAACATCCATTATGGGAGGATCCTAGGATATTGAGGCTAGGAAGAAGTGAGGATCCACGAGTGTTTGAATGAGGGTATGGGTTCACCAAATAATTTAATTTGATTTGAATTAATTAAATGTAAGGATATTGTAGAGTAATCGATGTATAAATGGTAAAATACGAAATGAAACAAGTAAACTAATATTTAAAATATGAAACCCTAAGAAACAAAAGGAAGAAGAAGACTTCGTTGATTTATGTGTAATTTGGAACCAATTTGAATAGAGAGAAGTGATGCATATAATAGGAAGAGTTTCATTAATACACACTTTGTCAATTTCGACGGTAGGGATGAAGCCATACATGGGTTCCCGGGATAGGGAAAGGGTTCTCGAGAACTTATTACATGACTAAGTTGACTAACACCATGCCACTGTAAGGATCTAGGGCATGCGTAAGGTAGGCATGATGTTGCATGTATAGGTATAATGGGATAATGCACGAAGGGTCGCACCTAAATAGAAATACTTTAGAACTTAGCCAATTTTTATACCACGAGCTAAAAATAGAAAGGTGAAGTTAGAGTGTCAACTAATAAATGATTCAAAACTATAGAAAATCAAGGACATGTGGTTGCCAAGGAAAGTCTATTTCTAGGGAAAAGCACATGTGGATCAAATATGGAAGGACATGCATGGATCTAGATATTAATAGCATCAAAGCAGGTTCTATTTATAGGATAGTATATTATTAGTAATAGACGTAATACATGCTGGTTATTTTGAGCATGCATCCTATTATTAAGTGATTACATGGGTGGTGAAGGAAAGTCCCCACCCCTATATACTTATTTTTACCCATTATTTTGGTACCACCATAGAATATGAGTAAATTCTTGGAGTCTAGTATGTTGATCAGCTAGGGTTTGATACTTGCACACATGTTCCAACACCTTGGTATATACATGTATTCAAATTTTGTTATGTAAGACTTTAATATAATGGATTATGGAGGATGGATCATGGTAATTGACATGTCCTAGTATGGTGAATTCATGGTGCAATTGGTATTGATTGTTATTTGATCTGTTTTGTTCCATAATCATGTTTGTCTCCGATTGAATTTATGCACTAGTTTAGTATAATTGAATGAGTACTTGGTTATTCTAGCATCACATATTTACATGCTAATATGTTTACAAGCAACACAAATGACATACATGGTAGTTGCACATGCTTTGGGTGAGCATTCATCCCTACTTGAATGAGGTTTTTATGCACCTAGAATTCTGTTGTGAAATAAAATACTACATTTTGGTTCCGTTATCGGGACCTTATTTCAAATTTTCTGCCATGATGTTTCTTGCAGATGGCATATCGATTGACATTGGAGAGCATTGAAATTTTGGTAGAAGACGGATAAGATAAATTTAAGTAGAGATATAGTAATCTTGGACCTAATTTTAATGCATGTCATTAGGTGGAAGATAGTATTTATCATGAGCTCTATGAGATTTTATTCATCTTCTTTCCAGTAGAATTGTATGAGTGGTGGCAAAGCATACGCATCGGGAAAGCATTGGGGTCCTACATCGATATCCGGATGTAGGAAGATATGAATATTTTGATGTAAATGTGGAATGGACTAGAGTTGTAGAAAGTTGGTGGGCTGGAGTGTTATACAATTATATATTTTAGTACATTATTTCTACATGTTTGTATCCAAAGGAGGATAATTTTCAGTTCTTTTACGAGCTTAGAGGATCTTACTTGCATGTTATAATGTTATTGATCAAGATTTTGATTATAGAAATGGATTTAGAAAGCCTACCTATGGCTAGCTAAAACCCCCACCATGCACAAGGGTGGGATTAGGTATGGAGAAATATGGTAGACCTAGCGGAGAAAGGAAGAGAGAGGAAAGACAACTAGATTTTAATGAATCACAAGAGAGGGACATGGCATATGCACGGGAGATTGAGGAGGTACTAGAATTGAGGAGGATAATATATCGTGAAGGTTTTGAAGCTCTCACGAAAGATGCGCAGCTGCAACATCAGGCTCTCCCAAGTCTGGGCAAGTGCAGAGTGAATCCTCTTGACTTCGGATGAGAGCATGTCTGAGGAGAGAAAGAGGACTATAGGCACACACCTAAACCCACCTAGATACCTAGCCCTTATGCATTGTGTTCTAGATCCAGAGGTAGTTATTGAGAAGAAGGCTAGTAAGTAAGTAGAGATGGGTAGATATCACTTTTCTTTGAATTCAAGAGATCAAGTTAATAACACACCCATGACATCATAGTCATTTTCGTTGTTTGGGAGTACCTATAAAAAAAAAATTTCAAGCCCTTCATCAAGACAGAGTGTTTACACGTAGACCATTAGAAGTACTTCAAATGCAATCACATTGACTATTGGTGTTCACTCTAGTACTACAAATTGAACACAAGGAAGTTTATTTACTTGGATTGCATCCCATAATAGGGGGTGCGGGAGGATAGGGTTAGCCTCCAGGAGTAAATACTAGTGGAAGTTATGGATCTAGATCTAGAGGATAGGGTCCACATCCACAAAAACCACCACCGAATCAACCACCACCTCAACAACCAGTGTATTCAACACCTTAGGTTTACTATGATATGTCTCTTCGTCTAACAGAGTATAGAGGTATTGAAAATGCAGCAAAGCATGTGCATAAGTGTGAACTACTATGGCACGTTAAGGGAATCATATATTAAGATAGGAAGTTGAGTCGGTTTTATAATACATTGCAAGGGTGTGCACATAGTTAGTATAGGAAATATGATCCACATCAGACTGTGGTGGATTACAATTCTTTACACACTACATTTTTGATGAGTTTCACATACCATAATTTAAACAACAAAGCATTAGCGTGCTAAAGGATATCAAGCATGGTTTATCTGAAAGCGTGAGGGAGTATGACATGCAAATTAAGACTCTATTGTCTAATTTATCTTATGATATTCATCCTAGTCAACATGCACATTAGTTTGTTGGAGGATTGCTAACTCCCTTCCGAAGAACACTCTCACATAAGACGTATGTGGATCCGTGCAAGGCCTTGGAATCCGTTATGTGCATTGAGGCGGTTGGAATTTTTGATACTGGATTAAGTCCATTTTTAGAGACATAGATCACATACATGGCACAACATTTGGAGAAACTTTATGCTAAATCAGCAAACAAGACACACATCCGTATATGTTGAAACAATTGTGAAGTTGAGGGACATACTAAGGATAGTTGTTTGCACAAGTCAATGCGCACGTTGTTACTAGATTTTGAAGTCTGCCACATGAACCAAGATGTCTAGGATTTACCTCTTTTATAGAACATGATACATAAGAAGGTGTCCATATACTATAAAATTTTCAAGTCCCATACTCATAACACCACTAATCAGTAAACTAATTGATCACATCCAAAATCCATTAAAACATGAGTGCACCAAAGTATTTTGGTGAGTGGATCAAAGGAGTAGTAAGGACAACATAATGAAGGTTGAAATAATGGAGATAGTGGAAATGGAGGATTCCGTGGAGGATATCGTGATTGAGGTCATGGTGGTAGTAGAGGTACATTCGCTAGAGGAACTGTTACACTTATAGATCACCTGATCATTACCAATGAGATTTCACTTAGAATACAAATTACTCATGGTGTGGGAGTCAGCATAAGTTTGAGGATTTCCTAGACCTATATGAGGACATGAGTAAAAAGAATAAGAAGGACAAGGGCGTGGGGCTGATCAAGGTGTAGTGCATGAATGTTCATTAATTGATGCCTAAGATGATCGCTATAGAATTGTAACCCATGTTGGTTACAATTCACGTTGAATCTGCATGTGTGTGTGAGCATCTAAAGGTAAAGCATCTCATTATTTGGGAGGAATTGATACATGTTATGTGGTGGGGTTGATAATTTCAAATGGGGATACCTTTTGGTGTACCACCACTTCTCAAACCCATTATCTTATATCTTATTTTAATAAACTTTATGAGTTAGTTTTTCACAACTAAAGATTGAGATGGTGTGACTATTCAACCATACTATATATATAGGATGATGCCTCACATGATTTTGTTACTAAATGGATTGATCAAGATGTATGCTCAAGCTATTTTCATATATATGTGAGCTGTAATATTTCAATACACTGGCCTACAATTATCTCTATGAAACCAAGGAGTGAAGTGGAAGTGTTGGGTTAAAGTCTTGATAAATTATTAATACAGAAAGTATTTTATTTCAATGGGGTTTTTTCCTTCGGGTTTACCCACTTTAAATCATGTGTTCTCTATCTCATTTACTTCACTATTATTTCCTTTCATATCTTGTTATTAATCTACAATTTATATAAAAATTTAAATCTAGTTAATTTAACTACACATCATAATCTATAATATTTGGAAATTAATCTGTGGATCTATAATTTTTTAATTATATCTTCCTATAATTTCCCTAACATGGTATTGGAGAGGGAGGTTATGCATGTGTAGGATCAATCTGGAAGCTTTTAATTTGCTTGAGTAAAGAAGCTTGAAGTTTATTTATGGATATGTGAAGCCCTAATTGTTCCACAATCATCTTCAAGATAATCAAGTTTAAAATTCCAATTCTCACCCAAATATTTTTTTAAAATATTTGTTAAATGGTTTTTTAGATCATGCTTGAGTAATTGCATTTTTAAATCTATGATTCTCGCATCTTGCTTGATTGTTAATGTTTGAATCTATCATCTGCAAGTTTATTTTATTTTTTCACACCTTTTATAGCCATCATAGCTATTTTTGGTTGTGGATTCAAAATATTTATTTAGATCCGATTAGTTACAAGATTCTAAGTCTGTTCGACATTATATATATTTAGTTTTACTAAATTTGTCTTTGTGAAGCTTGGGCCAATCATTAGGTGTCAATTATCTTCGATGTGTCATATTTTTTTATATAGATATTTTTGTCAGTTGTGAACCTCAAGCTAATAAGGGCATTCCAAATTTTTTGCATTGTCATACTTTTGTTAACTTTCCTCCATCGCTTGTGAAATCCAATCCAATAGGAAATCTCTAAGTCACTTATTTTTCATGTTGTCAAACTTGTGTTATCTTTCCTCTATCACTTGCAAAATCCAATCCAATAGGAAAGCTCCAAGTCACTTATTTTTCATGTTGTCGACTTGTGTTAACTTTCCTCTATCGCTTGAAAAATTTGATCCAATAGGAAAGCTCTAAGTCACTTCCTTTTCCACATTATCAAACTTGTGTTAGCTTTCCTTTATCACTTACAAAATCTGATCTAGTGGAAAAGCTCCAAGTCACTTCTTTTTCACATTTTCAGTCCTTTGTTTGCATTCTTCTTATGCTTGTGAAATATAAGCCAATATAATTTCTCCAAGTCTCTTCGCATTTTGCAATTGTCATTTTTTTAATTGTGGTAGTGGTTATCCAATAAGAATTGGCCACCTTTCTAAATTTGTCATTTTGTGTCATATTTGTGAAAAGTGAGCCATTAAGAAGGCTCCATGTGTGTTCAATTTTTTATTTGATCATTTAGGTTACACTGCAAAGTGCAAACCAATAGAAAAACACCATGTACATTTGTTTTTTTACAATGTCATTATTTTCTTAGCCTTTGTGGTGTTAGTCTCTATTTGTGCTTAGCCAGTGAGATTGCGACACTTGTCTTTTGATTTTGTTGGTTGTTTGGACCTGAAATATATTTTAATTTTGGCTCTTTTTAGGGACTTCAAGTCCGCCCAAAGCCATCTCTTAAAATTTTGGAATAAATTCGCCAAATGTCCTTTTTGGTCGATATATTTTCACCATTTAGGGTCTTTTGATTCATTTTTTCATCGCATTTTTAAATCTATTGTGAACTGCTAATTTATCTATTTTAATTAGTTCTAGGTATTTCAAGTTTGCTAGGGAAATCAAGTTCAAAGAATGCTAGAATTGTGACATGTGTCTCTCCTAATTTGTTGGATTCGTGCCAAGTGGTTGTTGCTTATGTCTTTTCTCGTTTTAGTTAATTAATGTGTTTTTAATTAATTTTATTTAAGGATTGTAGCTTGATTCATTCCAAGCTCGGTTAGCTCATTTTTAAACTTTATCAAAGCAAGTTACTATTAATTCATCCCAAGTTGTTTGAATTCATATACTAAATAAGAAATTTTGTAGCTTGTCAATTTGCCTTTTTGGCTTCCTTGATTCATTTTTTGTTGTATTCATTTTCATTATTGTCTAAGCATTAGAAATGGCTAGTTTTGATAGTTTTTTTATGGATAAGTCTCAGTTATTAAATGGAACTAATTATAGTATTTGGAGAGTAAGGTTAAAATCTTGTTTCATGGCTATAAAGCTATGGTATCTTGTAACTGGTGTGGAAAAATGACCCACCGAAATACTTACAAATCCCGAAAACCTTAGCTCTTTCTCTCAAAGATCATCCAATTGCAAAGCATAAAAGATGAATTTTTAATGTATATAGGTCATATGGACTCTCTTGTTGATGCCTGGAAGTAATTAAATACTATGCATGAAGGAAATGATTTTTTAAGATAATTTATCTAATTTTGGAAGCTGTGTACAACTCCCATGAAGGGGGATGAGAAAATAATTAATTACCTAGCTAAAATTATAAACTATTAAAGCTCTACTAAAAGGATGTAATTGTGAACTGTTTCAGATTAACTTATAATTTATCATTCATATAAATATTCATGAAAAAAATTAGAAAGCTGCATCTCGCATTCTTAACTCTAAATATCAAAATGATAATGATTTTTCTTATTTGGATACTTTCTCTTCTTTGTTAATTCAAGAAGAATGGGTAATGGAGAATTTTGGTTCAAAAGAGACTAATTCTTAGGAATTTTTCTCTCCTAACCATAAGTCTGCTAAAAATAGGAATAATTGTAATCCTAATCAAAAGTGTGATATCGATCAAAATTTAAACCCAAACTTAAACATAATTCTATTAAAAATAGTCAAACTTTAAAGTCAAATTTAATGCACATGTAATAAGTGTGAAAAAATTGGTCATAAAGAGGATGATTGTCATGTGAAAACTAAAACATCTATTAAAATTACTAGAAATAATAATCCTAATAGTCAAAAGAAAAATCAAAAGAAAAATCATGCAAAATAATTTCCTTGTATATTGCTCTCTCAACTTTAAATGACAATGAATGGATTCTAGACAATAATGTCCTCTAGGAACATAACCTATAATCATAGTATCTTATTAGATATTGTAAAGTGTGAGGAAAATATATATCTAGGAGATAATTCCATCATTAGATCTGTAAGTTATGGGAATGTTAAATTGAAAAATGAGATAATCAAGAATGTCTTGTATGTTTCTCAGTTGAAAAATAATCTTTTGACTTGTTCTCATCTAAATAAATAAATATATAAAGTGGTTTATTTTTAAGATAACTGGTATGTAAAAGATAAACTCAGTAATGTTATTGCTTCTAGTATTCAAAAAAATGTCTTACATATCTTTAATGTATTTGTGTCTGAATCTTTCTTTTCTTCCTCTTCTAGGAATGATATTTAGCTTTGGCATGAAATATTAGGTAATGTAAATTTCATAAGTTTGTATGAAATGTATCACCTAAATATAGTAGTTGGTTTTAAAATTAAATTTGATCATGAAATTTTCTTGCATGGTAAGCAACATGTGGAACCTTTTCAAAAACATCATGATCCAAATTCTTCTCATCTATTAGAGCTCATTCACACGGTGATGTGAGAGGTCCTCTTGAAGTTCCTTCTCTCATTGGAGTTTTTATGTTGTATGCTTTATTGATTATTTATCTAGGATGACATGGTCTTATTTTTTTACTAAGAACTCTAATGTCTTGTCTAAGCTTTAATAATTTAAAGCCTTAGTTGAAAATGATTGTAATCTAAAATTTAAAAGAATTAGTAATGATAATGGAGGTGAATATGTCAGAAAATAGATTGATGAGTTCGTGTTTCATGTGGAATTCAAAGGCAATTGACAACTCCATATTCTCCACAGCAAAATGACATTACAGAAAGGAAAAATATGACTATCTTAGAAATGGCTAGGACTATGATTCATGTATCTAATGTGCCTAAGTTTTTATGGGTAGAAGCTATGAACACTGTTGTCTATATTCTTAATAGAGTTCCTACTAAATCTCTTCATCAAGCTACTCCTCATGAAGTATGGACAAAGAAAAAACCAGATATCTCTCACTTAAGAATATTTGGTAGTCTTTTTCTATCTTCATTCCAAAAGTTAAAAGGAAGAAGCTTGATCTAACCTCCTATTCTTATATTTTTGTTGGTTATGGTTGTAAAAAAATTTTAAGAGTCTATGACCCTTTCAAGCATGACATAGTTGAAAACAGAATGTTCATGTCTTAGAGAAGACATTATGTGATGCTTCTTATGAACCCTCCTTTGTTTCTCCTGAAATAGAGCCTGATAATCCTTCTCCTAAAAATATGGAAACAAAAGTTCAAGAGGATGATTATCTTGATCTAGATATGATGGAGATTGAGGGGGAGTCATCTCAAAATGTGTTACATCCCAATATTCCTAAATGGGCTCAAAATCTTGTTAAGGATTCTCATCTTGTTAGTCTTAGAAAGGTAACTCATAGTCAACATTCTTATCATGCCTTGGTGACCCTCTGTAAGGTTTAACCACAATATTTTAAAGAAGCTTATCAACAGATGGATTCAGGTCATGAAAGATGAATACAATGCTTTGATTACAAATAACACTTGTGAACTAGTCCCTCCTCCTTCTAAGTGAAACATTGTAGGATTCATGTGGTTGTATAAGATTAAGTATAACTTTGTAGGAGAAATATATAAATTCAAGGAAATAATGGTAGCTTGTGGTTTCACTTAGAAACCTAGTCTTGAATATGTTGATATTTTTCTCTTGTAGCTAAAATGAGCATTGTTAGAATTATTCTTGCTTTTCCTTCCCAATATGGTTGGGAGATTCACCAAATGGATGTTAAAAATGCATTTCTTAATGGTGACTTGAAATAATAAATCTACATGTGTTATCCTAAAGGTTTTGAAGAACCTGGTAAGTAACTATATGTATGTAAGCTGAAAAAGTATTTGTATGGTCTTAAACAAGCTCCTAGAGCTTGGTATGCTAAAATTAATAGTTTCTTTCAGGATCTTAGTTTCACTAACTTTTTTTCTGATAATGATTTATTTTTCAAGTTTTAAAATAATCATATTATCATTATTGTCTTGTATGTTTATGATTTTTTAATTACCAAAGAGTGATAGAAATATAATTGTTATAATAAAAGAAAGGTTAAAACATCATTTTGATATGACTGATTTAGGTTTGCTAAATCATTTTTTAGGCATGGTTATATTTTAGGATCATAAATCTATTGTTGCATCTCAATATCATTTTTCTACTAATTTAATTAGAATATTTAACATGATTGATTATAAGCCTATTGCCATTCCCATTGAAGTTGGTATGAAATTATATCATATACCTACTTGTGCTAAATTTGATCCTACTCTGTATAGACATGTAGTTGGTAGTCTAATTTATTTGAATATTACTATACTTGATATTTCATATCCATTAGGAGTTGTTTTTATATTTATCCAGGATCCTTATGAAGATCATTTGAAAATGGAAAAAAGAATTCTGAAATATGTTAAAGGAACAATTATTTATGGTTTGTATTATTATTCTTGTGATGATGCAAAATTATTTGGATATTGTGATTTTGACCATGTTGGTGATGCTATAGATAGAAAATCTACTTCTGGATATGTTTTCAAGTGAGTGCATCTGCCATCACTTGGATTATAAAGAAGAAACCAACATTTTCTATCTCTTCTACTGAAGTAGAGTATAGAAGTGTTATGGAAGCTGCAAAGGAAGCTATGTCGATGAAAATACTTTTGAAGAACTTCATATGGGCATAAAAGGGAGTACTACTACTCTATGCGAAGGCCAAAGTTGTATTTTTCTTGCAAATAATCTAGTTCAAAGATCAAATGACCAAGCATATTAAAGTTCTTGAATGGTGATATTGATCTCAAGTTATGTTCCACTGAAGATCAAGTTGCAGATATTTTCACAAAGCCATTATGTGTTTTGATATTTTATAATATTTGTGCCCTGTTGGGCCTATCGGAGTTTCCATTGAGGGGAGTGTGCATGAAAATGCCACATCTTAATGGTTGTTGTAAATTTCCAATATTTCCTTCATTTTTTAATAAGTAAATAGTCATAGTATGCGAATTTACTTGTAAATCTAAGCAAAGCATTAGTTATGGGTGTGCCTTGGTTTATAAAAGGCTCCATAATCTTATATAAGTCTTCATATATAAAGCAATTTTATTAATAATTTTTGTATGGGAAGATATGTATGATTTTCCTTGTTTGCATGCTAGCCTGAATCATTATTGTTGATTTATGGATCTGTAAATCCTTTTGTATAAAAAGGTAATTTGGCATGTCCGTTTTCTCCTTCCCACTTAACATTAAGAGGGAGTGTTGGGGTTGATAATGTCAAGTGGGGATACCTTTTGGTAGACCACCACTTCATAAACCCCTTATCTTAAAGTTTATTTTAATAAACTTTATGAGTCGGTCTTTCACAACTAAAGATTGAGACGATGTGACCATTCACCCATCTCTCTCTCTCTATATATATATATATATAGGATGATCCCTCACGGGATTTTGCAACCAAATGGATTGATCAAGATATATGCTCAAGATATATGTGTGTGTGTGTGTGTGTGTGTGTGTGTGTGTGTGTGTGTGTGTGTGTGTGATCTATAATATTACAAGGCACTAGTCTATAATTATCTCTGTGAGATCGAGGAGTGAAGTCAAAGTGCTGCATTAAGCTCTTGATAAACTCTTAATACAGAAATTCCTTTATTTTAGTGGGGTTTTTACCTTCAAGTTCACCCACTTTAAATCCGGTGTTCTCTGTCTCATTTACTTGAATATGTTTTACTTTTAGCTCTTGTTATTAATTCGTAATTTATATAAACATTTAAATCTGATTAATTTAACTACACATCATAATCTATAATATTTTTCAATGACTCTGTGGATCTATAATTTATTAATTATATCTTCCCGTAATTTCCCTAACACTAAGTATCCAGGACATGGCACATCAAAAGTAAGTATACCAAGAGATTATGGGAGTGATTCGATATCTATAGGGTGAATTGTAGTACTTAAAAGAATAGGAATGAATGAGAGAATGTGTGAAGAATGTTGAGCTCCCGTAGAAGGACATGGATGATTTGAAGAAGGTTAGTAAGATGTTGCACTGTGGGAATACCATTCCTCTATTAGGGAATGGCTACGCAAGAAGGTATCACGTGTTGGAGTTTAGTTCAAGAGGCATATACTTCATGTAAATCTACCACCGTAAGATGATGAATTTGACAAGGAGATCACACTTGATGTGGTTATTGATGGTTTGAAAGTAAGAAATATATTGATAAATACAGTGTTGAGGTAAATGTGATGACTTTGGAAGCACGAAATCAAATGGGAAGGCCTACATTACGAGACATATTCTAATGCATTGTACATGAAAAAAACACTAAGGCTATTCCTATTTGGGTACTAAAGTATGCATCCATTATTATTCAAGGATCCAAGGTTACTGTAGACTTTGAGGTGTGAAGCTTGCTGAAGTAGATAAATTTCAAGCATTACTTGGGCGACCTTGATGCTATGCAAACAATAATGATTTTTTCTTCAACAAGTGATACATTAGTTTGGAGAAAACATATGAGCGTGTGATTATACCTATGTTTGAAAACAATGCATATCCTTATGTTGATCCTTTGAGTGAATAAGAGATTAATCAAATTTATGCACAAACGATGCGTAATCGAGATAATCTAAAAACATAAAAAGGAATTATTCGGTGGGAAGACGTGAATTTGGTAAGTGACACTTCTAATGTTGCTTGTGATACCTGGGCTCATGGAACATATGAAATGGTCGGGCGTAAAGTCAAGGAGTTAGTCACAACGATGATCGGGAAGCGTATGGTGAGGTGCTTACGCTCGATCAGGTACCAAGATATAGTGGTGAAAGGAATCTCGATACATTATTGTGCGCTATGGAGATGCAGATTCTTTGAAGGAAAGAGAAAGAAGAATTATTTTTTTATATACCTTGCATGGGATAGAAACACGCTAGTGGGAAACACATAGAGATAACCTCTTAGAGTGGCGAGAAGTGAGAATCACCTTTTCCACCAGGTTTACTTAGAGAAATGTACCTACACACATTTGTGAATTTCATGGTAATAATTCAACTTCACATCACATCCATACTTGTGAGAGACTATGGGCACAAGGCCAAGAGGATTTACCTCCATCCTTATGGGTACATAAGTTCTACTCCACACTATGCAAATGCCCGCATGCCTAGTATGTCTATGCCGAGGTAAAACTAGAGACGTAAATTGGCACGAGATGACTACATGTATGATTCAAACTTTTTATTACTTTTCTACTAAGCCTATAGTCCATGAATCATTGCAGATTATAAATCCTGTCACATTGCAGGATAACAAAAATGTGGAGGATCTAATGCTAATTATGTTAGGAGAACCTGATTCTGAGGCACGTCTTGATCCTGAGGAGACACACAAAGTACATATGGGTTGCACTTGGAAAGAGAAAAAGAAAGTAAAGCTAGTGTATATGATTCATGATGAGGAGGTAGACCATCTAGAATTTAACCGCCACTCTTAGGGTGCACTGTGCAAGTAATCGATTCTAGAGATGAGAAGGCACACACATACTTTGGGATCCCATGCAAATAAAGAAGGATAATATTGGCATGGAGGATGAGCCTAAGGAAGAAATAATTAGGGATTACTGGTCAAAACAAAAAGTAACCAAGATTATCGAGATTTTACATCACTTTCTTAGTCGAGGTGAAGATAAAGTTGAAATAAGGCATGCGACATGTTAGAAAGAGGCCTTATAGAATGAATCCTAATATATGCGTCAAGGTGAAAGAAGATATCTATAAGATTCTCAAATCTAGAATTATTGATCCTATTGATGAATTTGAGTGGGTTAGCCCCATGGTTATCATCATCAAGAAGGATGGGCAAATCAGGATCTGTGTGGACTACAGAGAGTTAAACACTTCATGTGTTATAGATTGTTTTCCCACGCCTTTTATAAAAGAAATCCTTGAAGGTGTGGCTGGGCATGAGATATATTCTTTCACTAATGGTTTTTTAGGCTATAACTAGGTGCACATCACGAAGGAAGATTAGGAGAAGACAACTTTCACCACTGATTGGGGAAGTTTTACATATATAGTTATGCCCTTTGGATTGAAAAATGTGCAGTAGTATTCTCACGCATTAGTATGCAGGCATTTCATGACTTTATTCACAAGTTCTTGTGAGTTTATTTGGATGATTGGCCAGTGTATGACCTAGTCAAGGATCATTGTGATAATATCAGGCTTATGTTTGAGAGGTGCAAAGGTTAAGCATATCTCTTAACATTGTGAAGTGTGTCTTTACCACACCCTTTGGAACACTACTTGGGAACATTATTCGCAAAGAGGTATTTTTGGTAGACCCATCTAAGATATAGTTGTCATTTTGGGTTTGGAAGAACCTACCAATCAAAGTTATGTGCACATATTTTTGGGAAATACTAGTTACTATGGGAAATTAAAAGGCTATGTAAATATTTTGCTTTGTGAAAAAATATATTGAAATCTAAAGGGAAAATTTATTTGGGTGACACGTAACAACATGCATTTGAGACATTGAAGGAGAGGCTTACTACAGACCTAATTTTATCTTTCACTAATGGGACAAACCATTTCATGTTCACGTTGATTCCTCTAGCCTAGAAATTGGTGCACTATTGGCACAACTAGGGGAAGGAATTTTGGATCATCCTATTTTCTTTATAAGCAATAATTTGACACCTATATAGAATAATTACACATTTTCGAGGGTGAAGTCTTATTGATGGTTTACACACTTCATAAGTTCAGATAGTACTTGTTGGAAACCCTATTTATTTTTTATATAGATCATATGGCACTCAAGTACTTAGTCAACAAGCATGTTTTGTAAGGGTGCATCTATAGATGGATACTTTTATTTCAAGAGTTTGATTTCACAGTTGTTGTGAAACCAGGTAAGATAAATTCAAGGCCTAATCATTTATCAAGGATTAATATTTGCGATGATGTGCAAATAATTGAAGACATTATGCTAGATGCACAATTGTTCGGAGTTGAACCGCATGCTTAGGGATTTGGAAGATGTTATAGTGTTTTTATGCACTAGATAGGCACCTAAAGTTTTGATGGAATTGGAGAAAATCATCATGTTACACACACCATGTCATATTAGTTGATTGTAGGATATTTGTATAAGTTAGGAAGAGATGATATCTTGCACCGCTATGTACTTGAACATGAGCATGTAACCATTATAGAAGAGGCTCATGGTGGATTAGCAAGAGGAAATTATGCAGGTGATGCTACAACGTGCAAGATTCTTATGGGAGGACTTTGGTGGGAGAACTTATAGAAGGACACTAAGGAATATGTGAAGGCATGTGATCATTGTGAGTTCCTTGGAAATCCTAGACATAGGGATGAGATACCACTTAGACCGATTGCAAGTGTAGAACCTTTTGATCAATTGGGCTATTGAGCGATTGAGTACAACAGAGTGAGAGAAGTGACAAGAAAACTAGAGCAGCATATGTAAAGTTTTTGTGTGTGGCTCCTTGTGGAAAAAATGAATTTTGAGCTGGCAGTTGAGTATAAAACTAGGGCATGAGCAGAAAGGGTTTATCTTGAATTTAAGCAACTAGAGTTGTAATTCTCAAATATTGAGGTAATCTTAAAGATTGTGGATAAAAAAGTAGGGAACAAGATTACGGGAAGAATGGAACCAAAAAGAGTGATTACTTCATCACCAAGATGGAGAAACAAGTTTTGAACGAAGAGGGTTGAATTAGAGGACCCACTAGAAGATATATACTTGGAGATGTAGTACCCCTTAGTGTTCTTAGGGCTCATACATGGAGGTCACAACTCCAAAACTTTAAAATTAGAAAATATAACCATAGAGATTCAAAACATGGTGTTGGAGCACATGGATGTAATTGAAGGGGTGTTCACAAAATTAATGGTTTTCATCTAAGAGATCAAGAGTAGAGTTGAAGAGATGACACCCGACAAAATACTGAGGATTTTAGAAACGACACCTAGAAAAGCATCAGAAGAAATCGGTGTATAGAAGAAATTAGAAGGTGAGTTAAATGCTAATTTCCCATAAATTCTTCAACAACCCTTTGAGGCCCGATTGGAATTTTATACAGGTGAAAAATTATTTTTAGGTATTAAACTCGTATTCCTTCATTATATTACATATACATTCTTTGGAGAAACAAGTTGGGTGAACCATTACCAAGGATGGCAATCCAAATTAGCTTGGGGTAATGTTTCATGTATAAATTTACTAAGTACATACCATTCACAAGGATTTAGATCACCCACGAGGCAGTCGTAAAGTGGTATGAACATATAGAATGGGATAGTGTGTGAAGTTTTTCACCCGAGTCGAAAGACTTTGGGACTTAGCCAATTTTGTACCACGGGCTAAAAATAGAAAGGTAAAGCTAGAGTAACAACCAAGAAATGATTTAGAACCAGAGAAAAGTAAGGAGAATTGGTGGCTAAGAAAATTCTATATTTGGGGAAAACAACATGCAGATCGAAGATGGAAGGACATGCATGGATTGAGTTATTAATAACATCGAAGCTTGTTCTATTTATAGGATAGTCTATTGTTAGCAATGGATATAATACATGCTGGATATTTTTAGCATGCATCCTATTATTAAGAGGTTGCATGGGTGGTGAAGGGAAATTCCCCACCCCCATATATACTTGTTGTTACCAATTGTTTTGGTACCACCGTAAAATATGAGTAAAGTATTGAAGTCTAGTATCTTTGATCAGCTAGGGTTTGATACTTGCAAATATGTTCCAACACCTTGGTATATATTTGTATTCAAATTATGTTATGTAAGACTTAAATATAATGGATTATGAAGGATGGATCATGATCATTGATGTGTCTAAATATGGTGAATTCATGGATTAATTGGTATTGATTTTTATCCGATCTATTGTCTTTCCTTATCACATGTGTTTATAATTAAATGTATTCAATGGTTTAGTATAATTAAATGACTCCTTGTTTAGTTTATCATAATTTATCTACATGCTAACATCTTTCAAATTAATACAAAGGAGGGACTTGGTATCTATGCATGCTTCGAGTGAGTATTCAACCTTCTTGAATGAGGTGCTAGTACGCCTAACATTGTTGGGAAATAAAGACTACAACACCGAAGACCTCTTCTAGGCGTCGGTGGTTATGCATGATCTCAGAATCTGATCTCGATGTGTCACAAGGGTTTCTCAATTACTTCCTATTGATCTCTTAATGGTCTCTTCTTGATCTCGAAGGTACCTGTAACCTAAAAAAATAGAAGTTCACTCCGCACAAGCACAAAAACCACATCAAATTTTTAAAAATAAGATGCATAATGGGGAGTTAGACTAACCCTTGTGGTCACCCCTATAGTTAAATTATAACCAATAACTACACCGCATCTCAAAATTTATGTAGTTTTAGTGAGTGTGTGTATGAATTTGCTCGCTAGGATTGCCTAGTGCGGGTTGCACTTGATAGTGGGCTAGATCTAGAATGTAGAAATGTATAGCATGTGTGGATGGAATAGAATGAACTTCCGCTTCCCATGTTATGTCTGTAGAACATGTGGTCCCTTTCCTTGAAAATATTCTATATGGATTATTTAGAATGCGTTCAATGCATTTGGAATGCAAACTTAGGTGGTAATAGTAATTATTAGTGATTGGTCCCTCATCTTGAACACATAACTATGTATTTATATGATTATGTTGTTTGAATTTCATAATTGAAAACTGGAAGGCCAACCCATAATTGAAAAATATTCCCAAAAGATAGAAGAGATGTAAAAGGAGTTAGTAAGATAAGAAAGGCTTAGGGGTGCTAAGAGGGGATAGGAGCACCTCGGCGCGGTTGTCCTAGCTTCACACTAGTATCGAAGCCATGAAAGATAAATAAGTAATTTTTCTACTAGGATGTAGGGTGTATAAGACCAAAGAGAATGTAAGAAATAGAGGAAAGGACCAAAGATAATTTTCAACCACTAGTTTTCTTGCTTAGGAATCATGTAAATGCTATAATGCTTTTAGGACCTAGAAATGTACCCAAGCACATGATTTTGTGTCTACACTTAGATGATATCGCCCTACTTGTGATCATCCAATAATTTTGATATCCTACTACTTAATAATGTGTTATTTACTAGATAAAATATTTCTTGATGGTCTATGAAAAACTCAAAGGGTTCCGCTAATATATATTATCTAGACTTCTAGAGTGCAATGATTGTGGATAGTGCTTCTCACTCTATAGTTGTGTAGTTTGTCTCCTCTAGTGATATTTTTTGGATCATAAGGTCTATTAGATGATAAATTCCCCCTTATCCATGTTGTAAAGGTTTTCTTTGATTTTTCTACCTGAAGTATTAACATACATGTGAAATATCTTGCTCCAATAAAGGAATAATATTATCGGTTCACTAATTAGCATCTACTTTAAATGCATTATGAAACTTTGTTTTCCATTCAAACTTGGCTCTTTTCAAGATTAATTGTTCCATTGGTTACACAATGTTGGCATACAACTGATGAGTTTTCCATAATATCTTGTATGTCCTAAAAATGCACACACTTAAGAGGGTTTTGTAGTAGTTTTAAGTCCAATTATTATTATGATTTTTCTTGTTCTACTAGTAGCCCTTATTTACAAATAATATGTTTAAGAAATACTCCAAAGAGATGAAATAAACATTTATTAAAATTTGATGTAGGAAAATCATTGTAATTAACACAATTGTGGATTGATTAGGTGTGTAGGAAGTCTTAGGATGCTCTTAGGTCATAATTAGTCTACTTGGACTCATAATGATGTAATAAATGGTACTTTAGACGTTTCCCTCCAACAACCACAAATATTCAAATAGATATGTATTGGATCCTAGACCTATGTTTCAAGTAGGTTAGTCACCTACGGGGTTAGTATAGGTCTAATGGTAATAAATAAGGTGGTCATGTCATGTACTCTCTTATAATTGACCTACTAAGGCATTAACTCACTATGGTTAGTCTAATCATGGATGAGTTAGGTTGGTGAACCCTAACCACATTTACTCATAATAATCATAGTGAATTTGAATGGTAGACATTCTTGAGATTTTAGAGGTTGAGAAAGGAGGAAACAAATCTATAATTGAGCCTAGGTCACAAAGAGCTTGTAAAATTTTATTGTTTACATCTAATGGAAGATTACATTTGAATGAATTTTATAGCATGATTGTAGTGTGTATTGATGTGACATTGTGTTAATATCACTGAAATGTTTTTCGATGATTTTCCCACAGGGAAATAAGATGGTGCAGAGTCTTTGGAAAGTAGGAAGAAGACTTAGATAAATTAAAGAGATGCATAAGAGATCCTAAGTTCAAAGTAAATTATGAACTGTGTTGGAAGGTAATCGAGAGTTTTGGTAAGTTAATGTATAAGTGAAACTTTGAGTGTGAATAAGAATTTCTTTTTATATCTTGAAGGACAAAATTTCATGATTAAAGGTAAGAACTCTAGGAAACAAGTTCAAGAATGTAAATTGTGTTTTAACTATGTAATCTAAGTTCTTTAGTGTTTGGAATGTGTGTAAAGATAAAGTGTGGGATTTTTCATGGATTGTATGGTATGAGAAAAATTAAATAAATTATCCTTAAGCTTGAGGGTATTAATGATGTTCTTGGAAGCCATCAATGGTGAAAAAAAAAAAGTAAATACAATAACGATCTGTCATACCCTATTAGGAAGGGTTTAGAAACCTTAAAGACAATAATAAATACAACAAGAAGTCTATTGTAATTTTTCATAAAGTGAATAATGGGAAGAGACTTTGTCTAATTTGTATAATGAATTAGGTGAGATCAAAATAAATCATGAAGTATTAAAGGTTGAAACTATTGTGTCTATAGCCCTCTTTAGACCATCTTGCCTATCTCAGTAATTTAGTGATTTTATGAGTAGAAAATAAGATTAGGAAGTTTTAAAAAATTTGAAGGATGGAACATACATCTGTAGAGGTTTTAGTTTCCTTGGAGTAACTTGAAGAATCCAAAACTAAAAGATCGAGTCCAAAATTTCTACTTCTTACTGCTGGTCACCCTATTCTAGGGTTTTAGAGATAAAATTTAGAGTTTATAAACAACTACACCAAACAAACCTAGCCAAAATTTGAAGAGCACTAATTAGTGGATGTAAATAGAGTGTTCTTGAATTTTTCAAAGTGGGAGGAAAAATTTTATAGGTTGAATTAAAGGAATGCAAAGTACAACTGTGTTATTAACTCGGACCAAGGATTAATGTGATAATATATTTATAATCCCCTATTTCATTCTATAATTGATGTTGAAACCATATTGTATAGTTTTGTAGGACATGAAGTAGCACATGAGGTAATAATGCAATAGTTAAAGAGGCTTAGGAAACTATCAAAGAATAGAAATATATGGAGACCAATTTGTTTAAACATAGTCAAGAGGCAAAGTAGAGGAAGGGTAGTCATAAATTGAAAGGATTCATGAGGGAAGGTAGTGTAGTGGATGGAAGGATGGATAAAATGAGTGTTGAGACATAGTTCTGATTTGTGAGAAGTAATTAATTGAAACAAGTGAAAGTAAAGAGGGAGGACAGAGTTTGAAGACTATTTTAGAACACAAGAAAATAATAATCCTCGAGAGAGAGCTAGTGGATTTGTGACAAGAAAAGTCTTGAATGAAGCTAAAGAGGGGTTCTAAAGGGTGATAAGGAGTGTTATAATACTATTATGACAAGTTTAAGGAAAGGAGATCAAGAGAGACTACCGAGGATTGTTGAGATTAAGAACAAACATTAGAGGCCTAAAACCTAGAGGTTGGTAAAACAAGAAGAGGAGAATGAATAGAAAGGTGAAATGACCTTGAGAAAGACCAAATAAATTTCATCAAGGTGTCTTAGAATTTTGGAGATTGAAAAATAATCAAACCCTAGGTTTAGCTATTGAAACCCTAGTTTATACTTCAGTAACAAGCTTAAAAATTGAAAATTTGACTTGGTAGTGAAAGAAGAAGAGTTAAGTCATAAAAATTGGCAAAAATTAAGATGAGACAAAAGGGTATCTGGAACACATTTTCTCTTTTATTAGTTTTTTTGTATATTGTGCCCAGTTTTAAGATTTGTGCTCTAAGAGGGCTAATTGCAAGGCCTAAGAAAACTATATTTTTACAAAAAAATTATGGAAATGGAATCAAGTCCTAAAATTTTACAGGCATATAAAAGAGATTAAAGGGTATAAAAACGTTTACCATAAATATTTGGAAGTGAAAAATGAGTGAGTTATGTCAAAAAAACAGGTTTTTCAGGGCTGTAAGGCTAGTTTGAGGTCTAAAGGCAAATAGGTGAAAATGAAGTTATGGAACTAATTGGATCGCTTGATCATGTTGGTATGGTGTAATTAAACATGTTTAAAATGATTTTGATCTTTGAAAAGGTGTTTTATGAATTTTGGTGTGTTTAAGTAACTTTTAGGCTTCTTGAGCAAAGTGACGAGTTATTGTTTTTGGTGATTGAATAGTTATTTGGTGACTTTTAAAGAAAATAATTTGGGTGATTTAAAGAGTACATACATGTCTCTACATAAAAATTTCAATCAATGTGAAAATATCTACATCATCTTATCATGAGGCATATATTAGAAATGTGATCCTCGAACAAAGATAATACCTCCCAATTGTTGGCCATTATGTGTTAGTGTTGTCATTGATGTCAAACCCATTGATGGAAAAGGATGTCACGATGTTTTCATGAGGTTGTTCATGGTAAATGAGGTGTGCTACAAATTTTTATGGGCATGCATGTGGTAAAAAGGTCATTTCATGGTTTTTCATGGTTGAGTTAGGTCATTCTAGATCTATTCCTAACACTAGAGCATACATAATGGAAAGGAGATCTTAGAAAAGGAGATGACCAATATTGTTTAAGTATGGTAGCAACATGGTAATGCTTTTATATGAGGTGTATGGGGAGTTTTAGGTGAGATCTCAGAGGTATGTTAGTGTCTAAGGGTCCTTGGGAAGCAAACAAATGAGAAATAGGTAGTTTGACATAGGTAAGTCTTAATGAATAGAGAATTTCAGAAATATTTAATATATATGGTGAATATGGATAGTTAGAGGATTTTTTCATTATACTTCATGATAAATTTTTGGTTATTCTGAAATGGGAATCGCAAGATATGAAAGTTTTGGAAAACCGGGTAAGTTACAATGTGTTTTTAATGCAAAAGTGGACCTTATGATGCTCATCATGAATTGTATGCTTTCCGTGGGGACCTCATCTCTTTAGCATAGCTTCTTAGGTCATTTAAAAAGGTTTTAAAAAATAATGAGGTGGTTTGATTGTTACATTTTTATGAATGATCATTAACAAGGTAAGTTGGTTTGAAACCCTAGTTAAACCCTAGCTAAGAGCGACTTGGAGAATATTGAGTATACCAACCCAGTTTTGAATTATTTTTCAAAAGTGATGATTATATTTTGTATAGGAATCCATATTTCTAGAAAGGTGAATTAGAGCATGTGACTATATGTGGGACCCACCTGAAAATGCTTGTTTATGAAGAATTTCAGTTTAAGGTAAGATTGTTTAAAGAAGGTGAAGAATAAATTGACATTGTTTTTAGCCCTAAAATTTTTCTAGATGTTCATGAAACTTTCAGGTGATTGATGAGAAAAAGTGCAAAGCGTGCCCTATTTGTGAAGACTATTTTTTTGGGGCAGCTTTTGCTAAAATTAACATCAGTAAGAGCTATAAGAGGATTTAGGACTCCATTTAGGTTGTGTTGTGATCCCAGTTCAGATATATTTCGAGAGGTATATAAAAATTGTTTTTATATGGTATGCATGAGTTATGACCTAATATTTTAGGTTCAATATTGAATGATGTTTGTTCTAGCAAGGTGTTAAATGAATTCATAAGGTAAATTGATTATTGTGATTTTTTCTTTCTTGGTGAAGGTTTCGAGTGCTTAGAAATCATTTCTAAGTATGTTCCATACTTTATTTTAGTGTGGAAGTTTATTTTGATGTGATGGAGCAAGTTAAGATCACGGTCGGTTCTTGAGTCCTAAAAGGCATAAAAATCAGTTTGCAAAGATTGGTTTGGTTGAAATCATTACACTTGGATTTGGAAATATTTGTAATATCTTATATAAATAGTATTCAGATATATTTCTAGTGATATATTTCTTGTGTCTTGGTGAGCTGATTTGATGGGTCATCTAGCTTGGTTTGTCGGGAAGAAGGTAAGCTGATTTTAAGTACATGTTTTCTCAAGATGAAATATTGAGGTGGTTGAAGCATCAAATGGATTATTTGATATTTATATCACCTAAATATTGAATAAGGATTTTTTTTTTTCTATTGAATTCCTTTGGAGGTCTTTAAAGTGACAAAAAGGATGCAAACTAATTTGAGTTTGCAAAAAAAAATCTAAGGAAGCATGATTTGGAGAAGATTAAGGTTGATGTGGTTTGAGCATATGAATGTTTCAAGATATATAAATTGTATGGATGTGTTATACAGGTCATAATGTTTCCATAAAGAAGTTACATGCCATATTTTAGTTCATTTTGACTGGTCTTGAGGCCCAATGGTAAAGACAGGTGCTGGAAACAACTATTTGGTGAAGAATATGAGCCTTTTGGCCCATGTTATGAATTATTTCATTGGTACAAGTAAAAGTATGAAAATGGATGATTTTAAAATTTCTTATTACACATGTGTGATGATTTTTATAGCTTGACTAATCATGGTTTTGGTATTAGTGGATTTTACCCATCTTAGTGATGGGGTTTTGAGCTTATTTTGTGCAAGCTAGATAGTTCGAGCATGTCTGACCTATATGGGTCATATTTTATCATTTTTATGAATGTAATATGATTTATTTAAGGTTTAATAGTGGTGGAAAATATTAAGGACCAACCTATCTTATGGTTTAAGGAAGAGAAGGCGATAAAGCAAATGTTTTGGGTTCAATTTTGAACTAGTGCTCTTGGAGGGAAATGTGTGACCCAAGTAAAAATGTTTTGCATGTATGAAGGCATGATTTGAAGTTTGATAGAGTCTTTTAAAATTTTATTAATATTATATAGTATGTGTGAAATATTTTAGAGCCAAGATAAGTCCAAGAAGAAGAAGATAGAGCAAACTAGAGGAATAAGGGTTTGAATGTGATTTTGTGAACTTAATTAGAGATCTCCGTCAGTTGTGATAGAAAAAAATTCATGGATCATCATCATTAGGTGAATGGTTTGATGCTTAGTCATCTTAGTAGGTTGTAGCCTTATTGTTGAGTTAGTGCTTGAGTAAATTATGGATTGTTGCTTTTGTAGGGTTGGTGCGCTACTAAATTAGGTGTTGGTGTTCCTTGTGAAGTTGGTGCTTCACTAAATTTATTTATTGTGTGTAATATCAGAAAAATTTAGTGTTTTTTTCCCTTGAGGGTTTCTTACTTACATATGGTGTTTTTGTGTTGTGTACTTTGTTTCATGCTCTTGTGATTAATGTTGCATATCTTAATAAGCATACATGGTTATGAATGTTATATGGACAATATAATTGATGAATGTATGGTTTGGTTAATGAAGTAAAAATAATTGTAGGAATGATTCACCCCCACTCTCATTCCATTTTTATTCTAACAATTGGTATCAGATCATGTCCTTGTGAATCAAGAATAACATCTTGAAGGAGATCCTTGAAGCACAAGATGGCTAAGAAAATCCAAAAGAGAATCATGCATTGAGAGCCATGGAAAAGTAGGATGAACAACTATAAAAGATATCAAGAGTCAGTTGCATAATGTTATTTCATATTTGATTTCAAAATAATAATAATGTGAAATATTGAAAATCAAGCCTTTTGATGTGTGTATGCATGGAAAATATGATCTCAAAGAGGTTGTGAGGGATCTAAAAGTATATTTAGCATTCTATAGGAAGGAGAACATCAAACTGAAATCTGAGAGCAAAGGTATGCCAACTATTCTTAAGGTCAAGAAAGAATAATATGACAAGCTTAAGGAAGAGGTACAAACTGTAAGGGTCAAAAGCGATGAAAAGCCTAATCTTGCAGATCAAGTAACTATTCCTAGTTCCAAAGGAAGTGAAAATGATGGTGTTCATGACAAGAAGGTCTATTCAAGGCCTAATCCCATTATAAATCCAAATGTAATGAGGTATGCAAAATTTCATGACTATTGTTATGTTTACAATGATTTTGGTCACAGAGTAAGGGATTGTAGGAATTTTTTCCATTGTGTGTACCCTTGAAGAAATTTAATAAAACAAAAGAGTGATCAGTCAAAGGAAAAAAAAAGAAGTTGTTTTTCATAAGAGTCATCACAAGAGCCATATTGAAATGTTTTTCTCTCATGAATTTCCTAGACAAGTATTACAAGGATCGAGTTTCAGTTAAGATGAATGATCAAAAGATAACCAAGAAGAATTAAGCTCAAAAAGGATGACACGAGGATTATTCATGCTAGTAAGATCAAGAAGTTTGAATCAAGAGTTGAAGAAGAGAACATATATTTAACCATTCATACCCATGTTCATGAAAATTTGAAGAAATGGGTCTTTAGGACACCTCAAGGGTTTTAAGGTATGTCAAGTGATCTCATCTATGTCATTTTTTTATTATTTTCTTTAGTAGGTGTCTCTGTTGTGATAATATACATGTTCAAGGTCTAGAGTATGGTCAAGTATTGTCTCAATGTATGTGATTTCAGTTAGAAGTTTGGTTTTGGTGAGGTATAAGTTTAAGGTTATGAATTTTCACAAGTTAACAAGTTTTAGGGCTATGTTAAGAGTAATTTGTGCATATTGATAGGTGTGTGTGTTCCTTGAAGCTTCTTTTAAAATTCTAAGTCCTCATCAAGCCAAAGGTTTGTTTGTCAAAATGTACAAGTGCCATAAGAGTCAAAGTATTTGGAGTTTGTGCTAAAAATTCTTGGTTAAATTAGTTCTAAGATATGAGGTACACATCCCTGCAATGAATATGCTAGTACATTGTTATGAAGGTCTTTACAAAATGTTTCACCTAGTAAGGGGTGTCATTTGAGAAAAGAGAGTCTAAGGTGTAGAGTTAGTATTTTAAGGTCAATTTTTGATGCAAAGTGTCATTATTGTCTTATTGAAGTCCTTTTAAGGGGATGGTTTTTATAAGAGGCATGAAAGTGTATTAGATTTGTCTTCATCATGCTGTGAGGTCTCTATGTCGAGGTGATTCATGACATGTGGTTACCAATAAGGTATGGTAGGTGATTTGGATGATATTAAGAGTATGAAAATCAAAACAAAGTTTCTAAATGTGATATCAAGATATGTTTCAACCAAGGTACTATTACAGGGGAGTATTAAATCTATGACAAGCAACTCTAAGAGATGTAAAGGTATAAAAGTATTTCATCATGATATGTTCAAGTGTTCATAGTCCGAGCATGAGTGTTCAATATTGCAAGGGAGGTATGTCCTAAAGCTAAAGTTCCTTTTGATGTTCCAAGCACGATTATCTTGATTCAATGGAAGAGGATGGTATCTTATCAAGTATGGTATGGTTGTTCGAGTTTTAAGAATTTTATCTTTCGTAGAGGATTATAGGAGTAAGGTTTATGAATAATGATATGAGAAAGAACTAAAAGGAGTATTAAAGAGCTCAAAGTATTGCCTACTCCAAGTCTTTAAAATATGTGTATGTAAAGTTGATATAGACAACTTCGAATTCAGGTCACACTCCCCTTTACCCCACATGTATATTAATTTAATTAAACACAATTAAATTAATGTCCATGCTCATAATAGTCATTATTTAATTACCTTAATTAAACTAATTTCCACCTCACCTAGACACCTCGTCATAAACCTATTCTTAGTGTGTTTCCCTTTTACTAGGACTCAATATCCACTCACCATAACTAACTAAGACTTAGTTCATCCCTAAAATCACATGCCTATTCTTCCTCTAACCACATTCCCACTTATTTAAGCACAACATTTAGTTCTGGTCTAGGAGAATGGATAGAGTTGGCAAAAATATTGCGAAGATCTGTCATTTTTAGTAAACCTAGGATTTCCAACCTTAACCGACACCAATCAACCCTAAACCATTACAGTCACCCTTAAACTATCGTTGGTTACCAGATATTCACTTGGGTAACATTGTTTGGGAGGTTGGGAGAATTATTCAAGTTTTGGAGAAGAGAAATCTACATGCAAGTATGCACTACAACACTCCTACACATCAAGACACCCTTAACCAACACCAAACATTAATCTGAAAGGAAATCATTCATGGTAATGTTCTCGGAAGCATAACTCGCAGCATTAACCACTTTGGTTCCATGAATCAACCATCGCCTCCATCCAATCACTAGGTCTACGAACACTAGTAAGTTCATTTGGATCTGCACCTTCCCATATTTATTTATATTAGCTTCTTCATCTCTATTTTAGGAGTTCTAATATCCTTTGCATCACATCACGTCTAATCTCCCTATCAATCCCTTTACCCAACCATCTACAACCTCCTAGCCTCTCATACCTGACTCATGACTCCTCTGACTACCCCCAACATTGTCATTTACCTCCCCATTATCTGTCCATTCCCTGGGAAATCCCATAGAATCACCAAAATCCACCTTCACTAAGTTCCTACCAACCTTACCCTACCTGACGCCTTGCAGCTAACCCAAACCATCATCAATTTCCTCTCAACTGGCATCGGTCATATCCTATTGATGTCGGTTTTTGTATCGAAAAACCTTCCTAAAACAACAACCTCAAACCTCTCATCCAAACACCCAAATCACCTAAAGTTTGACCCTGACCTATCTCAACCACTTTATTTACCTGTCTGACTTCCATATCTTATCATAACCTATCCTGTTGGATTAGATTTGTTTATTGTACTTGAATGAGATACCTAAATTATATCAACTACAGTAGGACATTATCGGTTTATATTATTTCTTACATTAAGTTGTTTTAAATAGTGGATTGATAGCCATCTAAGAATTATTACACTCCGGATCTAGCATATGCTAGGAAGTCCACTGACACATTGTTTAACATTCCTTGGTTGGTCTTGTTTACATTTGTAGATAGTTCCTCCTAGCAAAAAATAATTTCTCACAATCAGCATTGGATCGGGAAATCAAAACATGTGGACTCTATCTTCTACCTTCATTCACAGGTATTCCTCCTCACCCTTACCTTATCTATTTTGCTCTTACGTACAAACACTATTTGGTGAAACATTTTGGCATGCCCAGTGGGACCCATTTGGGTTCTTTGCATTGTTCATTCTTAGGGAATAATTTTGTGTTTATTTCTTTTTGAAATATATTTCACATTAAATATTCTCCCTTGGAAACATTCTTCTTCTCCTATTTGTCTCAATGACACTCATAGTTTGGATTAAAAAGAACACTTCTTTTTATTTTGTATTGCATTAGTGAAAGACATACTCTTTCCTATTCATTATTTCTCTCATCGAATATAATTTGTGGATTTGGGTTTAAAATATTGTTGCATTTCATCCTTGTATGCTGCATTATTTAGCTCACATTTAAAAATGAGGGCAACCTATATGCTAGAAGTCATGCCTAGCTGATGGTTGACACAATTGAACTATAGAAATCACATTTCTCTCTCTCTCTCTTTCCAAACTGCACAAATTTGAATTTACACATATTCTTAAACAACATCCCACCTGGAAGAAGCTGTCAATAATCACATGATCAGAGGATTGATAGTGGGCGCCTAGCTAGTTATCTTTGTCTAGTCATCACCTCAGAGAAAGGACCGCCCCGCCGTGTGTAACTCAAAACCTCACCTTTAGATTTCCTTCTTCGTAGGATGCCTTCCCAACCAAAAAATTTGTTCTAAATTCACAATTTAGTCTTAAAATCATAAGCTAAAATAAACATAAATTCACTTCTAGGATTACATGTTCTCTTAGCTTTGTTCTTGACTTTCATTTTGAGGTGTGAGTTACGATTCTCCATTTTTCATCTTCCTTTCATAATTCCCATCATAGATGTAGTATTAAGTTATTTCGAGTGTGTTAGTACCTTATCTGTTCATTTTTAGATTTTGGGTTGATCCTTTATCTAGTTTTAATTCACAAACATCTATTTTTCTTCATTTCTTCTCATTTCATAGAATTAGTGTCGATCATGTGTGTAAATCGTCGTTTTCATCCGACCATTGTTGGTTGACCTAACCGGTGTTGGCTTTTGGCTCTTGTGGTTATTTTACTTGAAACAACCTTCTACTATTTTTTTCTATTTTTGGTTCTTAGGACACTATCATATCCCCCAATTTTTGATATCTCTATCGTCACAGTTTCCCACTCATACTCATCAATGTTATTTCATTTATCAAAAACCGGTACTTTCCACATGGTGATCGGTATCGTTATCATAATCGTCATTAGTTCCCTTATAATTTTCATCGGTCATATTGAATGTCATCAGCTTTTTTAGGCTTGATTCTTAATCAAAACATTGACCAAATTTACCCCCAAACTTCATCCTTCTTTCGCTTCTCGCTATTTTCTTTCTCACTTACGAATATGGTTTTACCAGGTCAACACTAATTCACATGATGTTGACTCATAGCTACACTAACACCCTTGTAATTCACTCCAGCCGTTAACCACTCCCACCTAATCCATCACCGTTGTCCATCCTATCACCTATGAACTGATTCATCTTATACCCATCACTACAATGACGAGGAGTTCGTAAGATTCCTTGATCGAATCCTACGACCTTAGAATACTATCTTTCCCACTCATTTACCTAAGACTCCTCAAGACAGTTAATATATGACATTCCCATATCTATCCCTCCTACCCTCGCACCCACTTCCACGTCATCTACCACTAGTTTGGCGTTTCCCTCATCCGCATTACCACATAGTCTCTTAGTTAGGCTCCACTCTCGCCATAAATTCTTCCCCAACGACGACTATTGCACCTGTGGCATCAACCATTCCTTCACCGAATGCCTTGAGCATAGCCCCATCTGCCCCCTTTTCCTCATATGTACCAATTGTGTCACAACCACCTCTAGTGTTAGAAACCCAAACCTCTTTCCAAAATTTGGTTCTTTCTATCCCCTCGATCTCTACCACCCATTACCATGAGAGTCATTGCAACCACCCCACCTATTTACACCATCATCAGTAGCCCCGATTTCATATGTCACTTATTCGGGGTACATTCCACATAAATCTATACCCCCTTCGCAGTTTTCATATTCCACACCCTCATGTACTAGGATGCCATCTACATCATACACCCATCATCAACCTCCCTTTACTACAAGAGGCACCCATTCCTCACAACCCAACAACTAACTCATTAGGAATATTGTGGAAAAGATGCAGAAATTAGAAGCATCAGTGTCTGGCTCGTAACTCCTTGACCTATGACAAAATTTGTAATGATCCTATTCATCCATCCATTCCTATTCACCCATATCTTTTGTATTGGGAAATTCCTAAATTTAACCATTTAAATAGTAAAGAGGACCTGCAATGGCACTTGTGGTCATTCAAGCATGGGTGCTACCTAATTTCCCATTATGATGCTCTCGCTCTTACGAGCATTTCCCATGCCCCTAAAAGGACCTTCCTTAGATTGGTATAGCAATTTACCTAGACATTTCATCTTTTCCTTCAACCAAGTAGCTCAGTCATTCCTAGACCATTTCTCAATCAATGTAGTTAAGAAGGTCACCATGACTGACCTGTATTTGACATGACAGTATGAAGATGAATCTATCACAGATTTCGTTGCCCATTGGTGGAGTCTTATCAACCAATTAACGTTCCAACTACCTTAGACTGAACTTATTGAGTTGTTCACTAGAGCTTGTGCCAGACACATCTCACCAACTTTGTAAGTCTAAACCTTCTAAACCTTTGATGAAGCATTCACCATGGCATGAAAGCTAGAAATTCATGCCATTGAAGAAAAGAAAATCCAATTATGAAACAAGAAATCTCCATTCAAATCAAACAATTCTTCTTCATCTTCAAAACCTCAAAATAACTATTCAAAGGCCAAAATATGTTCCAATGTAGTAGTCCTTAAGGTGGGTCCATCTCACCCTTCTAATTAAGCCCTACCTTCTTCCCTATCCAGCCTTTCAGGCTCCATCGGGAGCAACGGAAGTACCTTTCAATTGGAGAACCCGTTATTCATTCTTGGAAAAGCTTCTTAAATTTGGAGCCATTACACTTCCTCCCATAAAACGTCATACAGGTTTTGATCCTACTCATCCTATGCCTACATGGTATAAGGAACATGACTACTATAATTACCATCACATTAAAGGCCATAGTGATGGTAATTGCATAAATTTTAAGAACATTTTCCAAGAGATGATAGATAATGGAGACCTCATCATGGACAACCCAAATGCGTCAAAAATCAAAATTTTCACATCTTTAAAAAAATATTCCCTAACCATAAACTGTCATCTAATAAAAATAGTGAACCTTCATCTAGCGAAAAAAATGTCTCGTGAAGTCCACTGGGTTTTTATATCATACCGATCATTCCTCAAATCCCACCTATTTCATCTATTGAGGAAATTCTAGCATGAGCCCCTCTACCCATAGAGGAGCATACCTCTTCTACTCCTTCACCCACAGAGGAGTCCCCCTCATCTCCCCTGCTCTCACGGAGGAACCCATGCTTTCTACCAATGTCATTTCACCGTCTACCTCACAACCTACCGAACAGTCAACTTTTAAATTCTCCCATCCATAGAAGAATCATCATCATCTTCTCCTCCACCAAGGAGAAGTCTACCTCACCCCACCTATTATCTATCCTACCCATGGGAGACTCATCAGACATGCCACTACCTATTGGGGGCAATTCTCCCTCAGCATCCCAGGACCCCATTGACATGATCTTAACATGGAATCCTTTCTCCAAGCGTGGGACTTGTAAAGATGAGAAAAGATTCTCCAGAGAAGGCTGGTTCCTATTCCTCTATTCAGATGCACACAAAAAATGCAGAGGGTTTGCTAAAACCTAATCTAACTTGCCAAGGAGACAGGGTAAGAAAATGCATAGAATAAAACCTAAACTACAAAGGTGATGCACCGAGGAATGTTAGACACTCATTTTGCAAATTTAACACAGACCACATAGATGCAATACAAACACCATGCACAGGTAACCAAACTGCAATAAGAGATCAAAATGACAGCAATGAATACATGAGAGGGTCGAGAGTCAATCACAACACATATATTATTGCTCAAGAGTCGATACAGTACATTGCAGTGGCCAAGAGGCAAAAAGACTGGCATTACAACCCATATGGGAGGTTTGAAAGCTCCACAATTTCTCTTGCAAGCGAGGGAAGAAGGGAGGATGCAAAACAAGAATGTCCGACCCTTAAAAGCTCCTCTTTACAATATATATCAAGAAATGAGAGAGGGAAGAGAGAGGAAATCCAGAATCTGCCCCAACCACTTCTTGGTAGCATTTAAAATCATCTCATTATGAGAAGTGGTGGATCCTAGCAAAAAACGGTGGGTCTGTCTAACAGAGAGTGAGTCTGTCTCGCCGCATTAAAGTTGGTCATCAAGCATTACTTCGTCTATCACCACGCCGTCGAGACGTTTTCTTAATTTTCTCCTCCAAACTACACCAAAATGGAGATTGATCCTTAATCATGTAGAGAATTTCAACAGCTTTCCGTTGATATAAAGAACGTGCAAATCCGAGCTCTGGATCGAAAGATATGAAGGTCTCAAGATTTAGGCACAAAACAGCAAAATAGGATTTTTAAATCTTTTCCCCGCGCTCGCCATCCTGGACGACACGTGGCAGCCCCGATTCGCGAGTAATTTTCTCTCTCCACCTTTTCGGGCTTTTTTTTTGGGCCCCTTAAACTTGGACACGTGGCACTATTTCATTGGTTCGATCTGCTCAAAACTCGCCCCTTTGACTTTTTGGACCTTTTTCCTTGCGACACGTGTCATGCTGTGATTCGTCCACGGGCCTGCCGGATTTTCACGTCCACCACGTCTTTTTGTCCCGGATGTCCCAAAGTGCTTCATGGGATAGAATCCTCCGATCCACCCGAAATGGGCTTCCATGTCCTTTTTTCTCGCTGGTGACACGTGGCGTGATCTCGATTGGCTTTCGCCCTTTGGCTATCCGCGCCCCACGCAAGGCCCCTTTGTCCCACTTGTCCTTGTGCTGAAGTTTCTTTTCTGCCGATCCCGGTTCAGTCCTTCGCATCCATTTGTCCCAAATGTCCTTAAATGTCCCAAAGTGCTTGCTGTTGGGACAAATTCTTCCGGTTCGCCCGATTGCCGGTTCAAGGCCTCCTCCGCGCACTCTTGTCCCGCTTGCTCCCTCGGTAGAAAGGACTTGGACAAATTTTCTTTCTTTCGGCCGATTCGGCATTTCGCATCCATTTGTCCTAGATGTCCCTTTTCTGTTTGGGCCGCCTGGAGGCTTTTCGGCCGATCCGCGCCTTCCGCGTATAATTGTTCCAACTGTCCCAAAGGTGGCCTTGAGCAGGACTTAGCCAATTTTACGATTTTCCCCTGAATCAATCTACTTGCTTGGAACTAAAAACTCTGATGCATGTTATCAAATTAACTCTGGGGGGTGAAATTTGGATAACAATTTGGTGACTTTTCGGGGTCACTTGCCTGCTAGGTAGAAGATCAGTGGCCTTTTAGTGATCCATTGGGCATGGAGTCATAAGCAAAACCGAAATGAGCCGATGCCGCAACTCCCCTCTACGAGAGCACGCTGAACTGTAAAAACTCAATCTAGGAGCGACAAAACCTGCGCCAAAGCACTTAGGGAAATTGAAACCTAACTACAACAAGACAATGTGCATACGCACTTAGAGGAATTGAAATCTAGGCTAATATTTACAAGGGTGAACCTTTATTTTCAAAGAAGAATGTTTGAGATAGATTCCATTTACCTGAATCTGCAGTTCTTCACCGTCCAATGAGGCCAATTGGAAAGCATTGCTGCTCTTGCACTTCATGACCATGTATGGGCCACTCCAAATGGCATCAAACTTGGAATGTCTTCCGGTTTTGCCCGATCCGCATCCCATTTCGTAACTAGGTCCCCTCTCCTGGAAGGTCCTGCTCTTTCGCTTTCTTATCAAACCATCTTTTCACTAAGGCTCGATCTTTCTCAATTGTTTGAACCGCACGTTCTCTAATTTCTTCCAATTCCATCAACTCGCATACCCGCCTCCATGGTTCAAACTCACCAACTCCAACTGCTTCATGAACTCCAATGCAGGCAGTTCTAATGACATGGGCAAGATTGCCTCTCTTCCATAGACAAGCCTGAATGGAGAGTTACCCGTGGATCTTTTGGGAGTGATCCTATCAGCCCATAAGGCTGATTTCAGCTTGGTATGCCAAGACCTCGATTCTCATCAAGAGTTCTCCTAATGATTCTTCAACAAATTTTTGTTCGTGGACTCTCGCTCGTCCATTACCCTGTGGGTAATAATTGGAAGAGGTGCTCAAGTAGATTCCATTCTTGACAGCCCATTCTGTAATCTTGGAACCTACGAATGCCAATGCATTGTCTGATATGATAGTGGCCGGCACACCGAACTCGGTCACTATTCCTTCATAAAATTCTAGTATATTAGACTCGCTTTTGCCTCTTTCGAGCGCTACGCGCTTTCACCCACTTGGTGAAGTAGTCCGCTGCCATGAGAATCCACTTGTGGCCTTGGCTTGAGTTTGGGCCGATGACCCCGATGAAGTCCAATCCCCATGCAGAAATGGTTGGTCAACCAAGATTGGGTGCAATGGAAGCGCCGCTAGTCTTTCTTTGCCTCGTGAAGAGTGCACATTTTTACACTTTCTTATCCATGTATAGCAATCATCAACACCGTGGGCCAATAATACCCCGCCTTTATTATCTTGAGAGTGTTACTGTGGGGCAAAATGTCCTCCCGTAATCTCCATCGTGAAAATCTCGTAACACCCTCTCAATTTGACCACCCCAATGCACCTCAATAGTAACCCATTGATGTCTTTCTTAAACAAAACACCATCAACAAGCACATATGGAATGGCTTGTAATCAAGTATCTCCTCTTGCTTTGCTCATTTCCTGAGGGCATAGTCCTCGTCTCGTAGGAAGTGTATCATATTTCGAGTCCAACAAGGAGTAGGCACATCATCATTTTCATGTCTTGCCATCCGTAGTACCAAGACAGCTCTCTCTTTTTCATCACCTGCTTCAACCTGTTGACTCAAGGCTAGCTATTCACATAGTCCCTTTCCACGTACTAGTTTGGTGACCTTGATCTCGATGTCATATTCCATGACACGAGTTATCCACCCTGCACGCTTCTCATTCAGATCCTTGTTTAGAAGGAAGTCCTTGACTCCCGCATGAGAGACCAATAATTGGATCTTGTTGTTTGAGACTAGGTGCTTGAATTTCTTTAAACTCCTGATCACTGCAAGTACATGCTTTTCAATGAAAGAGTATCTAGTTTCGTATTCCTCCAAGCCTCGATCAAGAAAGCAATCGGTTGTTCTAATCCTTCTTTGTTTTGTTGTGCCAGATTGCGTAAATTGTGTCTCCACCACCGAAGGCATATAAAGACGAAGTCCTTGGAGAAGTCTGGATTGACGAGAGTTGGGGCTTGAGATATAGCTCTTTTATTGCCTCAAAACTTGCCTTGCCTTCGATGTCCACTTAAATGCCATGCTCTTCTTTAACATCAGCGTTATTGGCTTTACGAGAGCCGCAAAGTTTGGAACAAACTCGCGGACAAAATTGATCCTTCCCAAGAAGCTTTCAAGAGCCTTCTTGTGACTTGGCAATGGCAATGCTTGAATTGCTTCAACCCGCTTCTCGGGTCAATCGTCAACCCTTCCTTTCAAAACAATATGGCCTAGAAGTTTTCCCTCGTGAGCCAAGAATATGCACTTTTGGGATTCAATGATACCCCAAATCTTCTACATCTCTGAAATACTTGCCTCAAATGACAGAGGTGATCCGCTGCATTTTTTGAGAATACAGTGATGTCGTCAAGATATATCAGAACTATTTTGTTGATCAACCCCTTAAATGCCATATCCATTGCCCTTTCGAAGGTGGCTCCAAGATTTGATAGTCCAAATGGCATCTTCAGTAGGCATAGGTCCCCCATTCGTGGTGAAAGCCATCTTGAATTGGTCATCTTCTTTCACCATCACCCGATTATACCCCGAGTAGCCATCTAGAGAGAGAATCTCTCTCGAACCGGATACTACTTGCAATATTTGTTCCATCAAGGAAGTGGGTAATGGTCTTTGAGAGATGCCCTATTGAGGTCCCGGAAATCTACACACAACCTGATTTCTCCGCTCTTCTTCCTGACCGGAACCAAGTTTGCAACCCAGCTTGAGTGCTTGATCGGGAATATAATGCTTGCCTCTATTAGCTTGTTAAGCTCTTTCTTCATTAGAGGCTCAATGTGAGGGCCGATGTGTCTCTCGCTTCGCCCGATGGGTTTAGCATCTGGATCCAATTCTATGGTATGTTGTGCCAACTTTGGATTGAATCCTCTCAAGTCTTCATAGCTCCAAGCGAAGACATCTGGAAATTCTTGGCAAAGCTGTATGAAATCTGATTTCTCTTGCTCAAAGGGCCACTTTACCAATTTGAAGTATTTTGCCTTCCCAACCTAATTGGCTCAATCTTCTCTCTTGACCTCGTATGTTAGCCTTTTCCTTACGGAATCGGGTCGTTAGGGTCAAGATAGACTCCAATGTTACTAAACCCTTAGGAAGCTTGTTTGTCCGCACTGCACTACTTGATCCCCATACCGCGCTCTAATCTGCCCCGATTTCTAGCCGAGAATTCAGCTTCTTCCTCGTAGAAAATCGACGATCTGTTGATCGCTCAAACACCGCCACCTTGTGTTATTATCTCTGAATGCACGCCTCACAATCACATGGATATGTGGCTGTGTTTTTTCCCTTTTGATGTTGTCAACCACATCAAACGTTGCTCCAACTGCTGCGAGCCTATCCGCGGCTTCATTTTTCTTCCTGGGTATGGACACAATGTTGAAAGCTTCGAAATCTTCAATGAGGTCCCATACCCTATTCTTGTAGCTCCTCAAACAAGTCGTTCTTTTCAGAAAGATGTTGTCCTCTAACTTGGTTGACGATTAGCTCGCTATCCCCGAACACCTGCAAGTTATTTATCCCCTTTTTCCTAGCCCAATGAAGTCCATGAATCAAGGCCTCATATTCAGCTGTGTTGTTTGAACAAGAAAACTGGAAACGAAAAGCTGAATAATATTTGATGCCTTGAGGTGAAACAAGCATGGCTCCACCTCCTGCACCTTGCCTACTCCTTGATCCGTCAAAAAACAGCCGCCATACCTCATTGTCATCATTATGGCTTGGCTTGGTGATGCTAGGAACAGGTTGATTTTCTTCGTGTATACAATAGACTCCCAGCTCAGATTCTTCTACTTCTTGATAGGGATCAAAAGCATGTATCTTGTTTGCCCATTCATCGAGAGTTAGGTCCGGGATACTTCCAACCTTGGTGTCAGCCTCATCAGTACTAGGGTGATCTTCTTGATCAAATGCTGAGCAATTGGCATTAATCTGACTAGGAGTGTAAGGCTCAATATGGAAGTTTGCAATAGGTTCAGACCTAATTGTAGCCTTAGTTCCATACCTTGTTCTAAACAACATGTGAGACCAATCAGCAGACAAATACCCCCCAATCTTGGCTGTGAAGTCCCTTGACAAGCAAAGGGCAAAGAGTGGTGGAAGGTCTATGATTGATATATCTTGTAAGACAACAACATTTGGACATGCATGCAAGGTAAGACTCAAGTTTTTAATCACTCCAACTATTGCTATTGCTGTCCCATCCAATTGCACTACCCCTTTAGATATTACTTCATATTGGAGACCCAGCTGATCAGCTATTTGCTTGGGCATCACTGAGCTACTTGCCCCGGAATCAATCATGCAATTGTGTACTAGTTTATCCCCAATGATTAATGAAACATAGAAAGGAGGGGGCTTCAACATTTTACCTTGTTTCCCTCCATGGCTTCCTTCAGGCTGGGCAGCATTTGTAAGCACTTTGTCTTGCATCTGAACCTGCTGATTCGAAGTTGTCCAATCCTTCATGGCAGCTTGCAGCAGATCTCTTTGTCCTGGGATGGATAGGGATTCCCACATTGATATATTGACGTTAGTCTTCTTCATCTGTTCAATGATACTGAACGGGGATGAAGTATCCTTTTGTTGTCCCTTGGTTTGTACACTTACTCCTTGTACGTGGGCAGCAACAACTGGCATTTGAGTTGGCCTAGGGGCTGTTCTTGGCTGCCCTTGTGTATTTGAAACTGGACTCTGCTTGCCAATCATTTGTGGAGCCGTGGAAGGTGGTGGATTGGCTGGGGCTAATGGCTGTTCTTCACCCAAATTTCTCCTCTTTGACCTTGTGTTGGCTGCGACACCTTGAGAAACTGCTTGATTCATGCCACATAAATCTTCGCTTGCCAGCTACCACCAACGTGGTGTCATTTGGGGCTGATTGCGTTGGAATGTTTCTTGTTGTTGATGCTTTCGATCGCCTCGCCTCCACACCAGTAGTTGTCACCATCAAGTGCTTGATTGAGAGCACCATCAAAACACATGGATTGGTTATGAGGCTCGCCGCATGGAAAGCACCACCATATTCCCGAGCAATGTTGTTCTGTGTTGGCACTAATGCCTTAGAGGCAGATATAGCATTTGGATTATAGGGCTGGAATGGTCTATTAGAGGGAGGCCTTGTTTGATTCACATTTGCAACTGGATTAGGTGGTCTTTGTGGTTGGTATGGCTGCCTATTAGGCTGAGCTTGAGGTTGATAGGAAGGTCTGAAACCTTGGGCTTGTTGCCTCTTAATAGTAACCAGCTCATTTCCCAAATTTTGCAACTGTTTCATGACCTCTTGGAGTTCATTCGAAGCACTTGGAGATGAAGTGGAAGCTTCACTTGAACTCTGATTTCTAGGAGTGGGAACAGGAGCCAAAGTGGGTGCTTGACTAGTGCTTGGATTTTCTAAGTTTGGATACAAGGGCATGGGAGGCCTAGGAGCCAGTTTACCAGCTTGAATAAGATAGTTTTCGGCTCTAATGGCAATGCTATAAGCCATAGGGATTGTTGTGCCTCCCATGGACTGAATTAACATAGAAATATCAGAATTCAAAGCTTTAAGGTAATATAGAAAAGCACCTTCTTCATTGGTTGGCTCCGACCGCCACCGGAATCCTATCCCAAGACCTTTGAAATCTGAAGTTGAAAGCCACCACCGCTCGTTGGGGGCTCTCTTGATAGTTGTCAGCTGCTCCAAAAGAGACAAGTTGTCTCCCTTCTCTCCAAATTGCTCGTGAAGTGCAATACACAGCTGATTCCAGTTTGTGATAGAACCAGCTCCAAGGCTCCTAAACCATCAGTAATGCTTTACCCTCAAGGAAGATGCCAAGAATTTGACAACCACTTGCATTTCATCGATTTCATGGATCGCACAAAGGTTAGCAATATCTTTAACATGATCACCGGAGTAGTCCGATTTTCTCCGGTGAAGTAGGGAATGTTCTTCAAGGCTGCAATAGGAACTGGATGTTGTGCATTGAGAGCAAGTGGGCTGCTGCCTGTGAAGTTGACGTAGGGATTGTTCTGAGCCATTCTAATCGGTCTTAAAACCCTTCTATACTGAATGAAAGGCCTGTCAGGTGGAGGAGTTGAGAGAGTTCTGTTTGGTGGAGATGGAGACCTTTGAATCCTTCTTCCTCTTTGCCTTCTTCTTGGAGATAACTGCAGGTATTCAAACAACGCTTCTTCTTCTCCAACTCTTGACCTTGTGGTGATTCTTCTCATGAGTTTTCAGGCCTGCACTGCTGAAACCAGTTGATTCTTCCCCTTGGAGTCGCCAGATATGCAAATAATAGCTCTTATAAGCAAGAAAACTGCAGCAGATGCATATCAACTTTGCTGCAATAAAAATGAGACCTCTAAGGTCCCACCGGGTGTGCCAAAACTGTTGTTGCAGACTCACAACACCCCTGGATGCAAATCAGGCTTCTAGGTTGATGTTCAGGCATCCAGTGTGATTGCACAACATGGAATCCTTTCTCCAAGCGTGGGACTTGTAAAGATGAGAAAAGATTCTCCAGAGAAGGCTGGTTCCTATTCCTCCGTTTAGATGCACACAAAAATGCAGAGGGTTTGCTAAAACCTAATCTAACTTGCCAAGGAGACAGGGTAAGAAAATGCATAGAATAAAACCTAAACTACAAAGGTGATGCACCGAGGAATGTTAGACACTCGTTTTGCAAATTTAACATAGACCACATAGATGCAATACAAACACCATGCATAGGTAACCAAACTGCAATAAGAGATCAAAATGACAGCAATGAATACATGAGAGGGTCGAGAGTCAATCACAACACATATATTATTGCTCAAGAGTCGATACAGTACATTGCAGTGGCCAAGAGGCAAAAAGACTGGCATTACAACCCATATGGGAGGTTTGAAAGCTCCACAATTTCTCTTGCAAGCGAGGGAAGAAGGGAGGATGCAAAACAAGAATGTCCGACCCTTAAAAAGCTCCTCTTTACAATATATATCAAGAAATGAGAGGGGAGAGAGAGGAAATCCAGAATCTGCCCCAACCACTTCTTGGTAGCATTTAAAATCATCTCATTATGACAGAAGTGGTGGATCCTAGCAAAACGGCGGCTGTCTAACAGGAGCGGCGAGCTGTCTGCTGCATTAAAGTTGGTTGTTGAAGCATTACTTCTGTCTATCACCACGCGTCAGAGACGTTTTCTTAATTTTCTCCCTCCAAACTACACCAAAATGTGAGATTGATCCCAGAATCATGTAGAGAATTTCAACAGCTTTCCGTTGATATAAAGAACGTGCAAATCCGAGCTCTGGATCGAAAGATATGAAGGTCTGAAGATTTAGGGCACAAAACAGGCAAGAACAGGTTTTAAAATCTTTTCCCGCGCTCTGCCATCTGGACGACACGTGGCAGGCCCTGATTCGCTGAGCAATTTTCTCTCTCCACCTTTTCGCGGGCTTTTCTTGTGGGCCCCTTAAACTTGGACACGTGGCACTATTTCATTGGTTCGATCTGCTCGAAAACTCGCCCCTTTGACTTTTTTGACCTTTTTCTCTGGCGACACGTGTCATGCCGTGATTTGTCCACGGGCCACGCCGGATTTTCACGTCCACCGCATCTTTTTGTCCTGGATGTCCCAAAAGCTTCATGGGACAGTAATCCTCCGATCCGCCCGAAATGGGCTTCCTGTCCCTTTTCTCACGGTGGTGACACGTGGCGTGATCTCGATTGGCTTTCGCCTCCTTCGCTATCCGCGCCCCGCGCGTCCCTTTGTCCCACTTGTCCTTGTGTTGAAGTTTCTGTTTTGCCGAATCCGGCCGGTTCACGGGTCCTTCGCGCCCATTTGTCCCAAATGTCCAAAGGCTTGCCTGGGACAAATTCTTCCGGTTCGCCCGATTCCCGGCTCGGTTCGCGCCCTCCATGCACTCTTGTCCCGCTTGCTCCCGTAGAAAGGACTTGGACAAATTTTCTTTCTTTCGGCCGATTCGGGCATTTCACGTCCATTTGTCCCAGATGTCCTTTTTCTGTTTGGGCCGCCTGGAGGCTTTTCGGCCGATCCGCGCCTTCACGTATAATTGTTCCAACTGCCCCAAAGGTGGCCTTGAGCAGACTTAGCCAATTTTACGATTTTTCCAACCTCGAATCAATCTACTTGCTGGAACTAAAACTCGATGCATGTTATCAAATTAACTCGGCATCCTCTTCCACTATCTTCTTTCCATTCTCGCATCCCATACCCCTGTGTCACCTCTACCCAAGAAGGTGCAACCCAAAGATAAAAATCCACTACCCTCTAATAAGGTAGTCAAACCAACAAAACCTATCATTACTAGTTCTTATACCACACCTTTATTGAAGAAGATGCCATCAAAACCTAAGACAATACCCCTTATTGAACCACTGGGAAAACCCATTCAACCTCCTATAAAACCTCTTCCCTCATGATCAGCCGTACCTTTACCCAAACCCACACTCACTTCCCATTGTGATCCATTAGCGAGGTCCTATGCCAACATTTTAACCAATCTCTTAGAGACTTCCGTCATCACATTACCACCGCTTTGACCTTATGATCCTCTCAAACCCAAACCAAAAGGGTTTGATGAAACCAAGATTTGTGCCTATCATCATGTGCCAGGACATGATGTAGAAAATTGTAAGGCCCTAAAAATGTTCTTCTCCAACTTTGTCCTCCTGAAAAAAATTTTGATGATGATGACCTTCTTGATGAGGACCATATTCCACCTTCACCTATCATCACATATCATCGTCCTTTGCCTCTTCAACTGATCAGGGGATCATTTTTGAAAACGTTCCCTAAACATCCCTAAATGGTGTCAGTGTAGAAGATCATCTCGAGAGCTTTCCAACGACTGTAAGAACGCGACAAACGGACATCGGGAGCTCTAGATATGTCCGGTCAAAGTTCGGTCAAGAAAGTCAACTCTAGTCAACTGGTCAATAATGGACCAATCGCGCTGCGACACGTGGCGAAAAGGCAAAAGGGAGTTGTTTGTTGGTTTTCGACCACCGGTCTTCGACGAGCGTAAAAAAATAAAGGTGCTCGGGAACAAGAGGTGTGGGACATGATGTAGAAAATTGTAAGGCCCTAAAAACTGTTCTTCTCCAACTTTGTCCTCCTGAAGAAAATTTTGATGATGATGATCTTCTTGATGAGGACCATATTCCACCTTCACCTATCATCACATTTCATCATCCTTTGCCTCTTCAACTGATCGGGGATCATTTTTGAAAACGTTCCCTAAACATCCCTAAATGGTTTCAGTGTAGAAGATCATCTCGAGAGCTTTCCAACGACTGTAAGAACGCGACAAACGGACATCGGGAGCTCTAGATATGTCCGGTCAAAGTTCGGTCAACGGAAAGTCAACTCTAGTCAACTGGTCAATAATGGACCAATCGCGCTGTGACACGTGGTGAAAAGGCAAAAGGGAGTTGTTTGTTGGTTTTCGACCACCGGTCTTCGACAAGCGTAAAAAAATAAAGGTGCTCGGGAACAAGAGGCTCAACTTTTATTACGGAGGGGAGCCCGGCCGCCGTGTGGACTAAGGTATTATTACCGACGTGGTGGGTCCACAAGCCACCACTCGTCGAATTCGCTCGATTTGCCTATCGAGGGTCGACAAGTGGTATTTTATTGCCACATTTCATTTGGAATGTCATTATATTAATCGGGTCAAAATTATATGATCTTGATAAGACCACTTTTCACATTCTACACCTATGTCTATTCATTTCCACGCCTATATTAAACTTTCCATGCATATATTAAATTTCCCACGCCTTATTTTAAACTGTCCACCAAATGAGGGATTAGGCACCTAAAAAAACATGCCATGCGCCACCAAATGCGCCCAAAAGTCAAAGCGCCTATTACATAGGCTTAGGTGGCTTCCTTGCCACTCAAAATGCGCGCCCACTTGCTATTTTAAAACCTAATCCTAGTTTTCATGCGCCCAATGTGGGATCTTAATCCTAAAAGGATAAACAAACAGCTAAGGAGGGGGAATGGAACTCGGGTGGGCCGAGTAAAAGGATAGGCGCCCAGCCGTCATACCAGGAGGCGCCTAAACAATATAAAAGGAGCTATATTCTATTTGAATAAGAGGAGGTACAGGTCTGTGCAAGAAGCTTAAGGACCAGATTGCAGAGAACTCCATTTTTGAAGGCCGTACACTCAGATTGGGCACTTGGAGTAAAAAGATGAAATGTAGAGAATTCTGAGACGATTCCAACGATGTAAGGTTTGATCTTTTTTGATGATTTTTAACCTATTTTTGGAAGCTTTGAATGCAGATTTTAACAGGGATCTTCAAGACAAAGACGGCCGGTTGAAAGCACAAATTTCAATGCACTTGTAGTCCGAATTGTGACTTGTTGTAAACATGAAAATTGTTTAGAATTCAGATCTGATCTCAGAAATATGATTTTTTTTCATATATTGTTTTTAAATCTCCATTTGTAGGTGTTTTTCTAACACAGTTGCAGGGAGATCACATTGTGAAAACACTGTAGGAGCCACGGATCATTCTTGGGACAGTTTCTGCTATTTTTCAGAGTTCTTGGGACATTGATCAGCTCATTTGCAGGTTTTGATTCATTATTGATTGTTTGTAAGAGTTATTGTACTTGCATTTCAATATTATTAATGGATCGGTTCAATCTGAACCCGGGGACGTAGGAATTCCGAACCCCGTAAACAATCTCTTTTGTTATCTGAGTCTTTTCAGTTTTTCTGATTATTTCTTTGCTACACAAGTTTTCTGCACTTCTATGGATGCAAAATAATCAGAATTTAATCAATTGTGGATTCAAGAATACTTAAAATTGGTTAAAAAAATCACGATCTTTGGAAACTATAAAAGTGATAAAAATTACAACATCACGTTTTCAGATCAAGTTTGGTATCAGAGCAGTTAGATTGCCGGATTAGCTTCTAATTGTGTTTGAAAATTTGGCTTCAGTTTCAGTATTGATTTTAGTCTTCAGCAGTGAGACATTTTGGGGCTTGTTAATCTTCTTTTGCAGTGTGCAGTTTTGGAAGTACAGGTTGTGTTTGCAGAACAGGAATCATGGGCAAGTCATCCAAACAAGAGCAACTGGATGAGCTTGAAGCCATAAACCGCCAACTCCAAGAAGAAAACTCTTTCTTGAGAGCTAATTTTTATTCCTTAGAAGAGGAAATCGTGCGGTTAAAATCTGAGCCACAATCCTCTATAACCAAGAAAGAGGAGTATGTCAACAAGATGCTTGAAGAGAGCAAGAAGTTGATGGGCTTTGTTAAAGAGTTGCAGGAAGAAATACGGACCAAGGATGCCCTCTTGGAAAAGCTGCAACAAGGTGAACACAAGAACGAAATTCTTTCCAAAGCAGATGCAGGTACTATGACAGAAGAATGCACTGTAAGTTGTTCACATTTTAATTCTTCCTCTCATTCAGTTTCAGATGTTCCTTTGGGTCAGTTTGAAAAACACACTAAGGGAATTGGGTCTAAGCTAATGGTTAAGATGGGATTTAATGGAACAGGCCTTGGTAAAAATGGACAAGGTGATGCTAACCCAGTACAGGTAGAGGATCAGCCTCGGTTTGCAGGTTTGGGTTACTCTAGTGGGAAAATGGAAATTGGAGAAAGTTCCAAAGCAACTGAAGGAAGACAAGCTTCCAACAATGCCCAAGGATCTACACCACTAGAATTGCAAGATTCCGCCATCGGGAGGAACAATGAAAGGTGTAAGAAAATAGGTAAAAGAGGTAATCAAATTCCACCTCCTTCCACTTACACTAATAATAACACTAAGGGAAAATCAAATCCTGAAACTTCTAATACACTCTTTTCGGTTGGAACAATATAGCTTTGGTAGTAAATACGCTTTCCTCGCACATTTTGTGAAGGTACTAATCATTCTCGTTGCATATTGTTGGAAGAGGAAAATTTTGATTAAGAATTTAACGCCATTTGTGAATGATAAGGCAGGTGCTAAAGACCAATCTCACCAAGGAAAGGCGAGAAATGGCAAGAAGGTTACCTCTCTTAAATAGGGGAATCATTCTCGTAGGCAGAGTTCTAAGAATGGTAAAATGGGTAAGATTCCTAAAAACAGGGAAGTTCAATTTTGTTCCCATTGTAATAGGAATGGTCATGACGTTAAGGTTTGTTGGTTTGTTCCTAAACAACAAAATTGGAAAGTTGTTAAAAAGAACAGTATTGTAAAACCAACAGTGCTAAACCTAACTAAAACTCATTGTGGTACTGAGGAGGTAAAACAACCAAAACGGAAAAACCCAAGTGATTGGTTTAGAAAAACACTCCTCAACTTTATATTTGCACTACAGTAAATTGTTGATAGTAGGCAAGCAAAAAAATTCAGAGCTATATTTTAGGGATTCCTGTTGGTTGATAAGGATTTGTTCCTAAGTTGATATTTAAGCTTTGAAAATGAATGGAAACAACTGAAGAGAAGATTTGAGTGATAGGTTCATCATACTCATGTTTTGTTTTCTCAGATTGGTTGGTAGTTCCATTGTTGAAAACACTATGCAGGGATAGGCATCAGTAGCATGTCTAAATTTGAAACTTGCAGTAGTAATCAGCATAATCACAAAGTGTTAGTTGAACACTAGCTTCTGTTATAGATGGGTGTTATTATCTGACTTATTATTTGTGATGGCGATACAGTGTTTTGGCATATTCATGTTGATTCAGTTATTGACTATAGATTTTTTGGGCGTTGATAGTCTATTATATTCTGATAGTGAATACTTGCAGTTGTTACAGTTTCAGAGGGGCAGTGGGCACTAGCCTAAATTTGGGCAGTTTAGATGTCTTGTATACTGATCCGTGTTATGGAATTGTAATTTTTGGTAATCGGCCGTATCACAAAGTGACAGTTGAACACTAGCTTAATTGGGTGTTATTATCTGGTCAGTTATTTGTGATGGCATTACAGTGGGGTATGGCAGTTCACAGTTGTGCGTAGAGTTGACAGGGTTGCAGCGTTTCAGTTGAACACTAGCTTAATTGGGTGTTATTATCTGATCGGTTATGTGACTAGCTAATCAACTATTTGCGTTTATTTAACCTATAATGTTATTTTGGGTTCTTGTATGTGTTTGTGCAATGCAGGAAGAGATAGCATGTTTTTGTGGGTTGATACACAACTTTTTGTGGACAAAAAGCCTTTCTCAGTGGGGAGGTGTGATCAGGGGATCATTTTTGAAAACGTTCCCTAAACATCCCTAAATTGTGTCAGTGTAGAAGATCATCTCGAGAGATTTCCAACGACTGTAAGAACGCGACAAACGGACATCGGGAGCTCTAGATATGTCCGGTCAAAGTTCGGTCAACGGAAAGTCAACTCTAGTCAACTGGTCAATAATGGACCAATCGCGCTGCGACACGTGGCGAAAAGGCAAAAGGGAGTTGTTTGTTGGTTTTCGACCACCGGTCTTCGACGAGCGTAAAAAATAAAGGTGCTCGGGAACAAGAGGCTCAACTTTTATTACGGAGGGGAGCCCGGCCGCCGTGTGGACTAAGGTATTATGCCGACGTGGTGGGTCCACAAGCCACCACGTGGCTTGCCACCACTCGTCGAATTCACTCGATTTGCCTATCGAGGGTCGAAAAGTGGTATTTTATTGCCACATTTCATTTGGAATGTCATTATATTAATTGGGTCGAAATTATATGATCTTGATAAGACCACTTTTCATATTCTACGCCTATGTCTATTCATTTCCACGCCTATATTAAACTTTCCATGCATATATTAAATTTCCCACGCCTTATTTTAAACTGTCCACCAAATGAGGGATTAGGCGCCTAAAAAAAAACATGCCATGTGCCACCAAATGCGCCCCAAAGTCAAAGCGCCTATTACATAGGCTTAGGTGGCTTCCTTGCCACTCTAAAAGCGCACCCACTTGCTATTTTAAAACTTAATCCTAGTTTTCATGCGCCAATGTGGGATCTTAATCCTAAAAGGATAAACAAAAACAGCTAAGGAGGGGGAATGGAACTCGGGTGGGCCGAGTAAAAGGATAGGCGCCCAGCCGTCATACCAGGAGGCGCCTAAACAATATAAAAGGAGCTATATTCTATTTGAGTAAGAAGAGGTGCAGTGTCTCAGGCAAGAAGCTTAAGGACTAGATTGCAGAGAACTCCATTTTTCAAGGCCGTACACTTAGATTGGGCACTTGGAGTAAAATGATGAAATGTAGAGAATTCTGAGACGATTCCAACGATGTAAGGTTTGATCTTTTTGATGACTTTTAACCTATTTTTGGAAGATTTGAATGCAGATTTTAACAGGGATCTTCAAGACAGCCAGTTGGAAAGCACAAATTTCAATGCACTTGTAGTCCGAATTGTGACTTGTAAACTTGAAAATTGTTTAGAATTCAGATCTGATCTCAGACATATGATTTTTTTTCATAGATTGTTTTTAAATCTCCATTTGTAGGTGTTTTTCTAACACAGTTGCAGGGAGATCACATTGTGAAAACACTGTAGGAGCCACGGATCTTTCTTGGGACAGTTTCTGCTATTTTTCGAGTTCTTGGGACATTGATCAGCTCATTTGCAAGTTGTGATTCATTATTGATTTTTTTAAGAGTTATTGTACTTGCATTTCAATATTATTAATGGATCGGTTCAATCTGAACCCGGGGACGTAGGAATTCCGAACCCCGTAAACAATCTCTTTTGTTATCTGAGTCTTTTCAGTTTTTCTGATTATTTCTTTGCTACACAAGTTTTCCACACTTCTATGGATGCAAAATAATCAGAATTTAATCAATTGTGGATTCAAGAATACTTAAAATTGGTTAAAAAAATCACGATCTTTGGAAACTATAAAAGTGATAAAAATTACATCTCACGTTTTGGATCATCAACGACCTACATCTCCACCCCCACAACCCTTTTTTCCACCTCCAAAATTCAAGATCAACATGGTTTGTATCAAAGATTTGGCCAAATCACAACCCAAATTTCAGTGTTCCCAACTCACTTCACAAGGATTTTCCCCGCCCTTATGTTTGTGTCAATCATGTCATTACAAAACTCATTCTACACCTTCCCCATTTACCCCCTCCCCTCAGATTAACATGGTTCAAGTTTCCACCCGCGCCGAAAGAAAAAGTAACTATCCCATCAATCAACCTTTTGCCCAATATACCATCTACATCCACACCCAAGATCACCATTTATGGACCTATATACCCTATCTCTAATGGGGTCACCCATCATACAATGATAAAACAAGTACATCATTCCCCTCTAAATATTTCTTTATACGATCTTGTCCAAACTTCGAATCTCACAAACAAGCCCTTAATGAGGTTTTTCAATCCATTAAAGTTTTACCCAATGAACCCACACCAGTGTCCTCCATTATCATTCCTCACCACATGGCCTCGATTATGAAATCATACCCTTCTTATACCCCTGCGCAATCCTCAAGTCACCGTCATCAGCCTTCTATGATGAGGAGATTTTACCTCTCTAGTAAAATGACCCTGATCCCACCCTTTTCATTTCCATCTATATGAATAACATACACGTATGACGCATCATGATCAATGGTGGTGCTATCATTAACATCATATCCTCCCACACATATAATCAAATGCACATCCCTTCCAATTACATGCATAATAACCCAGTTATATTGTGCTCCTTCAATGATGCCATCACCTCCACCCTTGGCACCATTATTCTCCACATTCATGTGGACCCTCATCTGTTCGGGAACTATTCTATGTCTTAGAGGGAGAGTTCCAATATAACCTATTACTCGGCAGACCTTGGATTCGCGTCATGGGTTATGTCCCTTCAACTTTACACCGCTATGTAAAATTCAAACATGAAGGGCATAACTATACCATCCCCGCCGACCCATCGCCATTCAAAACTTGTAACATGTTGTACCAACCCAACGATGTACTTGTACCAGTCAAGGCATTTTCCACTACCCCCACTTCTCCTTCACCCACGAGCCCATCCACCAATGCTACCGCCACCTCTCCCACATCTAAATCTTCTATTCCTACTGCTACTATAGCCTCTGAAGATGACCCATCTACTTCCCAACCAACCGATACCCCTCCTGCCTAGTCATCTAGTAAATCATCTATCTCCGCTACCCGCATATCTACTACCGATCCCTTAGAAGGTGTTTTTTAATGCCTCATGCCGAGAGTATCACCTATACAATATTGACACATTCCTCACTCCATGAGAGTATGGAAACTGTGCAAGACATCCTCATTATGGCTACAAGATAGATGAGGTTTTCCCTTATGGTCCTCCTCACCTTTCTCACTAACCTAATGCATGGGGGAATTGATATAACCACTTATTCACATGAACCTCCATCCCAAACATGGCCCTTTTTGTTTGACCTTCAATCTCTTACTAACCGCCGCTTCGTCCACACCTTCCTTCATTGTTGCGCATGGAAAATATTTGGCTTCATTTTTTATGAACAAGGCCGTCATACCCTTATTTCATGTACCACCCATAAACATAACAATCATAGTGGCATTGGCTTTTCCGTACCACCTTCCAAGAAGGCACGTATTGACCTCATTGTGGAAAAAAACCTTCTCCACCCCATTCACCAATGTCACCACCTTCACCCACAGAGTCCATAGATCCTAAATCTATTACTCCTAAAAAAATCTTAAACACAATTTCCTTGGGACCTCGACTTAACATCGTGATGATGAGGTTCCCTCTTCTCTTTCCTTGCTCTATCCATCGACATGATCAATGAAAGTACACCTTCTATTAAATTCATTTAATGTTAGGATGATGAGTCTATACTCACCTACCTTGGTGCAGAATATTATTATATTCACTAGTTGTTACCTTCTGAGACACAAACCATGTTGAACGAATCGACTATCGAAATCAACATTAACACTCAGGATGACCCACACATTCTAAAGATAGGCCAATCTTTAGATATTGCTGAACATGAAGCTTTTACTTCTTTCCTTTGGGACCATAGCAAAGTGCTTTTTCTTGGTCCTATGTTGATATGCCTAGTATTGACCCAAACATTGTGGTCCATAATATCATTACCATTCCTGATGCCAAACCCATAAAACAAAAGCTGCGGAAAATGCATCCTCGCATTGCTCTTCTGGTCAAAGAAGAACTTCAATGCCTTCTCTCAATTTCCTTCATCCTACCCATTGACTATCCCTAATGGATTTCTAACATCGTTCCTATCACAAAAGTGATAGGGGGACTTTGCATTTGCATAGACTTCCACAACCTCAACTTAGCTTGCCCCAAAGATGAATTTCCTCTACCAGGCATTGACCAACTGGTTGATCTCATTCTGCCGGCCATGAGATGCTATCACTCATGGATGGTTTCTCGAGTTATAATCAAATACTACTCACTCCATAAGATCAACACAAAATTCCTTCATCACTCCTTGGGGCACCTTTTACTATTGAGTCATGCCTTTTGGCCTTAAAAATGTTGGTGCTACATATCAGCAAGCCATGACTTATATCTTTCATGACATCATGCATTGCATATTGGAATATTATGTGGATGACCTTCTTGCCAAATCCAAACATCAATCAACACCTTACAGTCCTTAAGGTCATATTTAACCTCATCAAGTATTGTGTTCACCTTCAACCTAAGAAGTGTGTCTTCACGGTGCTTTCAGAAAACTCCTTGGTTTCATTGTTTCTTTGCATGGCATAGAAGTTGATCCTACTAAAGTAAAGGCTATTCTCGAAATTCTCTGCCTACTAATCTCCATCAACTTTGAAGTTTTCAAGGTAAGTTGCAATCTATCTGTCTGCTCATTTCATAACTTTCTACCCACTGCCAACCATTTCATCATCTCCTTAAAAAGGACATCTCATTTAAATGGGATGATGAATGCCGTAATTTGATGACTTAAAACAATACCGCTTCAACCACTGGTACTCATTCCTCCTAAATATGACCAACCCTTTTATCTATACATTTCTACTACTGACCATTCCTTAGGTACCATGCTCGCTCATCACAATGAGCAACACAAGGAACAAGTGGTTTATTACATAAGTCATACACTTCTAGACTATGAAACTAGGTACACCCATGTTGAAAAATTTTCTTAGCCTTAGTATTTGTCATGAATAAATTGTGTCATTACCTACTCAACCAAAAAACCTTTTTCGTCACTAACATTGATCCCCTACATTACATGTATGCCAAACCCTACCAACATCAACATGCTGCACATTGGCTCATGCTTCTTGTAGACCTTGACCTTGAATTCATCCATCAAAAAAATCTATCAAGGGCCAAGCCATCGCTGACCAACTAGCAGACACACCTCTTTCTGGGGATCAACCCTCTAACTTCAATTTTCGGACAAACCCATTGTTAACCTCTCTTTGGATGATACCACCTACTAGATGGCCTTATTTTTTGATGGTTCTAAATGTCAGCATGGAGGAATTGCAGGTGTTATCCTCATTCCTCTTGATGGTGAACCTATGTCTTTATCTTTCAAACTAGATTTTGATTGCACTAACAACATCGCATTGAATATGAAGCACTCATATTAGGCCTTCAAACCACCATCTCCCTAGATGTTAAATCAATTAATATCTTTGGTGATTCCCAACTAGTTGTAAACCAATTCAATGGTATATACCAGTGTCATAATGAAATACTGCAAAAGTACAAATGTCATGTCGACATGCTTTTGACTACCTTTGACCATTACAAAATCTAAATCACCCCACATTATACCAATAAATTTTTGGATACCATGGCTTACCCGGCCCATGTGACCTTTGGTATAAAACATTTGCGAGATTACCTTTCCCTTTCCATTCTACCTCCTGATCTCACTCGTAATGGACAACATGCCTTTCTTAAAGGTGTCTCTCGGTATTTCATCATGGGTGATCTCCTTTATAAGCACGGCTTCAATGGTATTCTCTTATGATGCCTTACAAGTTCTGAAATTCCTTACACCATCAAGGAAGTTCATGACAGAATTTGTGGAGGTCACTTTAGTGGTTTAGTTGTTGTTAAACAAATTCTTCACCTTGGATATTATTGGCCAACCCTAAACCCCGACTATTGTGACTATTTCAAACATTGTGTGAAATGGCAGCAACATGCTAATCTTCATCACACACCTATTCATGCCTTACAAGTCGCACGATACCTTTGGCCTTTCTCTCAATGGGGTTTGGATATTTTCGGAGAGATCAATCCTCATTCTTCAAAATGCCATCAATGGATTATAACCACTACTGAATACTACACTAAATGGGTAAAATCCATTCCCATCATCTCTACAAAAGTTGAGAAAATATGTGAATTCAGCAACCACCACATCATTTTTCGCTTTGGTGTTCATCACCGATAATGGAAAGTAATTCAAAAACAAAACCCTATGAAAAATTTGTGACGCTTTTGGAATTCAACTCATTTTCTTGTCACCTTATTACCCACAAACAAATGGCTAAGCAGAATCAACCAATAAAACCTTGAACAAAATTATTATGAAAGTAGTTGATGATACTGGGAAGGATTGGCATACACAAATTCCTTTCACCTTGTGGGCTTACTGCACTTTTTCTGCTGCCACACCTTTCTCTATAGTCTATGGTACCGGGGTTGTCTTGCCTCTTGAAGTCTGATTCCATCTCTCTCGCATCTCACCATTTAACGTAACTTGACTTGTTATATGAACATCGTCTCAATGATCTTGACCATAGTCAAATATACCAAAAGTGTATCAAATGTGCCTATGACAAACGTGTCCACAAACGAACCTTTCAAAGTTAGTTACCTTGTCTTGAAGGAAAATCAAAAAGTAACCAAGGAATAGAAAATTAAAAAAGAAAAATTTCTCCTAATTAGCTTGGACCCTATATTATTACTCATGCCTATGGATCAAGTGCTTATAATTTCTCTTCACTTGAAGGTAAACCCGAACCTGAGCCCCTCAATGTCTTGCATCTTAAACCATTTTAATGATTAAAATCAAGTCCTATATCACCTTCTATCTATTTCCTACTCATCCCTTGAGCGTCATTCACCTTTCATGTTACCCATTTTGAGGATTAACGACTAAACAAGAATCATGTGGTTACCCATCACCTTTTCATCCTTATCTTCAATATGAGTACCACAAATCTACTCATGGCATGATTCTCATGGATACTTTTTCATCTTTTTCAAAGATGGAATCCCATGGTCATTCATCACTTGAAACCATCTCTTTCATAGTTAACCTATGTGTGCTATGGGTTTTTATTCTAAACAAGAACCTAATCCTCCTCTATTTCCATGACTTAAACATCTGAAAGCAAAATGGGATTTAACTCCTTTAGTCAAACTTCTAGCAAAAGATGACTCCCTCAAAAGGGACATATCTTCTCTTTATCTCGCCACTATAAATAGACTGCTCCCTTGAAGGACAACTATATAAAGTCATTACAAAAATACAATAAAATGTTCAGAAGCTTCCCGCATTGATCAACTTCATGAATACCTCAAGGAGATAATATACTCATCCCATATAGACTTCCCGCATTGATCAGTCTATCAAAAACAAAAACAAAAAAATCATGAAGAAAATGATAACTTTTTGTCATGGACTTGCCTATTTTTTATCATGGGTTTCTTGTTAGGTAAACATGTTGTCATACATTAAGTTACGCTAAACCACCCATTTTCACCTCATTTCCTTTTCACCCTAATTTCCTATCTACTCAAGGGACTTATCGTAACTACAACATTTCATGATCATGTGACTTTCTTCACCCTTAGAATAGTCCATTATGCAATGCCTTTAGGGTCTTACGTTCATAAGCCCATCTTGGGTATGGTAGAATCATTAGGGTTCTTATCAATTAAGTGGATCTTTTACCACCTCTTACCATTCACCTTCTTCATTACTTATTGATTACCCTATACAGGACCAGACCATCGACACCTACATTTTAAAATATTTCCACTATCACCTAAGACTCCACCATGCCTATGACCTAGACTCAATCATGCCTAAAACCTACCAACCCATTCCTCTAATTCATCATATTATTCCCTAGCTTATGGGAGAACTACATCGGCATGAGGTACATTTTTCGTCGAGGCTATGTAGGTAGCACTTCTAGGGTATGGGGCCCTTGAAGGTTAGCTTGGCCACTCTTTACCCTAACCTATTTTCCCCCATTTTCCTATTCATATTCTATCTTAGTTTCCATTTTTTACAACACTGGGAAATTAATACAAACATACATATCTACCATGTTACCACATCATAAAAACATCCAATCAATCATTTCACATTTCTATAATATCAAAGATTTTAGAAATCTACACCATAACATACATATAACTCATCATTTATTTCCCATGTTACTAATAACTTGGACACTAAATCAAAATTACAAACAAGACTCCATCATACCTAAATCAACTTGACTCCATCATGCCTAAACCGACCTAACTCCATCATGCCTAAACTGACCTAACTCCATCATGCCTAAACCGACCTGACTCCATCATGCCTAATCCACCTAGTTTCCACCCATATACATATAACAATGGAAATTAAAGCAACTACATCATCCATACCATAAATCCCATCATCTATACCAATGAAAGTTTGCACATCAATACAAATGTACACCGATACAAATACATAAAATTATATCAAAATCTCATATACAACCTCACCCTCTTCAGCACGCAGGATGGTATATGATCAAAAATCTCAAAAACTCTTGTGTACATCCTCACTATCATTAGCACGCACACCTATATATATATAAAATAATAAACAAAGTGATGACATCAATCATTGGACCATCTGATGTTTAGGCTAGTCTCATCTGTCTCCTCCTCCTCTCCTCTAGTGTGGTGCCCTCTGTCGGCATCTCTCTATCATGCCCGGTTCTAAGTCCCATCTCTTCCCGACTGCGCAGTTGGGCTCGGCCTCCATGAGCTAGTGGCCTCTCCCTGACCCTATCTCTAGGCTCACCGACCCCCTGTACTCTCTACACTATGTGTGTGATATCTCATCCTCTCACTCGAGGCATATTATACCATGTACACCGCATACGAAGGGACATCAATACCGGTAGAAATCAAATGATCCCGGTAGTACCTAGCCTCATTCAAGGCATCCATGAATCTAGCCATCAACATTATCTGTGGTGGTTTCCTAGGTCTCACAAGTAACCTACAAGATCTGCCCTACTACCGGTGGCTCATCTCTCATACTGTGAACTGGCCCTCCTCTCGTACATGCCATGGGATCCTATCTCGTTAATGCCTGTACCATAAGATCCTTTCCCTAAGCTCGAAGTGTTGCTCTGTGCTATGACTGGACCTATAACATCATAATCTAAGCATGTGTAGTGGCCAAATAGCCTGCAACCATGCTACTGTGCATGTAGGGCGTTACCTATCCTTGGGAAATATGGACCTATAAAGCCACCACCTTTTCCCTGTAATGTGGAAACACGTGCCTTGTACTCCTGTCGGATGCCCTGTAATATCATGATTTATAAATCTAAAGTGGTAACTTGCCCTTAAAAAGTATCCTTGTGAACTATAAGGGTATCGTAGGTGGTTCTTCTCATAGCTACACTGACCACCACTGCTTGTATTTGTCTATCACTTTGGTGTCATCAATCTGCTGGTCCATTTCCTATTCCTCCTTCCCCTTTTTTCACTTTGTTGGCTATGGTAGAGGCATAGGCCTCTCTACGTCATCCCTCATGTACTGAGGGAATGGTGGAGGCACATCCGAGGTCACCCAAACCGTCGTCTTACCCTATCCATGGGTATTATCTCATGCTCTCTAGCATGGTGCCCATCTATCCATCGAGCGGCTACATCTCATCTAACTCTACTACCATATGCCTATAGGTTGGGAAGCTAACAAATCACAACATTGTTAAACCTTGACCATACCTAACATCACTCGTAACCAACCACTCTACTCCTAAGACCCTTACTACTTATTACCCTATGTGAGCATATTACCCTACCCATCCTCACTACACCTATCGTTATATCCCATTACCTACCTTTCCCTCCCACCTTGTCCCACTTATTGACCTATTTCCCTCTAGAGCCAACCGGCATCGGTCCCTATTGACCGGCATCATTCCATCATCACCAACATCAGTCACCTCTTATTTGATCGATGCTTAATGCCAACCAATGCCACCCAAACCTTGATCAAATTTGGTCTCTGTCGTGGCATCCAAACCCGAACCCCCATTTCTCAAAATTTGACCACACTGACCTACATACCTACCCTATCCTACCCAAACCTCCACTACCTTTCTCCCTACCCATATTTAACCCACATTGGAATTCCTTCCCTTTCCATTTTATCAATTTTACTTCTAAATTAAAATTTAATTCCTACCCAAAACCATTTCTACCCAAACCAATTTCTACAAACTATTTCAACTAAAAGCATAAAATTGGATCAAATATTACCTCATATTGGTTCCATCGGTTTGGTGGTACATATGGCTGCTATACAAGTGGCCTACTTGAGCCCTCTCCCGTATCTTCCATGCCAAAATCCACTCCTCACCTCCAACCAATCAAATCAATCACACCGCTCTCATGGACCCATCTACTAGCTCCTCTCACCAACTCGTAATCTCCACCTCAACCCGGTACAATGCCTTGTCCTTCTCTCTAGGAAAATTGCTACAAGGTCAAATGGCTCTATCATTTTCTCAAAAGTCACAACACATGATTCTGTAAAATACGGAATTATTATTTTATAAACCCAACTTAACGATGTTGTGACCGACGTCTGGTCACCATATAATCGGCATCGGTCACCCTTATAGCTATTTTCCCTTGCTAAGCTTCCTTTTTACCTACAACCATTAGTTCTCAAACACCTTTTATCATTCTAGACACCTATTGAACCATACCTACAAGCCCAAACTACCCCTACATTTCCTTATTTTCATCTTAGGATTTTTATTTTACCTATACCTTGGCCTTACCCATGCCATGACCTATTTTCCTAAACCTGACCTACTTAGTGTGATCATTGATCTTATGTACTTGTTATACCTTACGATGTTGTTACCTACATTTTTTTAGCCTAACCACCATACCTTTCCTATTGTTGTGTTGTTTATCCCAACCCAAAACTTTGGTGTATCGGAACATACCTAAACATTCCTGCACCTGACCTACATTGTATTTCCAGACCATATCCTATACCTTGGATACCTGAACACTTCACCCTTGTTTGGATAAACCTATTAACCTTGGACGATGTATAGTTTACAAGCTCTTCAACCTGGTACCGCATTGCAATCTATACATGTGTGTGTGTGTGTGTTTTATTTTCATTACCCAATACCCGATTTTGGACCACGGCCTTTTTTCTATTACCCAAGTTGACCACTACCCTTCCCCACCTACCTTCACTTCCACCAACTACACATTTATCAACCCACTCACCAATTCTATATTACACCTCATCAGTTCTTGGTTTGAGGGGGATCACCTTCACCCACACATGGGGCAATCACTTCTTTTTTTGTCAAGCATCACTTACTAATACAAGCTACACGAAAAAAGGGGCAAAATGTAGACACCAAATTTAGGTCACACTCCCCCTTTACCCCACATGTATATTAATTTAATTACCCACAATTAAATTAATTCCCATGCTCATAATATTCATTATTTAATTACCTTAATTAAACTAATTTCCACCTCACCTAGACACCTCATCATAAACCTATTCTTAGCATGTTTCCTTTTACTAGGACTCAATATCTACTCACCATAACTAACTAATACTTAGTTCAACCCTAAAATCACATGCCTATTCTTCCTCTAACCACATTCCCGCTTATCTAAGCGCAACATTCCGTTTTGATCTAGGAGAATGGAAAAAGCTAGCCAAAAAGATTACCAAGATCTATCATTTTTAGTAAACCTAGGATTTCCCACCTTAATTGATGTCGATCAACCCTAAACCGATGTAGGTCACCCTTAAACCATCATTGGTTACCATATATTCACTTGGGTAACCCTGTTTAGGAGGTTGGGATAATTATTTGAGTTTTGGAGAAGAGAGATATGCATGCAAGCACGCACTGAGATCACTTCTACACATCTACACACCCTTAATCAGCACCAAGCACTAATATGAAAGGAAAACATTCATGGTAACATTTTGAGAAGTACATCCATGGCACTGACCACCAATTCCATGGATCAACCATCACCTCCATCTAACCACTAGGTCTGCAAACACCAGTAAGTACATTTGGATCTGCACCTTCCCATATTTATTTAGATTAGCTTCTTCATCTCTGTTTTGGGATTTCTAATCTCCTTTACATCCCATCACCTCTCACCTCCCTGTCAATCCCTTTACCCAACCATCTACAACCTCCTAGCCTCCCATACCTAAATCTAGACACCTCTGACTACCCCCAACATTTTCATCTACCTCCCCATTATCTATCCATTCCCTGGGCAATCCCAGAGAATCACCAAAATCCACCTTCACTAAGTTTCTACTAGCCCAACCCTACCGATGCCAATTAACCCAAACCATCATCGGTTTCCTCTCAACCGACATCGGTCATACCCTACCGATGTCGGTCTCTATATCTGATAAACCTTCATGTAATAAAAACCTCATACCTTTCATCCAAACAACCCAAATCACCTAAATTTTGACCTTGACCTATCCCAACCACTTTATTTACCTGTCTGACTTCCAGATTTGATCATAACCTAGCCTGTTAGATTAGATTTTTTTATTTTACTTGAATGAGATACCTAAATCATATCAACTAAAATAGGACATTTTTAGTTCATATTATTTCTCACATTAATTTGTTTTAAATAGTGGATTAACAACCATCTAGGAAGTCCTACACTTCCGGATATAGCATACGCTAAGGCGGTCCCACGACACATTGTTTAACATTCCTTTTGTGGTCTTGTTGACATTCACAAGTAGTTCCTTCTAGAGAAAAGGAAGTTCTCACAATCAAAATTGGATGGGGAAATCAGAATGTGCGCACTCTACCTTCCACCTTCATTCATAGGAATTACTCCTCACCCTTACCTTGTTTGTTTTACTCTTACGTATGCACACTATTCATCAAAACAATTGAAGGTAAGTGATATTGATTATGAAGGACTTCTAAAGGTCTAAGACAATGGTGTGTACTAGTTAACTCTACCTAGAATCAGTGTCACTCCCAAAATGATGAAAATAATTCCCATACATAAGGATTTAGCATGAAGGTTAGCTCTTGAAGGACCGTGTCATTAACTTCAATGAGAGATATCTATGAATGCACTTTTGATGACTATAGGGTAATTGATAAGATCGAGGGAGTATCTTTAGGTTTAAATAAGATAAATTATACCAGATAAAAGGGCTTCAAGTTGGAATTGAAATCTAATTATTCTAAGGAGGTAAAGGAAGTATGTTTCACTATTATAAATTGAGTGTAGAAGTCTACGGGAAGACATAAAAGCACTTGGTTGATGAAAAATACCCAGTGTAGGTACAATGGTATGTGGATTATACAAACCATGAAAACATTTATAACTATTAAGAGTTTCTCCAAATGTATGTGAAGACTATCTCAAAAGAGTCTATGTCTAACTCAGAATGATGGTCCTCACTTTGTCTCATAGCAAAGTTTAGCTTGTTCTTCATGAAGGTAGGTGATATGTATCAAATGGAAAGATTATAATGACCTATAAAGGGAAATATGGATGCATCTCATCAAGGAATCAAATGATTCTTTAAGAAAACATGTCTCATAGTAATGATTGTTTTCTATGGGACACTATATAGTGTTGATCAAGAATTTGATGGTTTCTTACTCACATCTCACATGAGGTTAAGATGGAAATAAAGGGTTAGGTATTTGTAACGGTGAGAATACATGAATTTTAATCTCAAGATTGAATCAAGGAAGAGCTTAAGTATCCATGACTCTAAAGTTTTTTCATGTGTAAAAGTACATTCAAATATCTAGTTCAATATAAATATAGTGTGAAGAGTATGTGATGGAGTTCAAAGACTTGTGAAAAATTAAAAACATGGTCCAAGTGGTATGTGAGACATTTTTCAGATGCTATAGGATGGTTTATACAACATCTCATTCATGAGAAGAATTATAGAAGGCTTGTGTTCGGAGGAATACAATGTATGAAAATGCTTTAGTTTTAAATAAAGAATGACAAGGTATTTGTGACTTTGCAAGAAAAGAGAATAAAATGATTAGGTCTGTAGGTGATCATGATGCATTTAAAAGATTCATTTGAATCATTACGGCTGATCATATAGGATCATAGAGTTTGTGCATAGTTTATTGAAATCTAAGGATCTGAGATTAAAAGGGCAAGAGAAGGCCTTAAATGTGGATATAATTCCTCTCAAGGTATGAGGTATGCATTTTTTATGTCTTTAACATCTCTCCAAACAAGTATGAATATGAAGTATCACAGAGATCAAGTACAAAAGTGAATGTTGTCGGGGTTATAGTTTTTTATGAGGACGTCATGTCAAAGGATCCTTTTTCACTAGAGTTAGCATAAGCTATGTGAAGGTGTTTAATGGTGTGCTAGAGTTGGACATAATCCAAAATTGTTGAGGTTAAAATTATTTATCCTTAAACATAGGATCGTTTGTATTCATTTTGAAACAGAGTGTTAAGGAGTGTGTTACAGAGGTCTAAAATCATAAAGAAAAGGTCTCTTATGTATTCAAGGTTAGATGGTGAGTCATAATACCAAAAGGTATCTAGAAGATAAGGTACACTTCATTGATCAAATATAAATTTTTTAAAGAGATACTACATGTCTAGGATTGTATAATGAGTTGATGAAGACTATAACCATGTGCTCTATGTTTAAACATGAAAAAGGAGTGCGAGGGTTCATGTTGAAAGATAAATGAAAGATTATTTCTCTTAAAATGTGAAGAAAAATCCTACAAGTTTTGAATAGGATTTATATGCAAAATGATGGTAGTGAATGGTGTGATGTTAATATTGTGCATAGTCCGAGTGCCCAAAGAAGGAACGTAAGGTAGGTTATAGTTATGTAATAAGTTCTTGAGACTGAATGTTCATATCTTAACTTGTTTTAGGAACTCTAGGGTCTAGAAGACCTTGTAAGTCAGATATGGAATAGGTATCTCATTATGTCAATTCCTTTGAAGGTCTCAAGGTGAGTATGTATGATGTCTAAGAGGATTGAATGAAAATGATGATGGGTTTTGTAGGTATAGAAACTAAATAAGTTTTAGGGGAGGCAAAGTAATTGGCTTATTCCTATGACCAATAGACAAGGTAAGAAACTTAGTTTTTTTGTTTTCTACTTGAGAGAGGTGTCATATTTATAGGGGGAGCTATGAGAATCCATGTAATTATATGTATAAGTTTCTATGGCTTTCCAAACATTTTCAAAATTACATATAAGAAGAAGTTAAGAGACATTAGTCCCAAATAATGCTTATGATAGCTATGGAGGTAGAATTGAATATTTGAGCATGGTATAGACCAAGAAGAGGTTGAGAAATACTATTGAAGAAAAAATATGGAGAGTACATGCATAGGAGGAGATATTATGTGGCACATTATAGGTCCACGGATCTTCTCATGTTTCTAAGGGAGTTAAAAGGAGATATTTAAGACCCAAGGGGAGCTATTTGAGTCAAGTAAGTCTGTGTTTTTCATTGTTGACTATGTATTTTGTAATTTTCCATGTCTTTTAGTCATTATATCCTTTTTCATAAATTTCAAAGGGGGAAAGAAGCATAAGAAACATGTAAATGAGGTCGTGTAGGTGTCGGTCTTTTTGGTTTCCATCAATGTTTTTGAAGGTGGTTGCCATCAATGAAAAAGGGGGATATTGTTAGCCATTGTGTCTTAGTGTTATCATTGATGTCAAGTAAATTAATGGAAAATGGTTTCATGATGTTATCATGAGTTCATTCATGGTCCATGAGGTGTGTTAAAGATGTCTTTGGGTCTGCATGAGGATAACAAGGTCAGTTCATGGTTTGTCATGGTTGAATTACGTCATTCCAGGTATATTCCTAGCCATGGAGCATTCAGAATGGTAAGGAGGTAAAATAAAATGATTTTATAAGTCTTTTCTAATCATTTTTAGCAGCATTTCAACATTTTATATGAGGTGTATGGAGATTTTCAAGTCAGATTTCAGGGTCCTTCGAAAGCAAACGGGTGAGAAATAGACAATTTAGAATAGGTAAGTCTTAAAGGTTGGATATTTTAAGGAATATTTGATATATATGGTGAATATTAATAGTTATAAGATGTTTTCATGATGCTTCATGACAATTTTTATCTTATTATGAAATAATTGCAAGATATGCAAGTTTTGGCAAACCTGGATAAGTTATAATATGTTTTTAAAGAAAAGGTTGACCTTTTGGTACTCTTTTTGAATTTTATGAATTTCATGGGGACCTGAGATCTTTATAATATATTCTTAGTTAAGTCATGAAGGTTTCACAAAAATAACAAGGTGGTTTGATCATCACATTTTTGTGAACGATCATTAATAAGGTAAGTTGGTTTGAAATCCTAGGTAAACTCTAACTAAAAGCGATTTGGAGAAGATTGAGTATACCGAACCAATTTTTATTTATTTTTCCAGAGAAATTATGTGATTTTTATATGAATATTTAATCTTTATACAAATGGGAATTAGAGCATGTGATTGTATGTGAGCCCCACCCGAAAATGTTTGTTTTCTAATAAGTTCAATTTAAGGTAAGATTGTCAAAGAAGGTGAAGAATAAATTGAAAATGTTTTTATCCCTAGAGTTTTTCTAAATTTTAATGAAGGTTTAAGGTCATGGTTGAGGTGAAAAATTGCTAAGTGTGCCCTATTTGTGTAAACTAGTTTTTGGGGTAGTTTGGAGTAGCTTGTACTAAAATTGACATTTTAGGAGGTATAGTAGGAGTTAGGACTCCATTAAAGTTTTGTTATGATCCTCGTTCAAAGAGATTTATAGTTGTATATTGAATTTGTGTTTTTTTATATGGTATGCATGATTTATGACCATATATATGAGGGTGATGTAGTCAAAATATACATTTAGTCATGCATTCATTCAATGAAGAGAGTTCAATTATCAACTTATTCAAAATTATGCAAAAGGAGGATCATTAACAAGTCCAAAATGGATTTTCTTACAAAATTTGACAAGATTTTTCCTTAAAATGGATTAAATACTTGTTATGTATTATTGCATACCTTTCCTCATATGACATTCCAATCATTATATGGGTCATTCTTCAAGAAAACTTCACTTTCCCTTACCTTTCTTAATCATCTCTTCAATATATTTAAAAACTACTTGAATCAGTCCCAATTAATGTTGGCCCAATTAGCATTCCTCCATACTCTCCTTTCATCTACCCCAAGTACACCACTTCAACAAGTGTCAAACCAATCATGACTTTTCTTTCAAAAGATAAATAGATCATTATTTTCCTAACTTTCTCTATGACTATGTTATAGGTCTCTTAAGACCATGTAAATTGCTCTAACTATGCTCCAAGACTTCTAGGAATGCCCATGATGTTTTAAAAGGTCATCATGTTCAATTTTACTATGTATAAAATTCTTTAAACACTTGGGTCATATTTCTCCCTATAACTCCTATTATTCCACTTTTTTACCTTGCTATCAAACCCTCAATTAGGTCAATCTACTTTCTATGTCATCAATAAATTCTCTTTCCAAGGTTATCAAGACACAAACTTAATGGTTTTAAGAACCCATTATGACCTTTTCCATGAATGCAATTTTTCACAATTTAACTCATCTCCTAAACCTTATATTCTTTGTAACTAGGCACTCACAATTAGCCTTCCCACTACGCAACCTATCTTTTCCAACACTATCAATAATAACATAGAATTTCACCATAAAAATCTTAAATTTATTCTTGATTTAGTTAAAGTACCAAGTCAAGGACGTTTTTTTACAAATTCCCTAGTTTTTATTTAAAACTTCATGCACTAGTCGGACTATAATGTGCATCTTTGTGAAAACCGAGAGAACAAATTTTACAATATCTTATTCTACAATAAAGGATTCGCGACTCAATATTTTACACCAAGGTCTATTATAATTATATGAATGAGAGGATCTTACCAGTGGCCTACATATTTCTTCAATATTTCAAATCTATCTTATTTTACATTCACGTCTAAATGTGCATACATGTAAATGTGGGTTATAGGAAAAACCCTTGATCTCGGTTTACATGATTTTATCCTTAATTGAGGAAAAGTATCATTATTTGCACAATTTTATAACCGACACACTCCAAACTCATCAACACTTTATTTCAATGTCCCCTGGTCCACTCCTTACACATGCACACACATTCTTTTACCACATACTTAAGCTTCTCATAGAGAATACACAACATAGTCTAGATTTTAGTTACTTGGTCAATGTGTTAAGAATTATCATGAAAGAAATCACCTTTAATGTGTGCAATAGACATATTATAACATAAATATATATTACTAAGGCCTCATCCTCAAATTCTAATCCATCGTACAAAGAAAAAGCAGTCTTGTCTTAGTCTTCACATCCACATGCAATCAACCAATGCACTTAATCAATGAAACAGAGCATGGAAGTTGCTTACCTGGGTCTATATCATTCTTTCCATTAGGTTCTTGAATTACGATCCTTTGAAAACACATTCATTACATGTACAAACATTTCACCACAATACATTGGTGATGATTTCACAATATTGACTCAATCTCAATCAATGGCTTCTTATACCAACACCAAAATAGGGAATGAGATTATCACATTCACTTACAATAAATACAAATATATTCCTGATATTCCTTCTTGTAATGATCTTGTACAATATTCATAAGAATCAAAAAAATATTATTACTACCATGCCACTATATCCATGCATTCCTCGTCGAGAATAATAGAACCGTATTTAGACTAATCCAAGTTCTAACTCTTCACCTGCATTCCTAATTTTAGAGATTAAATACCATCTTATCAAAGTACCAATATATAGTTTCCAATATAACTATTCTTCTTTTATAGGCAAAATTTTATGGAATTTATGAAGCAAACACACAATATTTTCTTGCACACAACAAAATTTTACTCATTATTCATATAATCATAGAAAAAATTGGATTCTTCCTTCTTTCCTATCATTCCTCCCTCTCATTATCCTCCATAGGATTAAGTACTTCGCCTCCCATTTAAATCTAATTTCTCTTTTTGATCTCATCATCTCATATTCTTAAACCCTAACTACTTTTTCATGACTCATTATGAATTCTTGTAACATTCCCCTTTTAATACTTTAGAAACAAGGATTTTTACATAATTTTCTCTATTTGAAATCATAATTTAGAACACACATTCCAGTTCCAAACTATCTCATAACATAAAACCATATACGATTGTAATGATTTGGTGAAACAACAATCACTCATTTCATGGCTCGGTATGAAAAAGATCTCTCATGTTATTCAGTAATGTGTATACAAAGTATACTTGGTTCCTTTACCCTATTAGGGGTACCCAAGTGTTCTGTTTAAGAGCCTATCTAAGTATCTGTTACCAATACTCATCTGAAATCCCACTTCTTAAACTAGGTGACATAGGACAATTCAAGCAGTAGACTTGCGATACTTTGACCAAAGATTTTAAACATGTTATCATGTTTACATTCCTAGATGACATACTCATCAAATGGAATAAGTCCTTCACCACACTTGATCTGTTATTTAGAGTGGTCTTCACTGACTTCTATCAGTCCCACTTGATTCAAATTTTAACCCTAGACAAGGTTAGCAACATGCCCTAGTGTGGAAGACTACCCGTAGTGACTAAGGGTACATGGATATACTCAATTGACCTATGTAGACTAGGTTTGTATAGTTATCTTAATTCAACAATTGTTGACCCGACACTAGATCATGTCCCTATCTTTGCATAGGGAAGAACCGTGATCCAGTCATGAACCTATGTTAGTCTAGTTGAATAAACTATGCAGGTGTTGAGACATATCAATTGCAACATAATGTCTTCGTAATGACTCCTTTCATTACGAATTTAGTACGCTATAGTTGGAGCGTGTCAACATCCAACTGAGTTTCCTCATCTAGACGAACATACCTTAGATTGAAAGTTAATATCTTATTAATCACTTCATTACAAATTAATTACAACAACCTTATTGATTGAACTAGGTTCTTTAACCTATAGGGTTACAAATTGAAGTTACATTTGAGGTAGGTGTGTAGATAAAATCTTCTTCCTAACCAATTAATTACATGTTATGTTTATTATACCACAACAACCTGAATCATGTTTTTTTACATAATAGATTTTGCATTTATGAAAGTGTTAATTTATTTCTTACTTATTTCAGCCCTAGCTTAAATAAGTTCCAAGTAAACCTTTTATTTTAGACTTCATGGAAATGAAGTCTAAATTCCCTTTTACTTCCCTTCCAAGCATTCCTAACTTTGACTATGGAATTCTACTTAAGGAAGAACACCTTCAATTATTTACTTACATTAATAATGATTCTTTTAACAAGATCTTAAGTTATGTCCATGATTTATTTTATGGAAAGTATCTTTCTTTCCCCATATTAAGGGATAATGTCCATTTATAATCAAATAACACATTGTAAATTATAATCATGGTTTAATACACATACATCCATGTAATTCAATTACAATCCTTTTTGTAATGGTTGAGTATCTTCTTAAGAATGTCAACTTTATAAGTTGCATCACTACTAGAGAAAATAATACATCTAACAACTCAGATTCCTACCCCAACCATTCCATATTATTTAAGTATATTAACTACCCTCCTTCATTAGGGTAATACATATCAATTCATCCCAATTCATGCCAAGAAGGTATTACAACAAGTATTATTTAGAATCATCATATCTTTTATTCATCAAGGAGGAGTGATACATTCACTAAATCCAAAACATTTCAGATATCACAAAATTTCAAAATAGTAGTACCTAACCAATTCTTATTACAAATTTCATTTCCAACAAGTGCATCTCAAATAATGAAGCCACATTTCATCATAATAAAGATACAATCCCTTTAATAAAACAAATGTAACTTTCTATATGTCTTTCTCCTTTCATATTTTACGAAGTCCATCTGCAAAATTGTTAGCACGAGTCAGTTCATTGAACTGAGCATGATAAGCACTATATCATTAAAATGATGTGCTTTTAACTAACTGTTTCATAAAAATAACTCTGTTGTTTATGAAACATTCCAGAAAATACAACTAAACTACCAGAAAGACTTAACCAAAAAGAATACAATCCAAGAAGAAGAGAGAGAGAATTTAAAGTTTCACAACAAAAGTAAGGTTTGGTCAATCAACCTATCAACCTTAACTTTCCCTCACAAAACCCATTTCATCATACAAAATTTAAATAGCAGAGTTAAAGAAGAATTATCATTTCATCTGAACCTTACTTTCACTTTCCTGTAACCAATTTAAGTTTCTTCAATCAACTAAATCTATTTAACAAGAAGAATATAAGATACATAAGATTATCTTTCAGTTTTAATTCTACTATTTGTGTAATAATGAATATAGCCTTCCATCTAATTGTCCCACTTACTCAGATTCATCCTAAGTCTAAGATGACATTAATCATAAATAAGATCATACAAACAAGTAAGGGTAACTAAATCATCATAAAACATTAAAGTAACCCCGATTGAAGCATCCTAAAAGTCCTAGGTTCATATTAACATCCAATTCAAGTTAGAAGTCAAAGATAACATCATTAGACCTTATCAAAAGTATAAGGTTGATTCTATCAAGAAAACAAACTAACATTTAGGCCTCATACAAGATACACATTCGTTAGTATTCTAGAAAGGAGAAAATTGGTTTAAGTTCAGAACTTATACAAGGCTCGATACTCCTTCTAAGCATAACATAAACTTCAATTTTGTTTCCCTAAGGAAATTAATACACTAAATCCTATCACATGGTCAAGAAGTGATATAAACTAAAACAGATCAGAGAAGGAACAACAATGATACCTAAGAGAACAAAATCCCCATCATAATATTGAAGAGTGTATGAGAGAGATTGCGAGTCTCCTCATCGACCAAACTCTTATGAAGAAGAGTAACATTTCACATGCAATATTAATGAAAGACACATAACCAATTTTTGTATGAACTTCACACGTCAGGTGCTGAACAGTGAATAATAGTTCACATGTGACCAATCAATATCTAAAATAGAGGTTCACCCAAGTCCGAATTGGATGAGTACAAAATAATCAGAAAAAGGAAAACATAAAACAAACATCCAACCTTTTCCTTTCATCTATACAAGAAAGACTAGTTCAAAACACGGTTCCTTAAAAAGGATTAAGAATCGATTCACTTCCAAAAATCCTAGTGAAGGGAGGAAAGTAAACAATAGAACTATAGGTCAAAACCAAAACAGACCGCCTATAAATTTAACCATTTATAAGAAGGAAGATAAGCATACATGCATTCCTCAAAATATATTCATCCAAGTAATGATCAAAACATTAACTCAGACCCAAAAATATTTGTTACTCAGCTCAAAATCCCATGTGGTTTAAGATAACTTGAGAAGTATTCAACAAGGAAAAATGACCTTAATGATATGAAAACCTGAACACCTTTGACGAAAGAGCTATTACAACAATTGATACCCAAAATGGGATTTCATACAAAAACACAAAGTGGGTTTTCCTCAAACAACTTACAGTTTAGGGTAAGTTTAAAATGGAATAACGTTTCCACTGGAAATATCATCCATCAGACTCATTCATAAAACATGCTATACCTCCAATACAATGGTGTATTGTCTACACAAGGGTTCATTTAAAATATCCTTTAAAATGTCAGAAAGAAGACATGCAAGTCGATTATGAGAATTTCTAGATAGCAAAACCAATGTTCAAAACATATAACTCTTAGCTTAAGTTTTCCCTCAGTTAGGAACAATGGTGGTCTTCAAAGTCTACTACAGCAAGGATAAAAAATGTAAACTATAGAACAAAAAAATCTTAAGCAACAATCAAGATATCAAAAATTTCCCTATCTGTAGTCTTCCAATGAGAGATTATACAGAACATTTTGAACAAGATCCTTAGAATCAAGAAAACCAAGATACATACATGGCAAGAGAAACTTTTAACTAAGATCACCTAATCAGATCTCAGCTCTATTTCAAGCCTCTGTTAAAATATTAAAGAAAAATCTAGTTTACTCAGAAGTATGGAAACTATACTCCCAGAACACACTTTCCACTATCCAACCAAAATCGATAATGCATCCAGGAAAACAACACAATACCTTGAAGAAAAAGAAATTCAATCACAAAAACAAAACCAGAATATTTCCTTAAGAGAAGAGTTGTTTTTATGAACATTTAAGTAAAAGCATAAGACTTAATGGATAGGGCCTATCATGCCTGATAGAGCTCCGGTCTTCTCTATTTTATAGAAAATCTCCAAGAAGAGCTTCAATTCTTTCCCTCGAAATGCCAACAACTCTCAAAACCTTCTTCTTCTCTTTCTTATAGTTTTTACAGTGCTAACTTCCTCATTTAAACGCCATGCAAGGCAAGAGTATTCATGTAAGAATTCAAACTGAAGCACAAAAACCACATGCAAAGCTCAAGCTTGAAGACCAAATGAACAAAACAAAACCAAAACCCTTCTTTCTTCTTCCTAGGCGGTTTTCACCAATTTCAAAAATATTAAATGCAAAATAGGACTATCATTCCTTCCATTTCTCTTGCCACTACCACCTCTATTTCTAGCAATGACTAAGTTCAAAATTTCATGCATCTAAAACTTGGCAGAGATGCCAGCTCATTCCCCCAACTTTCCTCATGCCTTCACCAAATTTGGTAGATCAAAAGAGATAAGACCACATTAACTTCCTCATAAATTTCTAGGAGTTGATGCCACCGACCTTCCCCTCCCTAGGTCATCCCATAGGCCCCTTTTAGGTTAGCCAAACATTAGGTTAGGTTTGACATTAGTTTAGGAACTAACATAGGTCCTTAGGTCTAATTCTTTAGTCTTAGGTCCCCTTTAACATCCCATATTAACAAAAGAACTTAGTAACTTAGGTTAGGTTACACTTTTAGGATAAAGTTCCTATTTTAAGGAACATAGTGTAATTAGGTTCCATGTTCATAGTAAAAATTACATCTCACTTTAACAAAAGGACCAGATTAATACACAAATCCAATTACGAAGCAGAGATCCATGGAGATCAGATCATTCATGACCTTCGTACATTCAAAATCTAGGAGCCTTTCATCTGTCCGGCTTGGTCATTATGACCTCAAGGTTTATAAGTTAGAAGCATACCTTGGATCAATGAAATTGATCCAAGGTAATGTTGTTTTGGATCCCCATGAATTATGAAACTGAAACTCAATTTCTCAATCCTAAGAAGTGAATTATTCTGCATAAAAACTAAATATGAATAAATTCATTTTATATTAAGAATAAACATGGTAGAATTTTACTTATTTCCACAGATAACATATTACCTACTGCAAACATGATTTCATAGATCATAAGAGTACACCATCTTAAGACAAGAATCACATGTCAACGTTTTCACCTTCCAAAAAAATTCATCATAGATATCATCCATGTTAGAGATGTTACAATTCCCATAACATGAAGCCTTTTTACATCACTTTTTAATCATTACATAACTCATACCTTTTTATAAAAGACTCATGATCCACCCTAATACCTAATTCACCCTTTCCATACTTGACAAGCCCTTAACAAGTCCAATAACCTCTCTTACATGCCCTTAAGTTTTGAAACCCAATTTTGGAGGGAAATGATGCATTTGAAAATTTGAATTTCTTGAACACCTAACTCTCTCTTTCCAAGGACCTCACCTCCTAATAACATAGTTAATTTTATCTCATATATAATATTTTACTTAAATCTTAACAAATTTTATGAGCTTCTGTGATGCCCCTAGGTCATACTACTAAGGGGAGAAAAAGAGTCATTCGTGTACTTTGTTTGCATGATCTTGTCTATAGTTGAGTATTCATATTTATTTTTATTCTTGATCTTATATATTCATTCCCACTAGTATTCCTTGCCTTAAGACCTCATAGGTCCCATATGGTGTTCCTTTGTCTTGCATTTTCCTTTCCATTATTTTCTTTCTTCGGATCTCCACCTTTGTCTTCATCATTCTCATGTCTTCATCTCTTATACCTACATGAACAAAAACAAACAACAACAATACAATATATATATATATATATATATATATATATATATATATATATATATATATATATATATATATCTTCATGTTTTAACATCCCCTTCATCTCTTCATAGATCATATCCATCTTGAATTATTTTCTTTTCTTTTCATAGTCTTCATTTTCTTGCTTCATTACCTATTTACTGTCATTCACCTTCATATCATATTGCTCTTCCTCTTCCTTTAGACTTATTTGTGTATTTTCTTGATGGGTTTATACTCCATAGATGACATATTCCAAGATTGTTATTTCCTCTTGCAGCTGCTCAAGACTCTCATAAGAAAATACATTGTCTTCTTGAGTCATTGTTCTTGTGATTTCATCATCATTCACTTCAAGCTCTTTATCCACACCTATAAACACACACTTGCACATAATGTTAAAATCAAAATTTTGAGGCATTTCTGCCCCTTTAAGATCTTTGGTCCATGAAACCTATTCATCTTGTTCCTCTTGGAATTATTCTTCTTTAAGAGAAGCCAAAAATACTTCTATCACCTTATCATCTTCATTCTTGTCCTCTACTTACACTATCTCTTTAACTGTTCTTCTTCTTACTTATTTTTCACCCTCTTTTTCCTATGTTTTTGTATTCTTTCCTCTTTCTTGAGAATTTTCCTCAACTTCTTTATTTTCCTCTCCTTTATAAGCTCTCTAATTGACCATTTTTCTTTCTTTGTCAAGACAAACTCATATCTAGTTTTTGGTTTTCTCTCTTTCTTTCAAGAGTACCACTTAATGCTCTACATATTGCTTCAAATTTATAACCTCCTACTGAAACCATGCCTCTCTTTTATTAATCTTTTCTTCTTTCTTTTTCTCTCTCTTATTCTTCTCCTTAGTCTCTCTCTCTCTCTACACCTCACCTAGGATTAGTACCTGGTCTTTTGGTGTCTTCTCACACTCTTCTCATCCTCTTTTCACTCTTTCACACTCCCATTTCTTCTAACATGTCACTCTTCACAAACACACTTCACAATTTCATTGGTTAGCCACAAAATACTTCAAATTTCAATCATCAAAACAACTTAGACAAGATCCTCTCTCGATACCATAATTATGTAGTCAAAATAAACATTTATTCATGCCTTTATTCAATGAAGATATCTCAATTATGAACTTATTAAAAATTATGCAAAAGGAGGATCATTAACAAGTCCACAATGGATTTTATTGTAAAATTTGACAAAAATTTTCCTTACAAAGGATTCAATAATACTTATTTCTTATTGCATACCCTACCTTAAATGATATTCCAATCATTAAATAGGCCATTCTTCAAGAAAACTCCACCTTACCTTACGTTTCTTAATCATCTCTTCAATATCTTTACAAAGTACTTGACTAAGTCCCAAGAAATGTTTCCCTGATTAGAATTCCTCCATGATCTCCTTTTATCTACCCCATTACACCATTTCAAAAAGTGTTTAACCAATCATGAATTTGATTTCAAAAGATCAATAGATCATTGTTTTCCTAGCTTTCTCTAGGATTGTGTTATAGGTCTCTTAAGACCATATAAATTGCTCCAACTATCCAAGAGTTCTAGGAATTTCCATGATGTTTTCAAAGGTCCTTTAGTTTTATTTTATTATGTATAAAATCTTCCAAAAATATTGGGTCACAATTCTCCCTACAACTCCTATTATTCAACTTTTTGTACCTTATTATCAAACCCTCAATTAGGTCAATCAACAACCTTTGTCATCAAAAATTCTCTTTCCGTGGTTATCAAGACACAAATTCAATCATTTTAAGCACCCATTTTGACCTTTTCCATGCATGCAATTTTTCACAATTTAACTCATCTCCTAAACCCTACTTTCTTTGTAACTAGGCACTCACAATTAGCCTTCCCTTCATGCAACATGTATTTTTATGAGATTGTCAATAATAACATAGAATTTCACCCTCAAAATATTAAATTTATTATTGATTCACTTAAAGGAACAAGTCAAGGATATTTATTCCAAATTTTAAATTCAAATTCCTAGTTTTCTATTTAAAACCTCGTGCCCTAGTCAGGACTATACTATGCATCGTTGTTAAAATCAAGAGAACAAATTTTGTAATATCTTGTTACAATAAAGGATTCAAGGCTAAATATTGTACACCAATGTTTGTTATAATGATATGAATGATATTATCTTACCAGTGGTCCACATATTTTTTCAATCTTTCAAACCTATCTTATTTTGCGGTCAAGTCTAATTATACATGTATGTAGAGGCAAAGTTATAGGAAAAACCCTTAATCTTAGTTTACACATTTTGATCCTTAATTGAGGAAAAGTATCATTATTTTCACAATTTTATCACTAAAATACTCGTCCACACTTGATTCCAATGTCCTTGGTCCACTCCTTACACATGCAAACACATTCCTTTACCACAGTCTTAAGTTTCTCAAAGAGAATACACAACACAATTTAGATTTGAGTTACTTGGTCAATGTGTTAAGAATTAACATGAAATAAATCACTTTTAATGTGTTCAATATACTTATTATCACATAAATAGATAATACTAAGGCCTCATCCTCAATTTCTAATCCATCATACTAATAAATACAGTCTTGTCTCGGTCTTCACATCCAAACACAGTCCAACAATGCACTTAATCAATGAAATAGAGCATGGAAGTTTCTTACCTAGGTCTATATCATTATTTCCATTGGGTTCTTAAATTGAGATCCTTTGAAGACACATTTATTAGATTTATAAATTTTCCACCATAATAAATTCGTGATGATTTCACAATCTTGACTCAATCTCAATCAACGACTTCTTATGCCAACACCAAAACAGGAATGAGGTTATCACATTCACTTACGATGAATCTGCAAACATATTCGGATATTCCTTCCTGTAATGATCTTATAGAATATTCATAAGAATCAACAAAATATTTTTACTACCGTACCACTATATCCATGCATTCCTTGTAAAGAATAATAGAAGTGTATTTAGACTAATATAAGTTCTAATTGTTCATTGTTCCTAATTTCTGATTAAATATCATCTTATCAAAGCACCAATATAAAGTTTCCCATAAAACTAATGATTATTCTTTTATAGGTGTAGTTTTATGGAAGTTATAAAGAAAACAAACAATATTTTCCTACACAAAGCAGAGTTTTACTCATTATTCATATAATCATACAAAATTTTGGATTCTTCCTTATTTCTTACTTTTCCTCCCTTTTATTCTCCTCGAGAGGATTCTCATAACCTGTCTCGCATTTGAATCCAATTTCTCTTTTTTATCTCATCATCTCATATTATTAAACCCTAACTAATTTTTCATGACACTTATGAAGTCCCATAACATGAAGGCATTTTTAGATCAGTTTTTAATCATTACATAACTCATACCTATTATAAAAGATCATGATCCATCGTAAGACCTAATTTACACTTTCTAAACTTTAAAATCCCTTAACAAGTCCAATAAACTCTCTTACATGCCCTTAAGTTTTGAAACCCAATTTGAGTGCATTTGAAATTTTGAATTTCTTAAACACCTATCTCTCTCTTTATAAGTTCCTCACCTCCTAATAATGTACTTATGTTGATCTCATATACAACATTTTATTGAAATCTTAACAACTTTGATGAGTTTCTTGTGATGTCCCCGCATCGGAGGGTCAACATTGAAGGATGTTTATTTTAACAAGGTGCCAAATGAATTTATAAGGTAAAGTGATGATTTTTATTTTTTATTGTTTCATGAAGGTTTATTAGTACTTAGAAATCATTTATAATTGTTTCACATAATTTTTTTAGTGTGGAAGTGAGTTTTGAGGTGATGGAACAAGTTGAGCTCATGGTCAGTTCTTGAGTCCTAGAAGGCTTAAGAAGTAGTTTGCAGATGTTGGCTTGGTTGAAGGTATTCTACTTAGAGTTGTAAGGAGATATAATATTTTATGTAAAGAGGAATAATATTTATTTCCAATTATATATTTCTTGTGTCTTTTTCAATTTGTCTGGTGGGTCATCAAACTTATTTTGTGAGGAAGAAGGTAAGTTGTGTTTCAGGATAGGTTTGCTCAAACTGAAAGATTGAATTGGTTGAAGCATGAAATGGATTGTTTGTTTCTATCACTTTTATATTGAATAGGGATGAAATTTTTTCCTTTTGAATTAATTCGGAGGTTTTTAAAGTAACATAAAGGTTGAAAACTAGTTGAGTTTGTAAAACTAGTTTCTAGGCAACATGATTTAGAGAAGAGTAAAGTTGATGTGGTTTGATAATATGGATGTTTCAAGAGATATAACTTAAATTAATGTGTTCTACATGTCATTATGTTTCCATATAGTGGTTACATTTCATATTTTACTTCATCTTGAGTGGTTTTGAGGCCTAATGGTAAAGACAGGGTGTTGGAAACAACTGTTTGGTGAAGAATATGAGCCTTTTGGCCCATGTTATGAATTATTTGATTAGTCAAAATAAAATTGTGACAATGGAATATGTTCAAATTTAATATTTCACATGTCATTATTTTATATCTTTAATAATATTGGTTTTGGTGTTAATGGATTTTACTCATCCTAGTGATGGAGTTTTGAGCTTGTTTGGTACAAGTCGGGTGGTTTTGGGTATGGAAAACCTATATAGGTCAAATGTGACCATTTTAATGAATGTAATAGGATTTAATTAAGGTTTATTGGTCATTGAAAATTTTAATTACTGATCTATCTTATTTTTTAAGGAAGAGAAGGCTATAAAGAAAATGTTTTGGATTCAATTTTGAACTAGTGCTCTTGGAGGGAAACATGTGACCTAAGTAAAATTGTTTTATAGGTATGAAGGAATGGTTTAAATTATTATAGAGTTTGTTACAGGTTGAGGAATTATATAGATCCATGTGTGCAAGAATTTGGAGCCAAGACAAGTCTAAGAAGAAGAAGATAGAGTGAGTTATAGGAATGAGGGTTTGAATGTGATTGTGTGAGATGAATTAGAAATCTCCATCAGTTACGTGAGCAAAAAAAATCATATATCATTATCTTCAGGTCATTGAGTTTGTGATTAGTCATTTTAGGGGTTTGAAGCCTCCTTTTGTAGTGGGTGTTTCACTAAATTAGGGGTTGGTGTTCCTTGCGGGGTTGTTGCTCCTTGTAAAGTTGGTGCTTCACTAAATTTCTTTTGTGTGAGTAATATCATAAAAGTTTCAGTTATATTTATTCCCCTTGAGGATTTCTTACTTATATATGGTGTTATTTTGTTTTTACCTTCTTTCATGCTCTTATGATTAATGTTTCATATCTTAATAAACACACATGGTTATGAATGTTGTATGGACAATCTAATTGATGAATGTATGGTTTAGTTAATGAAATAAAAATCATTGAAGGAATGATTCACCCCCTTCTCATTCCATTGTGCCTCCAACACCAATCATTAATATATACTTCAATAAAATCATGTATCAAATCCTTGAATGTAGTGAACACATCTTGAGAAAAGGGTGTTTGTGCATTCTTTAGTCTAAATAACATTACTCAATACATAAATCTTACCCACTCTATTTCAAAATTAGTCTTCAATCGATTCTCTTGTGTAATTTTAATTTGATAGTAACCAATAAATATATCCATGAATGATTGGACTTGATACCCTATTACCTCTTCCAAGATTTCATTTATGGAAGGAGTTGTAAATGGATTGTTTACGCGTACATCATTGAGAGATATATAATCAACAAAAATACTTATCTCACCTATTTTATTCAGTCTAGTGACTACTATAATCACCCAATATAATTTTTATATAGGATATATTAGTATCATTTCCACCATACAATCAATTTTAACGTTTACTTTAACTTTCATAATAGGATTCAACTTGTAAGGCATCTTCTTGATGGGATTGCACCTTCCTTTAGCTAAATGTGTATTTCACCTAATGATGGATCTAATCCTTTAATTTGATTGAATTTAGTGGGTAAAACATCCTAATAATCTCATATTATTTTCATAATCTTAGAAATTTCTTGTTATGTTCAAGTAAATTCCAATATTATCTAAATTGAGTGTTCATGAGGGGTTGATGTCTTCTAGCCACTTTCACACTAATTCAACATACATGTTGGAATTTTATTTTTCCTTGGTGTCTTTCATTATTATTTACCCTTATCTTCCCTTTGTGTTCAGATTGTACATTCACTCATGGTATTAATTGCACAATTCTTTATTTATTGGAAGAGGTTCAATCTATTTTGGCTCAAAAATTCCTAAGAGTTCCATGTATTCTTCACTATTTAGATCATGTTATTCTTATTTTTGACATACCTCCAACCTCTATGAAATAATTCCAAACTCTAATGAGTATCCTTATTATTTGTTTCCCTCCGCTCATGCTTATTACACAATTCTCTTATTTTGTCTCTTCTATGTCTTGGAATTCAACTCCTCCTTCTACATAAATAGTACCATAGAAAAGATTTTTTTTAATATTTTTTGGTTTCACATCCAATATAAAATTATTATCTTCAAATGTGAATGTTTGAATAAAATCTTTCTACACCTATCTCATAGTGTGAATTTCTCTTTTCCTTTCTTGATAGAAGTACCATGCTTCAAAAAGTGGGGTAAATGTCTATCGAAAGATATGAACCCACAATTTTGGTTCAATATACTATATTTTGAGTCATAAATACATCCTTGAAGTGTATTTATAATAATTAATTTTTGCAATATATGGGCTAATATTTATTTAATCTGGATGATAAGGAAAATATTTCATGCAACATACCTATTATTTTACTCCATGGAAAGTTATTGCTTCTAGATATATCCCACCATGTTGTTATTATTCCCTTTAGTGTGTAATCTAATATTATTACTCTCATATATTCTTATGGCACATATTCTTATAATTTAACCAAAAATTTATTCAAATTGGAAGTCATAAATTATTATAGAGTTTTCTTATCCTCCACTTCAACCATCCTCATAGGCATGATCACATGTTATCTTTGCATCTAGTGATTTAAATTTTTTCTTCGAGTATCCACTAATTGAGGAGGCTAATTCCCATGGAATTTGATTTTATCCATTAGGTTTTGTATAATAAAAATCATTTTTCAAAAATTCATATAGGTTACCTATTTCATATTTAGTAGTAGATATAATTTTATAATAGAAATATTATTCTCTAAATGTATTTTTAGAGAACACATTAATAAGAATTCCCTTTGTTATACTATCTTGTGTGCTTTTCCCTTCTTGATTGTTGCACTTATTATATTTTATAGTGTTCTACCTTGAATGAGCTCTCATTATAATGTACATAGGGGTAAATTGTATCTTCGGGGATGTTAGAAGGATTATAATCAATTATATTCATAGTTATTACAATGATAGAGTCCTCCAAGAATGCTTCCATTTGATTTGTAACTATGTTGATTGTCATATTACCATCATATGACCATTTTTACTAATTAAAATAAGATAATGCATCTCACTACTCTTCATATAAAGTACCTCAAAGTATTTAGGTCCCCTAGTTTTTACATATTTTATCCATCCAATTGGGTCCACTCTCCCATAATCTTGAGAATCACGGTGATAGGGTTGTAATCTTATGTTGGAGCACCCATAGATTCCCATGTAGAACTTGGCATCATGTTAATAGTTCTTCCAAAATCATATATTGCATCCCTTATTTCATATCCTCATAGAATTAGGTTTATTATAGTGTCTACATCCAAGGATTTCTTTATTTTGGCATACGAGATAGACTTCTTAGACTATACACCTCCATTGGTTGCACTTTCTAGTAGATTATTCAATATATTGGAGATATTATATGATATATATATTCATTACACAATACATTTACTATTCTCATAAGGTATTGTAATGTAGCAACAACTCTTTTAGACTTCAAAATACTCATCATTTGGCCATAGCTACACACTTTAGCTTCCTTAGTTTTCTACCCATTGATATCTCTATTATGAATCGAATTGTTCAATCCTTTATCTTATTTCAGTAATTATTTATCTTTTCTTACATCTTGATATTTATCATTATATGTGTGCCAAATTTGGGGATCCCTAGGAAACTACACATTTTCCCTGACCTTTCTCTTTCCTTTGATATTGTGTGATAAATGGGAGACTACCAATATATTTGGGAAACACATTAATTATTTTAACATTGCAAAATTATTTTTACATACTCTTCTTCTATAATATGGGGAAATATTTAGTATTATGTTACACCCGGACCCTAAAATATGCATAAAATACTTCTCATTCTAGATTTGAAGGAAAATTAATTTAAATTTGGTTTTTTCTCCACAAAGGTAACTTATTACTTATTTTATCTAAGTTTGAGGTCTTTTCCTCCTTATATGATAAATTCCCTAGTATATACCTTGTTGTTGCACCATATGGTATCTAAGAGCCCTTCCATCCTTGAATTTTCTTTGATATCAAACAAAAGATTCTTATAGTGGAGATTTTCTCCACATAGTTGATTTATAAGGTGAAGGAATTTCCCCCATAATGTGTTGTGGAGAAGGTGGAGCCCAACTTAGACTAGGTTGTGGAGATTACGGGGTCCACTATGTGCTTGATTTTTGTTGTAAAGGATCCCACTATGCACTCAATTGAGGAGAACCAACCGTTTCTATCTTTGGGATAATTGGTTGTGCTTTTATGTCTAATTTACCTTTGGAATACAAAAACATTCCTTATCACTTCTTCTTTTAAGTCCATTAATTCCCTACAATCATTAGCCTCATGTATGGTTGATCTACAAAATATACATACTACATTTTGTGGCTAGAAAACATAATGTTGTATCAAATGAAATTTATTGAGTGGGTGTCCCTATACCTTGCATACTTTTTAGTATCCTCCTCTTCCACCTACTTACGTTTTAGTGTAGTTAAATTTTTTGGTGTCCCTTGTCTCCATACTTTGTACACCATATAATTAATATGGGCTTCTTTACTTCTTACAACTCCTCCAATATAAAAATACTCTTAGACACAAAATCATGCAAATATTACTATATTACTATGTCAGCAAGTATGTTGTTATATATATGGGTCTTGAGCGGAAACAATATTCGGTAGTGACATAACCCCTTGTCCATCCCCTTGTTTTCATTCATTTCTTTTGTATTTCTCTTTTAAATTTGCCACTTCTTTTTCATTTGTCACTCCCACACTTCTTTCTGGTTAGGTCACAAGGATCCCTTTCTATCATTATTTTCACATTTATTGTCATTTTCTCCGGGAAACTAGTGCCTATACTAGACACAACGCCCAAGCACTCGTATTCGGATCCGGGCACTTTTGTCCTACTTATTTCTTTCATTTATTTTGACATTTTTGGTTGGCATTTTCGGTTATATTACCCTTATCTTGAGGTCCTAGTCAGCATGTTGTGTCACTAGTGTCAAAATTCAAACAAGAGATCCCTATATATACAAGATACATACCACTATAAGGGGTTGAAAATTATCAAGGGCTATCTATCTACATTCTATCAAAGGGACTGCATTCTTTGGGTTGATTATTCTCGCATACACTTTGCATAGGAAGGTGAAGTTCAAAATTCCATCCACACATTTACATTTTATCCACGATATCTTAGTGTCATTGCACGAGGGAAACCTAAGGACACTATCGTACACACAAGTACATGGAAATACATGGATTCCGAGATGCGAGTACAACTCTCGGGCATAATTTCACTATGTCGAGTGACCATCGGGGGTTAGTTTGACTCCCCATTTGCATCTTATTTTTAATATTGGATGTGTTTTGGGGTTTTCGGGAATACTATTTTATAGGTTATAGGATAATGTAGTGATCATCTAGTAACATACAGATTATCAAGAGTAAAGGTTAGGATCTCGAGTCTAGATGCAATCACGGGTGCCTAGTGAAGGTGCTGGTTCCTAGTGTCATAGCACTAGTCCAAGAGCCACAGTATAGCCATATCTGCAGCTCTACAATTTAATAAGTGGCACATCGACAATATTCCAACACAGAACATTTTAGGATTGAGAAAATACCAGCCAAGTCACTATTCTCTCTATCTACATTGAGGGATTCTATTTTCCCTTTAGTTATTTACTTGTATTATATTGTTTATTTATCGTGTGTGACTCTATAATTTATATTTAATAATTTATATATTTTTAAATTATTTTGTGAACCCATTAATAGTTGGACTCATTTCCCTAGGATCCCCATGGCTAAGAATAGACCCTCTTCTCCTAGGAAAGCTATGCAACATGTTAGTGTGAATCCCATCCTTGATGATGAGGTTGAGGGTGAGCTTAATACTCTTTATCGTAACATTCATTTGATGATGATATTCAAAAACTACTCCTTTCTCACACAATTCACATTCCCACTAATGTTAATAACTATGGCCTTTTCCTAGTCTCACCTGACCAAAACTTCACTCGATGTTTTCCTTGTTCTTCCATAGAAACTCATGTTGTTGTAGATTATTCTCCTTTTTTGACACACATGCTAATGTTATTATAGATCATGTGCTTGGTGACATGTTTACTTTTATAGATGAAAATAAATCTATTTCTAAAGATGTAAATGAACATGTACATGATGTTGTTTCTACTCATAGTCAAGATGAATCTCAAGCTCTATCTCATGCTTCTTATATTTCTAAAAAAATCTAATGATTTCAATAATACATATCATATTAGTGACTACCTAGCATAATTTACTCCTTAAAAAATATGACTGAGAATGATGTTGATTATGTTTCTGATCATGAGCATGTTAGTGAGGATGTTACTTCTCTCCAGACTGTTGAGTGTGAATTTTCCACCTCACTTTCTTCTACCTTTGATATTTCTCCCAATATCATTCATGATGATTCTACTCCTTCCATTAGTCCACCTCTCATTATGACTCCTGATTCTACCTCTAGTGTTCCTATAACACCTCCATGTTCTTCACCTCCTTCCACATCCACTATTCCTTCTCAAGTTCCTATGACCACTCATAATGGAAAGCTTCAACCGCTCAATGTTCCTCTTCTTTCACCCACCATTCCATCACATTATATATTATCACTCATGCATGTTGTTGGCGTTGCAATCTCAAGTCCAATCTCTCACTCTAGAAAGAAAATCCTACTATGCTTCTATTGACAATAACTCTCTTCATGAAAATCCTATTCCAAATAAAATTCATAATTCATCTTTTCCTAAGGATTTTTTCATGTCTAAATTTTAATGTTTTGTTCATTTTGTCAATCCTTATTTGCATCTTAAGCACTACCATGTAGTTATGGCTTCTTACTCTAATGATCGATTATTGGCATAGCCTTGTAGATGATGTTCTTCAATGGTATGATCATTTTCCATTTAGATCTATCAATACATATTATGATATAGAATATGTTTTTCTTAGAAGTTTTATTATTAATAATGGTCCTATAGTTACTCATGATTTTTGTCTAAATTTCATCAAGGAAAGAAAGAACCTATTCTAGATTACATCTTACGTTTCAATTCTTACATGCACCGGTTATCATTCAACGTATTGAATTATAAAAGCAATTTATATTTTGTCATGGATTGATTCATGCATTGAAATAACAATTACAATATGATACATGTGAATCATTTACACTTTTTCCTATAAATTCATTGATTTAGAACAAGATCTGATTTGTACACATGTTAAAAATCCAAAGCTTCTAATGCTTCTACTTCTTCTTCATCTAAGGATTTTTCTTCTCTTTATTCTATTGAGTGTCATCCTAGGTCTCCATCCCTCCACCTCGCAAGCATGCCCCATCTCTTACATCGCGTAAGCATCCTCCATCTCTTCCATAGCATCGGTCTCCACCCAATATTCCTTCATCTCTTACTTGTGATCCATTATAATTATCACATGCTACTAAGCCTCATGATGTTCTAATTGTTTTGTTAGATAAGTATCTAATTCTCTTACCATATAATCAAAATCATCATCCTCATTGCTTGCATCGACATTGCGATAGCCCTTATTATAATTATCACCACATTAATGGCCATCAAGACAATGAATGTTATGATTTAAATGATAAATTACAACTATAATATCAAGGTGTCATTGCATTAGGATATTGCTCTCGTGAGCAGTTTTTTTCTCCTATTCCACATAAGTGTGCTTCCACTTATGTTCATTTGTCTCCTACACATGTTTCTAAGGTCATCATTTTTCCATCACCTAAGGTTATTATCCATCTCGTGTTATCCACCTAGCTCATCCATCTCAACACCATCTCATTCATCACACAATGCTACTCCTTATTAGTTGCCTAAGCCATTGGGATTTGTGCTTCATTCAACCACATCTCCCATCATTGACACCATTACATTGGAAATTCAGTTTGGCTCTTACACTCATCATGCTACCACTTCACATGCTTCGTCATCCTATTAGAGAAGTGCCACAAATCTACTAGTTTGAAGATTACATATGTGAATTATACGAGACATGAATTATTCCAAGAAAAATAACAAGCATACAAGACTACAAATTACAAAAATACAATAGAGATAATTTTAATAACACAAAAACGGCTCCAACTCAATATGATCAAATAGAATAATGCAAGAGATGTACACATAATATGTGAATGTGTAATCTCCTCCTAGAATCATGGAAATCCCCACCTAGAATAGTGGTAACAAATAATAATAATGGTGTAGTCAAGTGGTGAATAACACATTGAATAGTTTAGTCAAGCGGTGACCAATGTGTAGTCAAGTGTACACCTAAGAAATCATATCCCATAAGTGTAGGGAAACTCCAAGTGAGATGGAATATCCCGAGCAGGATAATACAAATAAAGTGAGGAAAATAAATCCTACACTAACACTCCCCATAAGCACAACTTAGGTGGGCAGTGAAAAATGAAAGTGGGTCCCAACAACAAGGCCTGATGAGGTACCCACATATAATGCAATCTCTCATAAGATAGAGTAAAAATATAAAACCTATTGGGAAAAATTCTTCCAAAAAGAGACACATGAAGAAGTGAAGAGGCTAGAAGGCCTCCGAAGATGATAAAGTTTTGATGTAGACCACACTCCAAGAATATCTCATAGAAGAATGAACTAACTCTCAGTGAAAGGTTTGGTGAAGATGTTAGAACTCTGCTTTATGAATATTGGAAGAATATCAAATCGATGACCTACTCATGAATGAGACCCCAAATGAATGCATGTGAAAAAATTTGTGTTTGGTCCTTTGATGAAGGACTAGATTCCTTCATATCTGGATGGTTCTCTCGGTTATCAAAAAGATGACTGTAGATTTCCTTATCTAGATACCAAGATTAAAAAATACCCTAAATCCAAATAGCCTCGTAGAGTTGTGTTAACAATTTCCCTATACTTTTCCTTTGTGAATGATAGAGAAATAGCATTCTCGCTTCTTTCTTGACCAATTGATGGGACTAGAACCTAATGATAAACTTTAACATTAAGTAGACTTACGAAACTCAAGTATCGAAAACCCAATTTGAGTCTAAGTAGCCGACCAAGTCAATGTCTGAACCAACCCTATAGTGAATCCCATATTTGTGTGATCCCTAAATGTAGTGTAAAATCCTCTTAGTTGTTTTCCAATGCATCTCATGAGGTTCTTACATGTACTTGGAAACAATATCAATGACATAGGATATATCATGTTTAGTGTGAGTCAAGTAAATAAGGTTGCTAATAATTTTTTGATACACAGTAACATCAACCAAGGGTGTGGAACAATCAAACTCAAGTTTGACTCCAGATAAGAAAGGAGTTGAAGATGGATTGCAGTCAGCCATGTGAAACTAGGCCAGAAGATCAAGAGAGTACTTGGCCTATACAAGTGAAATCCCTTAATCAGACTGTGTGATCTCAATGCCAAGGAATTCGTGTAGTAGACCCAAGTCATTCATGGAGAATCTATCCTGAAGAGTTGTCTTCACTGCCAAGATAGCCGATGAAGTACTCCCAGTGATTAAAAGGTCATCAACATAAAGTACTAGTATCAGTAAATAATCATTCTACCATAATAGATATACATTGGGATATGAATGACATGAAGTAAAACCAAAAGCTAATATGAAATAATCCATCTTTTCATTACAATCCTTAGGGGCCTCTTTGATGCCATAGATAGATTTCCTAAGTATGAAAATGATTGATGAATCCTAAACAAACCTTGGTGGCTGCTCCATGAAGATATCCTCTTGTAGGTCTCCGTGAAGAAAAGAACTCTTCACATACATTTGGTGCACACTCCAATTATGTTCTATGGATAAAGCAAGTGTGAGTTTAATTGAAGTCATATGTGCTATGGGTGCAAAGGTCTTTGATTATTCTATGTTTCTACCTATGAAAAACCCTTGGCTACTAACTCGAGCCTTTTACTTATCAATGACTCCATCTGCTATAAATTTGGTCCGATATATCCATCTACATTGAACCATCTTCCTTCCCTTAATAAGTGAAGTCAAATCCTAAGTGTGGTTGCTAATTAAGTAATTATATTCCTCATGTATAACACTATCCCACTCAGGTATGCCTAATTCCTCTCGAATGTTTGTGGATCTATCATTGAAGCATATAAGGCATGTGGCCTAATATGATAATCTACCTAAGTATGTATGTCATCTTCTAGATCCCTTTCCCAAGTGCCTACACTTTGAAGTGTCTACCTAGCCCAAAGAGGGCCTAAAGTGGGTGATTCATGTGCTGAATCCTCATCCTCTGAAGTATGGATAGAAGTAGATGAGGATGAATCCTCATTACTTTACTCATTTTAAGAACTATAAAAAGTAGAAGACGTTGCCTCAGGAACCTATTATGGATGATCTAAATCCTCAGATTTCTCATGAAAACTGAGTGAAGCCAAAGTAGAGGGAGAAGTGTTAAGTAAAGAGTTATTGGGAATCTCTGAAACTTAACTCTTCTCTCAATGAAAAACTCATGAGTAGTAGGATGGATAAATATATAACACTTGATCCCCTCTGGATACCTAACAAATATGTAAGGTTTGGATTGAGGATCCATTTCCTTGCATTTATTTTTGGGAATGTGTGCCATCACTAGTGACCTGAAGACCTTAAGTGCTTAACTTCTAGTTTCCTATTGTGTCAAGATTCAAAGGGATTTATACATTTTAAAGCTTTTTGGGGAACCCGGTTCTATATGTAATAAGAGAAATTGATGGATTCTACCCAAAAATGTGGAGTCAAATATTTAGAGTGTATCAAACAGTTTTCCATCTCTTTATGGGACAATTTTTGCGTTCTTCCACATCATTATGCTAAGGAGTGTAAGGAACTATTTTTGTAGATAAATACCCTCATTGGTGAAAAAATTCTCAAATATATTGCTAACATACTCCCCCCAGTATATGTTTGAAGAACTTTGATTCTTTTCCTAGATTGATTCTTAGAAAGTTCCTTGAAGTCCCGAAAGTAATCGAACACTTCTATTTTTTTCCTAAGTAGACCCATATATATCTAGAAAATTCATTTATGAAGGTGAGAGAATAATTGGACCTATTGAAAAATGGATGGGTAAAATCCCCATGGCATCACCGTGAATCAAGTTTAAAGGTTTTGAAACTCTCCAAGATTTTCCCTTGTCAAATTTCTCTTAATGGTGTTTTCCAAGTGCACAACCTCGCAAAGTCTATTTGAGAAATGAACTCTAGGTAATCCTATAACCATGTCATGCTGATTAATTTTCTCAAGGTAATGGTAGTTAATATGACCAAACCCCTCATGCCATAATACTCTAACTCCATATGAGTGTGTGAGTAATGCAATAGGAGAAACATCGTGTTCAAAATGTGAGTAGGTATATAACCTAGTATGGTGATCTTCCCTTCACACACCTCACTGTACTTTCATTATGAAACTCCCTAACCTCAAATTGAATCTTGATTAAATAGGAATCTCTTGCCCTTCTCTATATGATTCATCTCGATACAATGATAAGAGATTAGTTAAAATTGAAGGTACAAAGTAAGAGCATTTATGAATGTTCCACCTTCGACTTCAAAAACCCTCTCCCTGAAATAGTGGCTAGAGTATCATCACCCAAAGTGATGGAGGACATGTTGCAAGGCTCTATGAAAGAAAATCAACTTGTGATGAACCCATGTGATGTGAAGCACCACATTTGATAACCCACAAAGGATTAGATGAGGATGTAACTATAACTAGTGCTTTTCCCTTATATTTCTCTTTATCTTGTTCCTTTTCCTTAGTAGATTCTTGGGTTGATGAATATGGTTTGATAGATTCAAGGAACCCTATGTTGTTGTTCTTAAGGATAAGATTGAGGTGGTCAATCTTCTTCTTCATACATTTGTGCTCATCGTTCCCAATTTTTTATCAATAGGAACACTTAACCTTTTCCTTATTAGAATTCCCATTTGAAATGGAGGTTTCAGTTATAGACTTAGAAGAGGTAGTGGATTTCTTTTCTTTCTTATTTTCTGGATCTGTACTCTTTTGCTTCTTCTCTTGGTTGCTAAAAGGATTTTTTCTCCCATTCCAAGAAATGAGGGCTTGAGGTTCAGATGGCTTAAAGGTACTCATTTGAATTAACTCAAGTCTTTCTCCTTAGTCAAATCAGCAATGAAGTCATCTAAAGATGAAAAAGACCATGTGGCTCCAAGAGCCCTCTTGGTAGCATAAAATGTAGAAATAAAGACAGAGTAGTCAAGACCTAGTTTGGAAAGCATTGAAATAATAAGTTTTTCATCCTTATTTTCTATTCCACATTCTTTTAACTACAATCATAAGGACTTGAGCTTGGTAAATAAAATCTTCTAAGGTGTCAAAGTTGTTAGGACTTAAGTTGATAAATTCCATTTCTAGCTCATGACCCCTCATAGTGTTAACTTTTCCAAATAATTTTACTAAGGTTTTCCACACCTTGTTGGGATATTTGGATGACTCTATGTGAAAAGGGAGTTTAGGAGACACTAAAAGACACAAAATACCAAATTCTTCATCACACTTATTATACCACTTAAATTTTTTACCATCTGTACTAGGATTTGGTTCTATCCCCATTGTGATACGGTACAACCCTTTACTCCTTAGTCCAATGGAGATTTTTATTTCCATTCATGGTAGTTAAAAGGTGTAAGTGGGTTAATTGAACTTATATCCATTATTGTAGAAAGAAATGTTGTGGTAGTTGTTGTAGAAAATAAAGAAATGTGTGGAAAGAAAGAAGTTTTGAACAAGAGAGGAAACACCATGTACACCCCATGTAAACTATATCAAGAAGCCCCCACAATATTGGAATTATATAACTTAGTGCATTTTACAAAATAAATAGGTCCAATGCTTTAGGAAATGAAAAATATGAACTTTTGTAAAAATGGCACTCGATATCGAGCTACAAATCAAAAGTTTTACAATAACTATTTTCTGTAAATAAGCCCTATTTTAAATGAATATGCACTAAACTTGAATGCACTTTTTTTTTACTAAAATACAATTTTATAAATAGGAGGGTTTCGATGAACCCAATGATGAGACCAAACTTGATCAAGAAGATCTTCACCATGCGGCCCTAAAATTATAGCAGATCTAAGTGTAGTAAAAAAACACTACCAATAGACTCAAAAAACAACGACTGAATCTGGATCTACAATGTATGTATGGGTTGTTGGAAACTTGGTTGCGGTGCGAAATTACTCTTGATTAGAAACATGCCATTTGCAAGTTTGAAAATGCATGCAAAGCACTACCATAGGTGAAAACACCCTTCACAAGGTATGAAAAACATGTAGATCTAGATAAATCTTCTAGGGATCCCTGCAATAATTATTTAAGGATTGCGAAAAAACAATCTCCAAAACTACATATGTACTATGCAAGCCTCGTAAACCTTAGACTATAAATAGGATATATACCCAAAAACCAGGAAATAATAATTAACTAAAATATTATATTTTATGAGTTAATCTAAATAGAAACAAAATGAAATATTAAAATGTTGAATCTAGATATTTTATTTTATTGTTTGGATGTATTGAAATAATGAAAATAAGAGGGATATGATACTAACCTAAACTTTACTTACCTCACCATGTCTTTGGAATGAAATAGGCTGATGTGTAGACTAGGAAGGATGTGACTGGGAAGCTTCGAGAATGGCAGAAGTTGAATATCTTATTGGACTAAGGTGCCTAGGAGGGTACTAGGGCACCCTGGTCTATGATCTGGGCATTGCAGTCTGCAGAAAAGCTCAAGATATGAATTTAGAAATTTCGTAAGGTATTCACAATATATTTTTCTTTATCTCACAACTTTTGTGATACCTTCATTTATGTCACTATAAATGTAATATGAAGATCCACCTACAAAACCCTATTTAAAGCATCAAATTCTAAAAATAAAAATACATATGATTAGGTCGGACTAACCCTAGCTACAGGAATGTTAGTCTTATCTAATTTTTCCCGGAGGAAAATTAGATAATGGGGGGTACCCTAGAATCGGGGATTCCTTTATGAAAAACTCGGGATATTACAAGTAAAATTTTGTGCTTTGGGGAAATTTACGGTGTCTTGGGAAATTTTGAGGTCATTTTGGGTTGATTGGTCTTGGAGGTTCATGGATTGCAAAGAATTAAAAAAATTGACCTTGAGGCCCACTTCTAGTTAATGCGAATAAATGATCAAATCAATAATTTACCTTTAGGAGATCTTATCAGGTTTCCATGACTCTCCGGTTTCAAGAAAGAGCCCAAGACAATTAAAATCATGGTGAAAATCAGTTTGGAGATCATAGTATCACCGAGCCAAATTAGCTCACCGAGCAACTCAACAAGCTAGGTTTATATGATAAGAGCTAGTTGTCTAAAGTCTTGTGTTTTTAGCTCGGGATATCTAGTTGAACATGGAGGTTTCGAGCTAATAAACATCTCAATACATCAAGTTTGAACTCAACAAGGGTGGGTTCGGGTTGTTTAGTGATCTCATGCCATGGAAGGGAATCTTGAGCAAGGCCGAGTTGTGTGATCTATCAAGTTACAATGAACTCGAGGTTGAGCTATTTTTAGGAACTCACAAGAGTTATACCCATGAGATCATATCAAGTTTTAGAATGGTGAGCTCAAGTTATGTCAACAGGGAAAGCTCTGTGTAGGGTCAAACACTAGGAACGAGTTGGAGATATTTGGCCGGATGATGATTCAAGAAGCCAAGTCACGGGGTTTCGTAGTAGGTCTTGAGTGGTGAAGAATTCAGATAGGATGAATTGGAGATTTACTTGGGGATTTGCCTAAGAAATGGCCCGAGTTGAAAGGCCAATGAGCTTGGCGAAGAAATGGTCAAGTGAGACATTGTGGGTTTAAGCTCGCGAAAGTTAGGTCGGGTAAGCTAAATTGGAAAGCATGGGGCCAAGCTAACGACACGCTCATTCATAGGAATTCGGGAGCTCAATGAATGGCTTCATAGTAATACGGGTAGTGGAGCTTGATGGAGCTAGTTTCAATGGCCATGTGAAGGAGATCACAAATGAAATAAATCACACAGCGTAGAGCCAACTCGACCCATACTAATTATCAACATCGCTCAGTTAAGAGATTGGTCATGGAAGTAATGAAATGGCTCAAGGAACCGAGCTACGCAAGGAGATGGTAAGCTCAGAAGTTGAGTTTGAATAGCTTGGTCGGTATATTGGGCGTTAGTAAAATGACATCCGAGGTCTAGAAGAGCATAAATGGAAATTCAATGTGTTCAGGATGAGTCAAGAATAGCTTGGGTCCGTTGAGGGACCATGCCAATAAGCATAGTGCAAAGTGGAGAAGCGTCAAACATGGGTATTTTCAAGCCTTTGCGGCCAATTGGAGATTCGAGGGGATTTACCAAGCTTAGCAAAACCATGACGATCGAACCCCGAGGCTCAAACTGCCAAGGATGTGAGAGATTTGGGGTGGTATGAAAAAGTGGAGAAGCGGGCATTAGGAACCAATTTTCTAAGGAAGTGTATGGAAAAATGGATTTGAAATTCTGGGATTCTCACTCCTATCCTACGGAATTTTCTGATTAAAATGCCATGCCAAACTTGAATTGGAAAAATAATGTTTGGGCTCCTAAGCCACAAGAGCCAACAAGGAGGATGTGGCATGGCATGGTGGAGATTTAGAATAGTAGAGCCAAGTATTAATCATGATGGAGTTTAGGACCAGCCAAAAATTATTTTTGCAGGATGTGTGTCATGAGTTGATTGACTGGGTCATACGGTGGGGTGTTCGTCGGAGTGGTAGTTTGTGGAAAAAATGCAATGTGCACGGCATGTCTTGAGGAAACTCGATCAACTTTCAGAAAAAGGGAGCTCATCAACACAAAATGTGGCGAGGGAATAGAATGTGAAGCGGCCAAGCCGAGATGTTCGGGCTCAACCGAGCTATTCAAATGGGTTAATGTGATGTTATGTGGAGAGTTCGAAAAGGAGCCATTAAATTGAGTTAAAGTCTTCCACGCAAATATCTCGATCAATACATATCGAGTGCTGAGATCAATCCAAGTGGCTCGTAAATCAAAGGGAAGTCATGGAAATAAGTAAAGGAGACCCGTTCAATGTGGAGTGTGGAGCTCGGTGCTAGGTAGCAACGTGGCATGAGAGGGATCACAAGGAGGAGTACCTCATGCCATTTAGGGTGAAGATGAAATGGAAAGCTCATAGTTCATTGCATAAAGATTGAAGAAGTGAGCAGTAAGCTTGGATTTTGAGCTCCATTGTAGCCATCCAAGCTAGTGGGAGTGATTTCATGCAAAGAGCATTATAGAAACTCGGTGACTGAGAGGATATCCACGCAGGGTGTCGAAATGTTAAACAACTAGCTACAAGGGATGGAATGAGTTGCAAACCTGTGTAACTATGATGCCAAGCATGGGGACCAAGGAAAATGTCTAGGGAAGGTCAAATCGAAGCAAGTAACTGTTAGATCGATGGAAATGCAAAATGGCGAGTAACTTGGCATGGTATAACAACAAGCCCAGGATGGTCACGATGAAGAAGCTATTAACGGTTTTCAAGTTGTTCATGGAGAATGGAAGGGGACATAAGCGAGTTCATGAATACATTATTTCCATGGCCGAGTCACTTGATGGAAATTATTTGTTGATAGTGGCAAGTTTTATCTTTGAAATCAACTCTGTGGCATATGAAGATGATGGATAGTCCGAGCCGAAAGTGGGGGTATCGAGCCAAGCTCAAAATTTTAACATGTATCATTAGGTGAGCCATTGGAATGGCTCGGCAAAAGGACTCGAGGGCTCATCAGAACATGTTTGTTTTAGTTCACCTCGCATGGAGTGTAGAGGAACAGGCGAGATGTTCTGCAGTAACACCAAAATGATGAGGCTTAGGAGAAGTTGGCTGTCACACAAGTCGAGATAGGTTTAGAGTTCACAGGAGCTCGCTAAAAGAGTGATCTCATGAGTGTTTTTCATGAGCTCAAACTTACGGGACAAGATAGTTAGAAACAAAGCTTGGTGGAAACATTTTGGGCTCATAGAGTGAGTCATGAGGTGATAAGGACCCAGCAGATGAATCTCATGTGGAATGAAGGCTAAGCCGACTCAATTGGCCATGACATCAAAATTAAGTGGCTCAGCATTTGGGAGATTAGGTCGAGGATCAAATAAGTGTCATAGCAGTCAAGCAATAGCTCGTTTGCTAGGTAACTCGGGTAAATCTCGACGTAGAAGCTCAGTAATTCATATAACATGATTGGTTCGACTGTGGGGATGAGTTCATAACAAGAAGTTAAGAAACCGAGTTGAGGTTCATAAGGATCGATACGGGAGCTTGGTTCTTAAACAAAAGGTGGGTGCTTGGATTCAGAATTCAAACAGGGTTGATGCCATGGAGATTGCTCGACGTGTCAGTAGAGAGGTCGGTCACCAAGGGAGGTGGCTCATTTTAGTGAGCTTGATTCATGGCTCAACTTGCAGGAGCTCTCTAAGGATAAATAATCTTGACAATGGTAACACTTCAAGATCAAGCTGAGTTGAGTCGAGTCAAAAAATGGTTTTCCATAAAGGAAGATCTCGTAGAAGACAAGCCACGGCACTAGCTAAACTATTGAACAACCTGCTCGGATCAAGAATATTATGTGTTGGGAGATCGGTTGACATGACACTTGGGATATAGTTTGGATGGTCTGAGTCGAACCCAAGTTACTTCTCGCCAATGAATATTTAAGAGCAAGGAGCTCAACGAGCGAGCTAATATGGACCAATCACTCACATGGTAAAATGATGAGCTCGCAAAACTCAGGGGCTCAACACATCCAACAAGGTGAGTTCACCAAGGCTCACCCGAACCTATATGAACTCGGTGCTTGACGAAATATGCAAATGAACTCAGTTTGTAATTGGAGCTTAGTCGATGGAGGAGCTCCACTCTAACTTGGTGAGTTGGTCCGGTGAGCCAACCATCGTGTTGGTCTTTTTGACCAGTTCTCATGAACCCCTTCAATGCAAACCAATCCTAAGGGGGGTCCACCAAAAATAGTAATTAATTTAATATTTTTATCTAAATATTTTAATAATAATATTTATTATTATTATTTAAATATTATTTTAATTAATTGAGAAGAATAAGTCAAACTGGGCATTAATGATCATGATGGAACCTTCTCAAGTGGTTCAACCAACTATAATAAATGATACATCATGTGCCTTCAATTTAGGAAGGGAATTTATGAATCTTTCTCTCCTCTCTCTCAACTTCTTCTATAAATGTAAGTTGGAAGCTCATTCCAAGGGGTTCCAATAGGTCAAACAGGTTGGATAGTTAGACATCTTAGGCAAGTGTGTGTTTTGTAAGAGTCCTCTCTCTTTGGAAAGTTGTCCTTATATGTTGAGGGAACTTTCAAGCCTCCTTTTCAATACTGTAATGGAAACCATTGCCTCTTCTGAATGTATGATGTATTGTGAAAGTTATTGAAGTAATAAAAGTGTGTGTTTTGTGACTAACCTCGGTCCTTTCATCCTTCTATACTTCTTTTGCCTTTTCTCATGCTTGCAGGTACACTGTGCAAGTTCATGTTTCTATTGCATGTTCTTAGAGCTCTGTGATTATCAAGTGGTGAAGCATTGCATGCAGTTGAGTTTTGGTTCTTGTTCACCCTTCTCAAGTTCATCCTTCTTCACTGGAAGACTGATAACTTGTTTTCCTAATCAATTTTAACAAAGGGAAAGCGTGTTTCCTAGTTTGTGGTATTCTCTACCCTCTCTAAGTTGCAGTAGGTGAATTTGACTTGTGGTGCACACACCCTATTCAAATTAACCATTCTTGAGTCTGGAAACACCCTTTATTTGGTGCATCACCCCCTAGTACAGTTTCATTTCTTGCAAATCTCTTTCCCTAAAATCCATGAAAATGTTAGCATAGGTCTAGATAACCATTTTATTGCACTAGGAGTAGTGCAACACTTAGTTTAGGAAGAGGAATTTGGTCTTATCCAGAGGTTCACCTCAATCCCAAGTCCCACAACTTGAGAGGTGATCCCATGTGTCCCAATCACACCAAACGTCCTATTCACATTCTATCCATTCAGAGGGTGCAGTGATTTAGTGACAATAGGTAGACTTACGACTAAGTGTTGAATTACATTCCAGACCCCATGTAGTTTTGTGTGCATGTGTGTGTAATTTTGTGCCTAGGGTGCCCTAGCGCCAATGACACAGAAGTAGGGGCAATAAATAGATGTAAAAATGCAAATGGTGGATGGAATAGAAATAATACAACCCTTTCCCCTATGCTTGTGTGATGTAGATGTAGAAGATGCCCAAATGCAGTCCCTTACCTTAGTAGATAGCTTCCCTTGATAGTAAGATGTCCTCCCATAATGTAGTGAGTATGTTATGTTTATATAGGGATCTCTTGTTTAAATTTTGACACTAATGACCTAAAACACCAACTACCACCTAGGGGAATGAATGGGGTAATGACAAAGACCGACCAAAGAAGAAAAATTTAGAACCACAAATTACGGAAACAAGGGCACCTAAAATCACAGACTGGGGCACCCCAAGGTGCCCTAGTGTAGGAATGGAGATGACAATCGAGAAAATTACGACACCTGAGACTCCCTAAAATATGTCCAAAACTATATAGACAACGACGACTATACAGAAAAATAACGACTTGACGGCCGACTAATTGATGAAAAGACTAAGGAATGGTCACTTGAGAATACTTTTATTACGCAAGATCCATATATAAAATAACATACTTGGTGGTATAAATTTAATAGTAAGTGCGTGATTTTGTGACTACAAAAACCAACACCAAATAACACCCAAATACTTACTAATAATGATCTCAAATGAAAAAATTGTAGAATAATAACTAGACAATCTCAATACCATCTTTGATCCGATAACATATCGAAGATGCACGACATATCTACTTTTGGTTTGAAGAATGCATAGGTGAATGATGTGAGATGTGAATTGTTCCAAGAAAAAACAATGCAAGCATACAAGACTGCAAATTACAAAAATACAAGAGAGATAATTGCAATAACACATAAATAGCTCCAACTCAATACGATCAAATAGAATAATGCAAGAGATGTACATATAGGAGGTGAATGTGTAACCTCCTCCTATAATCATGGAAATCTCCACCTAAAATAGTGGTAACAAACAACTAGAATGGTGTAGTCAAGTGGTGACTAACACTTAGAATAGTGTAGTCAAGTGGTAACCAACATGTAGTCAAGTGTACACCTAAGCAAGCATATCCCGTAAGTGTAAGGAAACTCCAAGTGAGGTGGAATATCCCAAGTAGGATAATAAAAATAAAGTGAGGAAAATAAATCCTACACTAACACATCCCTAACATGCCTTTCAACATTTCCTAGGTGATTTCTATGTGATCACCTCATTTCCCAATAACACACTCATCTTCTCGAGGTTATTATTGAGTTATTTATTATAAAATGAACCTTGCATCATTCACTATTTACATGTTATGCTTGATGCTTTATCTTTCTTGCATACACTCACAAACCATTTCCTAATGACACACTCTTATTCTATGTTTCACTCTTGATTGTCGAGGGGTATTACATTAACAAACCTCATTTTTATACACATATTGCTGGGGGGCACCGCTCTTCTACCCCCTCTTCATCATACTTACACATGAATACCTACATCATTCTACATATTTCTACTATGATTCATTCATTTTATCTCTATCACATACATCTATTCCTATCTATCACATGCCATATATAATCATTCATTTCACATCATCATCTATTTCATATCAACATAATCATTTATGCAATGTAAATAAAACATCTCAAATCAACATATGAACAACAATCATCAGCATCACACATCAATCGAACATCAACAAAATACAATACACTAATACTAGTCATCCATTTCTATATATATCGAAAAAATCATAGTTTTAAAATACAATCACCAAGGGTAAATCCCCATCCATCAACTACAACAATATACATCATAGGTCATCCTCACTATCACTATCTATAATTAGGGAGCTCTAAAGATAGATACTTCTCCACTCAATCTACGTCGTTGGTCGGCCTCTATATTTCTTAGGAAGACTTTGTTCCATAACAAGATATACTATCTCGCACTACATATCAGCCCTATAACTCCATGAATCTCATAAAAATGTCCCGAGCTAACACTCCTCCTCTTACAACATCCTCGATAACTCCATATCCACCCACACCTTGTCACACTCACTCATTTGGATAGTACATGTGATTTCTACTTTCGCCACTATCTCAAATAAATTGGCATGATTAGCTGCAATAGATCCACTTGCTCTAACATCCCACCTCCCATGAGAACATTTGGAGGTAAATTTTGCATCAGTGTGCAGATAGATGTATCAATGATCAATGACCAATAATAATTTCTTGAACTCAAGAAACAACATATTCGTCACTCTAAAAACTAAGTCACAACTTACCAATAAGCAAATAGATAATACTTACGTTTCTACTTTTGCAAATGATATAATATCGCTTTTAAGGGAAGGGACCTATCCACCTACTCTTCCTATCGGTGGCACATCCGTGGATCCATAACAATTAGAAACAATAGTACCCACCTATGATCTTCTCACCAATCGATATATGCTTGGGTACATCTTGCATCATCCACCTCTATTGGCTCTATGGCCACATCCACATCATCTATACCAGGATGTACTAATCGTGCTCTTGTGGGGCTTGGTTTTTCTCCTATCCACCTCCATGCAATAGTGGCCCTCGCCCATACATATGGCTCGGTGGCACATCTTGGGCCATACCAAAGTGATCGACACATGCTCCTCCCGAAATATCTCGACCACTCCAAGAAATTTTTCCTCTTGCTATATGGTGTGTCGAATGCACAACATCTCAACTCCATCCTTTTCCCATCCACCATAGTCTTTATATAGCCTCTATATGATATCCCCTAGTACCATACGATCAAACATATATCTATAAGTCATAGTTTCCATCCTCCTACTACAAGTTCATATCCATCTCGCTGCAAATATCTCTCGGTCTCACCCAATCCACACATGTCCCACTGAGTGGCCTCAATATCGCAATGTGCTCATAGGCCCACATATGTAACAATGTGGTGGATCCAAGTCCACCCCCATGGTCCTCTTGTGTAAATATGTATAATTCCTTGTATATATGGGCCAACATACACCTCCCCGTGTAAATCTAGTAACATGTTCCTCAATACGTTGACATATATCATGCATCTTATATAAGATACCTTCTCTCGCCACCCTCCACCGCCACTGAAGAAGAAATCACCACCGTAATGAGATTTTGAAATTATGGAACACTTGATCTTTATATTGCATCCATGATAGTATGGGTCTCTTTCTATACCCATGTCCCTCAGTAAAATACCATCCGGATGCCCTCATCTTCCTCTCGAGCATCCTCTTCTACCATCACATGTACTCTCTCACCCATAACTAGTAATCACAATATACAATTTACATCCTCTAGGGTCACAGTTATCTCCCTAATAGGAAACCAAAATGTACAAGTGTCTACACACCAGCCTCTTGCACAATGCAAAGTTGATAATGAAAATATTATGGGGTACCTCCCTTAATCTTGTTATGTTCCATAGGTCGGCACGATCTAGAATGTCCCACTCAAAGATCTCGACAACCCAAAAGTCAACTTTGTACTCAAATGTCACCATCCACAGAGCTACCTCGAGTGAATATCTCTCTACATAGCACAAATGCCAAAAAAATCTCAACATTAGCGCCTCATATAGGTTCAACAATAGTCACTCATACTACCAATATTCATAAGAACATCACAATTTCACAATACACTACCACCTAATTCTCATGGGTTATTAGCACCCAAAAGTATGTCCCTAATGCCTGGGAGAAGGTCACTAGTGCTTAAAATCGGGCACTAGTGTGCCAAAGGACATCTACGCACCTGGTCGCTACCTACCGGGTCGAAAATGCATAAAAACAGAAAATTCCAAATTTTGTAAAAATAAAAAATGGGCACATTTCAAGAAAATTTTCAAAAATGATCATACGTACCAACTTGTAATTTGGTTGCAACATCACGAACACTACCATCCTCCCGAACGTATTCACCCCTGCTTGCACCCTAATCTATGGCATCCTCGCAAAGTCATATCTCAATTTCCAACTCAATCACTATTCAAATGAAGTTACTATTAATTTTTTACTATCACTATTTATTTTGTAATTTTTAGTTTTTCATTTATTTTAGTTACCATTCACACTCATCTTTCAAACTAATATACGTCACATGGTTTTGCTCCTATCTTGAGCTCCGTTACTCCATTTTCTTCTTCATTTATGCCATTCAACTTGGATTCCCTTCTACCATCACACAATTAACATTTGATACTAGTACATTCAACTATGACAGACATATTCATCGACATATAATCCATATTCAAAACATATTCTACATCATTTTTATTTCACTTTTCCATCTTTACATCTCTACTTTCAGCTCAGTTCTCATCATTGCAACCCCTTCCCTTTTTCGAAAGGGGGGCATACAATTAAGATCACCTCACGATCCCTCTCTAGTTTCTATGTAATTAATCAAAAATATTGACACATCACCATGATGATCTTTACTCGATTCTATTCAAACAAAGGAACAAATCAATCTATTCATCATTCAAGTACATTCTATAATTTCAAATCTATTCCCCCTAATGACCTAATCTGGAGGTAACAAGCAAAAATATCTCCATGAGTATTCTCTTAAACGTAAAATTTCAAATCTCATATCATCTTTTATCACTTGAATCAATTCAATCAAGAGATACAATAAGCATACTCTACTCTTCCTCCCAAATGACCTAACATGGGAGCTACATTACTCTACTTTATTTTCTCCCAGATGACCTAACTTGGGAGCTACACTTCTATCACTTCTAGATGACCTAACTTGGAATTCATTCAACACAAAACTAATCATGGATCGGAAGGGATCAAAAATTTATATGTTTGTTTTGGTTGGACCTTTTTAGGATGTAGTTATAGGTAGATGGTAAAACTATACATATCTCCATAACACTATTCATCTGGCAGAAAGATACCCAAATCCTTTAGTTATTCAAACATACGTAATTGGGTCGAGAACTAATTACTCCTCTCCCTTTCAAATCTCCATTTGGAAACAAAATCAAAATCTCCAAATTCTCAAATCAAGCCATCAATTTCTCCAAAGTTATCATTATAATGGCTTTCTATCTCTAGTTACACCACATGGATCAACACCCTGATCCATGGTTTACCATGCTATATGTTCTTATATTATTCTTGAATTTTTGCAGTAGGGATTCTTCGTACTTCCGACAAGTATGTTCCTTACTTCCTTTACACTACTTGAATTTCATTCAGATATAACATAAAGGGGGCAATGGAGACACAAAATAATGCACATACTATTATATTACTATGTCATCAAGTATGTTGTTATATATATGGATCTTGAGTGAGAAAAGTATTCACTGGTGACACAATCCCCTATCCATCCCCTTGTTTTCATTGACTTATTTTGTATTTCTCTTATATATCTACCACTTATTTTACATCTATCACTCCCACTTTTCTTTTTGGTTAGGTGATGGGGATCCCTATCTGTGAGTATTTTCACACTGTCATCATTTCCTCCAAGACACTAGAGTTGGACTAGGTGCTTGTGTTCGATTGAACACTTCATCTCCGCTTATTTATTTCATTTATTTTGACATTTTTGGTCGGCCTTTTCAGTTATATCACCCTTATCCCAAGGTCCTATTCGACATGTCATGTTACTAGTGTCAAAATTCAAACAAGATATCCCTATATATACACAACATACATACCATTATAATGGGATAGAAATTATCAAGGGCTATCTATCTACATAATATCAAAGGGACTTCATTCTTTAGGCTAGATTTTTTTCATACACTACATAGGAAGGGAAAGTTATAAATTCCATCCACACATTTGCATTATATCTCTCTTCTATCATGATATCTTGGCATCGTTGGTGTGAGGGAAACCTAAAGACAATATTGCACCCACAAGCACATAGAACTATATAGATTATGAGATGTAGTGAAACACTCGATCATAATTTCACTTTTTCGGGTGACTATGGTCGAGTATGACTCCTCATTTTTATCTTTAATATTTGATGTGTTTTGGCATTTTGCAAGGGAATACTATTTTGTATGTTATAGGTGAATACATCGATCATCCAATGACATACAAGTGGTCAAGAGCGAAGGTTAGAGACACTTACACATCTCAATCTTTGCATAGTCATAGGTTCCTAGAGAACGTATCTAGCGCTCAGGTTCCCTGGCCCTAGTGCAAATGCCCTAGTCCATGCCATATCTCGACAACTCTATAGTTTCCTAATCGGAGTTGCAATATTCTTTCATCTTTTTCATCATTCTTCTAGAACATAACATTTTAGGATTGAGTGAATACCAGCTCAGTCACTCTTCTCTCTTTCTTACATCTAGGGTTTCTATTTTCCCTTTATTTATTTACTTGTATTGTATCATTTATTTACCATGTGTGACTCTGCAATTTAGATTAAATAATCTATATTTTGTTAAATCAATACTACATCTAATTTTTCTTCGATATTTTGACTTACTGACTCACTATCTCCATAATCCTCAATATTTTATACTCTTATAAAAATTTCAATTACCTTTACTTTGGTGCCAAATTTTGTCTACACAATAAAAAAATGGATTTTACTACGTAATTCTCACAAAAATCAGACATATTTATTAGCCTTGTCAATCTGAAACTAGTTTTTCCAATACATCATAATATATCATGTTATACTCTATGATGGATTATCTAATATCTTTCTTAATCTACTTCAAATATTTATTGGCCTATATTACACACTTTTTTATTTTAAATTTTTTATTCAAGGCATCACACACTTTATTTAGTGTCTTCCCACTTAATTTCATGAATTATATAGATTCTAGTGCCCTTCTATGCAGTGTACCTATGTATATTTCTTAGTTTTATCATTTTTCACTCCTTTTTCTCTCCATTAATTTTTTCTAATAATTATGCCACTAAAAAAGAAATTAATTATCATCCAATGATGTATTTTCTAATGGTGGAGCAAAGAAGGAATCCTCAACACCTATTATGCACAAGACTACAAGCATCCCTTTGAATATTGTAGAGAAAATGAAGAAAATAAACTTGAATGTTACCATGCGGGATGCATTTTTATCCCCTCTCAAAGGGACTTTTTGTAGGAAGCTTTTAAGTAATTGAATCCATTATATAAACCAGTGATGCAAAAGCTAGACTTTTTCATTAGATTATGCCAACCCAAGAATGAAAAGGTAAGAAGGGTCAATAAATCATCACCTTTTCCTTGTCTTATACTGATGTGAAATATTTAGTACATAACAACATGATAGGATCGGTATCAAGACTTCTGTAATTCCTAAGTAAATAATAGACACTTTCTATATTGAATATATTCTAATTTATAAAGGTACCCTACAAATAAATTGCACTACGATAAAAACATTAGGAGTCATCAAAGACCTTGATCTAACCCTCCATGTTTATACTAGTTTGACCATTACCCAAGACATATCAATTATTGACTACCTCGTTTATTTTTCCTCTACTTGTCAAGAGATTTCATAGCCAAGGTGAGTGGGTATTTTTCCTCCAATTAGTCTCACATGCTCTTAAGGACCAGGTATAGCACAAGTTTTACCATCGAATTTGAACTCATTTTATCATATCATGTCGAGTCCTATGATCCCACCCCTATTGCATAGTTCAAGAGAAATAAATAAGAAGTTTCCCCTCCTCTTTCAAAGGCTTGCCTAACCTCTTGTTAGATGAATGGGCCTAAGAGAATTATGATTTTGATTAGTATGACACAACTTAAGAGACTAGTTTGCAAACTTATTATATTCAAGAGGGGGATCTTGTTGTGCCAATGTCACTCAAGGAGGAGGGTGGTACATGAGGTTTATGGAAGAATTTTTTTGATGAATCAAAGAGAAGAAATGGGGTTGGAGTAGGTTTGGTTTTAGTTTCTCCAACAGGTAAGAAATATTTTTTTCCCATAGATTATAGTTTACGTGTTCCAACGATGTTTTAGAATATGAGGGATTGATTCATGGATTATTATTTGTTGAGAAGAGACAAATAAAATTGTTTCAAGTGTTTGGTGAAACCGATTTAGTTATCTATCAATTAAGATGGAAGTGTTCTACTAAGAATAAGTTTCTAAATGCTTATAGACATCAAGTTTGGGATCTAATGGAAATGTTTTATGTTATTAACCTACAATTGGTCTTTAAGAAGATAAAATTTTGAAGTTGATCGATAACAATTATAGGATCAAAATTTTCTCCACCAAGGACCTCATCCAAGGAATGGACAACATGTTAAGATGGTGATTAGAACATCCATTCTTGATAATGAAGTAATTTGGAAAGTATTTGAAATTTATGAGAAAATAGTCCAGTTCCTCCAAAATGGTGCAGAATTCTCATCAGAACTATAGTCAAGGATGCAAGAAGGTTATGATGATCATATTATTGAATTGAATAAAAAAAATTTACCTAAGGGAATGGTCACACTTGAATATATATTCATCCCATATGATGAGTTTAAGGGGGATAAGAATAACATGAAAACAAAGGAAGAATACTATCAAAGGGTTTTCATTGCACAAGACAAAAGCTAATACTAGACAAGATATTTAGTATGAAATAAAAACAAGAATTTATCTCCTTATGTTAGAACTATATTGATGTATTTTCATGTAGTTATGAGGGCCTAGAAGGCTTTAATCTCGATGTTGTTCAAGATACCATAGACTTAGACCGTGATGCCAATACCATTAGATAAAAGAAAAGACCTCTAAATCTTGAAATTGATCTGTTATGATAAAATAACTATCCAAGCTCATAGAACCCAAAACCATCTTTTTTCTTATCAATTACTCTTATTGGGTGCTAAAAATGGTTCCTTTTAGGAAGAAATATTGGGAATTGGGATTTTTATGGACTTTATGAACCTGAATAGAGCCTCCTAGAGGACCATTATCCTTTTCCATCCATGGAACAAATCTTAAAAATAGTAGTAGTGGTTGAGATGTTCTCTCTTTTTGATGGATATTTTGGATACAATCAAATCTTGGTCAAAGAAGAAGACTAATACAAGATTATTTTTGAAACCAAGTGGGGGAAATTTTCTTATGGAAAGATAAAAAAATTCAACCAATGATGGAGCCATTTTTCAAAGGGTCATGGACATAGCTTTCAAATGCTTCATCAAGTTCATCCTTATCTATCTTGATGACATTATAATATTTTTAAAATAAGGAGAAGATCATATGTAACATCTAGAACAAGTATTCCAAAGGTGTAGAAGGTTTGAAATCTCACTCAACGCAAAGAAGTGTATATTTATTATACCACAAGGAAAACTCCTAGGTCATGTGGTATCAAACGAGGGTTTATCTATTGCAATCATCTTTTTATCTCTTTTCCCACACATAAGAAAGCATTGCAGTATTTCATTGGAAATATTAACTTTTTGAGGATATTAATTCCTCATGTTTAGTGATTAGTTAAACATATCATGTAATGATAAAAATAATGTTTCTTTTAAGTGGAATAAGGAAATCAAATAGAGATTCATGACGATCAATTAATATATTTCTCAAGATTTACCGTCATTAACCCATATTATTAGAAATAATTCATCTTGTATACATATGGAGTAAAAAATATTGTTTCTTCTATTTTTAATCAACAAAATCATGAGGGTTTAGAGTAACTAGTTTCCTTTTTTAGCTAAACAATTAATAATTAAGACTTGAGATACGAGTCAAATGGGAAAAAAAAGTCTATCATGAGACCCCTCAAAGAATTCAAACATATGCTTTCTAACTACCATATTAAAGTGTCACCCTACTATTAGAGATTTCATCATGGGAGTTGAGATAAATGAGAAGAGGGATAGATGGGTATATTGAGGATACAAAAATTGTAAAAGGTAGAGGGTTGTTTCAACAACTTTCTATGGATGCTAGTGATGATCAAGAATCTTCTTATGTCTTAGAGGAACAAGAAAAAAAACTGGAAGAAAGTGTACCTCATGTAAATTGTTGGAAAAGTGATATGGCAAGATTCTTGTCTACCGGTGAGTATCCTTTTGGCTTGGACAAAACCAAGAGAAGGAACTTTAGGCTATAATCTATTCCTTATGCATTGGTGGATGGATTCCTCTTTAGAAAGAACCTAGATGGAGTGTTATTGAAATGTGTTGAAGAAGAACAAGTGGATAAAATTATTTTTGACCTCCATGATGTTTCTCTGGTCCTAAATTTTCTCCAAGAGCTAAAACTATGAAAATCATAAGGGTTGGGTATTTTTACCCACATTATTCACAAATTCACAAAGGTGGGTCAATTAATGCAAAGATTGTAAAATATTTACCAAGTAAGAAGAGGTTGGCAACTTTCCACTTCATCCAATCCAAGTATACCAAACCTTATCTTAATGGGGTCTTGGATTTTTTGCATGGTGAATTTCGTGCATCCAAAGTGTTGGTAATAAGTGGGTATTGACAACAACCGATTACTTCACTAGGTGGATAGAGGTTGTGGCTCTCAATGAAGCAACTAACCTAGTTAATTTATACTTTTAGAAGGTATTGTAATAAGGTTTGGATTCCCTCCAACTATGATTTCGATAATACCAAGGATTTTTTGGGTTTTAATATTTTTGATTACGATCTCAAATATGATATCTATTTAAATAATTCCTCCAAATATTACCCTCAAGGTAATGGCCTTGTTGATTCAACCAATAATAATTTGATCAGGATAATGAAAAGGACAATGGAGATGAACCAGATGAAGTGGCATACATAGATCAAGAATGCTCTTTGTGATGACATAATCACACCCAAGAGGGAAACAGTAAATTTCCCTTAGTTATTTTGTACAATAGAGAGGTTGGGATTCCATTATCTCTTGAATTACCTTAATTAGAACTAGCCCACCAATTTGAATTAGAAGGTGAAGATGAGAGAACAATTAGGATGGAAAAGTTGGCTAAGTTAGAAGAGTTGAGGAATTCGGCCATGATCAAGTTGGAATAACATCAAAAGATGACTAAGTAATGGTTTGATAAGGAATATAGAATGTAAAATTTCAAAGAGGGAGATGTGGTTTTGAAGTGGGATGTAGAAAATGGTAAACTAGGGAGACACTCCAAATATTATGAACTATGGAGTGGGTTATACATCATTACGATCAAGAAAGGTAATTCATTTTAACTATAAAATCTCAATGGAGAGATACTTTAAATTCAAATTTATGGGATTTATATTAAACCCTCTTATTAAGACAGTCTTGTTTCACCTTGTACATAGTCATTATACTTGCTCTCTTATTTTCTATTTTGTTGTTGGGGATCTGTTGGCTAGATTTTCTGCATAGCATAAAACCTAGGTAGTCATGAGATAAATCTCCCTCATTTAACCGGTGAGGCTCCCATGTCAGATTTGTTAATTTAAGTATGCTAATATCTAATTGGGGTTTTAATTTAACTACTCAGTTCATGAACCATAAGCTGAATAACTATGCAGCAAGTAAGTAATCTGTTTAAAGAAAGGAAAAGTTATAGAAGAAGATAATTACATAAACACATAGAAGAAATGGGGAAGATGTGCATCCCAATCAGTAGATGGTAGAGCTGATTGCATGCACCTAGAAGAATCCAATAGATATAAACATAGAATTCTTAAACAAAGGCAGATCTAGATCCAGATCTAAAATAACACAAAGTTTATTAAGAGATCTAAGATTAAAAGCAAGAAACACAGTACACCGTAACACAAAGTTCTCCAGAAACCTGCTCCTTTGTATTCCTTTACTCCAAGTGGCTCTTAGGGGTTTAGCAAAAAGTCTAGAACACAAGATTGTTGCTTACAAATTCTGATCCTTAACCCGGAGGTTCTTCCTCTACTTATAGAATGTAGAAGGGAAAGTAAAAATGGAAAACTCAAACTGAACTAAAACACAAACAACAAGTAAAGATGACATTTGGCAATCATCCTCCACTAACTTCTCCTTAAGCGACACATGTATCACTTAACTAATAGAAGTGTTCCACATAACTTTAAGCAATGGTTGCAAAACCAATAACTTTAAAGTTTTACAATTTCATCCAGAACATAGAAAATAGAAGAAGAAGTCATGCCAGCTGTAACATTTATGTCTTCTTTTTGTTCTTATATCGGATATACTTGTCAAACATGTGATTCAACATCTTTCCATCTGTTTTAGCCACTGCTTCCTTCTCTGTCCTAAACTGCAGCAATCCTTCATTCAACACTTTGATGCACGCTTCCACATCTTCCAAGCTCAGCCCAAACCTTGCAATATCTACCGTAGTGCCACCACCTACTAATAGAAGTCATCATGAAAGGCTTAGTAGCTTTATCAATTCTCTTTTGTACCATCGAATAGACCCTTCCAGGAATTAGGAACCTTGCTAGGAATGATCCACATGTATGAAGTAACATTCTTGTGCACTCTCTCCTCAATGAACGAAATGATATTGTCTCGGTAAGGATGATGTCCTACTCTTAAGTGCTGCATCCTCTTGAGAAAAACTGTAGATTTCCAAATGGAAAGATACCGCAAATTCTAGCTACTTCCCTTCTCGAATGATCCGTCAGTACAATTTACTCGCAACCAATACATCTCTCCCGATAGCTTGTTGATCTCTCCCAAAGTACTCAGGTTACTCTCAGCAATTGTGTTCATATCTACTATGCTTGTCACCAGTTGCTGTAGCTGATTTTCCGCATCATTCATAACCTTTAGGTGGGCTGGCACTTCTCCAAGTTGTACAGAAGCTTGACAAATAATCAAATCCTTCCATTCATCAATAACTTTTACTTGATTGCTTGCATCCTCCATTTTCTGCATAAGATGATCACTCACCTACTCTGAAATGGGTTGAATGGAAGGCTTAGTAACCTTGGCTATGATCTCACACAACTAAGATACCTGCTTCTAAAGTTCTTCTTTCTCCACCTTTTCACTGTCAAGCCTAAGGAATAGAGCATCTATCAATGTCTGCATGTCCTGCTTCAATCCTTCAGTGGTGGCTTGATCGAGGGGTACTTTGGTTACTATCACATATTCTACCGTGAGCTCATCCTCCTTCTTTCCTTCTGCCAGAATTGATATCTCAGCAAACTTCTACCTTGATTCCTCGATGATCAACCTAGAAGTTTCTTTAGCAACTTTAGGCCTTCTATCTCTTCCACCCAGATTCTGGAGTAGCTGCAAGTTGTGCTCTTCTAAGTTCATCTCCACTCTCACTTCTGGAACCAACTACGAAGCCAACCATTCCGAGAAGTTACTTCTCAAAGAATGAGAAGTCGCTGAGTGCACTACCATCTCTGCTCTACCTCCTCCCCATTAGATAGTGCCACAAAGTGTTATGGATGCCATCCTCTGAATCATCCAAGGACAAAGTTGTTTCGAACTCCGCCATCTGCAGCTTCAACATCTCCTCTGGAACAGGTCGTTGAATGGAGTGGCTGAGGAGAGAAGATGAATGTCACAGATTTAGTGCGGGCATGGAAGTATCTTGTTGCGGTGTAATAATTGGTGAAGTCTTGGGTGTTGGAGAATCCGGAGTTAAAGTCATGGTCGTAGAAGTGCTCTTCTCGTTTGATTGAGATCTTCTGTGTACTTTCAACTTCTCGGACTTTTCGCTACTTTCTCCTCCATGCTTCCACTTGAGGGAATCTCCTACGTTGAAGTTACCGTGACTTGATTCATCAATGCTTCATCAAGGAAATATCCTTTGTCGGCAAGAAACCAGTTTGAAGTATTCACCACAATAGCTCCAGATCTTTCTTCAAGTGTATGGCAGCCTCTACGTTATCCCAAGTATGGTTTTATCTCCTGCCATTTGATGGAAAGTGTCAAGTACCACATTCCCATCATCTTTAAGATCCATAGGTATACGCGCTAGTCCAAATTCGAACACTTGCTTTATCGATAGCTTCATCTGAAATCTCTCTTTCTAACCTCGTACTCACTTTTGCACTTCATCCAGAAATCTTCTAATGAAGGAACATGTGCGTACTCTTGGGAGATTGTCTTCTTGGCTACTCCAAATGGATCGAATTTCAGCCATGCAGGGAAGAACTCTTGCTCATACTCGGATAACATCTATGTCTCCATCCCCCAAGCTCTATGATTGCTATTGCAACTATAATGTGCCACAGTGATTGGGAAGAAGCCCGTAGACTTGTGCCACTTTGACTGAAGGTTGTGTAACTCCACAAGTTTCTGCTCAGCTCCGTGGTGATAAATATATCATTCGGATACCTGGGCATCTTTATTAGTTCTCCAGAAAATCCTGTAACCCTGAGGTATGTGAAATCTGCAAACTGAATGAATAGACTGCCAATCTTGGACACGGCTTCCCACGCTTCCTTGCTTACCCTGTTGGCCTTTAAGTCTTTGTCTAGCCTGCAAATGAAATCATATAATAATTCATCGTTGACCAATTTTAAATCTTTCTTGCAGAGAGTACAAGTAAGTTGTGGGTAGCATTCAAAAATGGGGTCCTTAGAAAGAACACCACATCTATCCAGCTTGGAAAAGATGCCTTGTGAAGCTGCAACATACACCAAGTAGGAAGTCATTTTGAAGCTGAAAGTACACTTCACGTTCCGGAGTTGCTCACCAATTTTGTCGCTAATAATTTCTGACCAATTGATTATGGAATCAATTTTGTTGACTTCAATGGTCCTAAAGAAAGCATACATCCATGTACAGGAAAGTGTAAGTATTTGCCTTGCCATTCATCCTGCATAGCAATTTGACCACATCATCGACCTCCTGCACCAAATTGGACCGCAGAAGAGTTCATGGGAACTTTGAAGGAGATCTAGGCTTCTTTATGTATTTGCTATTCATTATGCTCACGCAATCAGCTCTATGCTTCTCCCACCACCGCTGGCATTATGGAATCTTCAAACAATAATTGATGAACTCTGCGTCCAAACGAATTATTATCTTTCTCGTAGCATCGCGCAATGATCTGGATGAAGGATGGTAAGATCTAGTGCACTCCATAACAAACTCTTGAATCGGGCCAATTTGTGTATGGAAAGGCTGCAGCTTGGATAATTCCACTACTTTTAACCGCACACATGAGTGAAGTCTTTCCCGCTTCGGATCTATCAATCAATTTAGAAAGAGGTACCGGACCTAGATCTATGTCTCATATGTCTACAAGTTTGGAAGCGATGCATGACTCCATCATGCTTTCTTTTTCATCTCTCTTTGCCATGGCTTTGTCTATCTTTGTCTCGAATAAATATTTTTCTTCTTAATTGGCGGATTTCTTCACAATCAGTAGTGCAGATTTGAAAAATTCTTCGATTCGGAGGATATATGCAATGTTTTGGACATTGATTAAAGCTTATTTTCTTATGTAAAGCACCGTAATGAATTCTTGCAATTAATTCAAACAAAAATGGCTAACGGAGCATGAATAGTGAATTTTAATTGTAAAAATCTACACTTTTCAAGCCCGCTTGCCCCAAAAATTGATGTTTAATTTGCACATAAAGAGAGAATGAATCCTTTCAACAACAAATTTGAGCACCCGTAACACCTATGCAAACAATTATGCAGACAAAAATCAATCTCCTTCAAAGCATGCGCCAAATTTGGAATCTTTTAGCCTTGTTTCCACCTTGCTTGAGCAAAACCCTTCTTCAAATGGGGTGCACTTTTCCTCTTGGCTGCAATTCTTTACCTGTGAATTAAATAATTCACCCATATGGCAGCCAATGCTTATATAACCCTCACAATTCTATAATTAATAATCGCCCTTCCTATTCCCGGCAATTAATTAATTAAAAATCATGCTTCTCTCTTTAAAAATAGCACGTTTAAGGATAGCCATCCAATAAAATAAATTAATCCAATTTAATCCTTCACACTTCACTTCACTTAAGCTTCACAGGTGCCTTGACCATAGCCATTGAAAATAGAATTTAATCTAATGATTTAATGCCTCAAAATCATTAAATATATCCTAAATGGGGCACACTTTTTGACATGAAGGGGGTGGCCTTTAAATAAATTAAATTTAGTCAATTTAATCCATTTAATTCTATTTCTTTTATTCCCCTTTGACTTCTTGACTTTCTTCCATGCTTGGGTGCCTATTTTAGAAGGAGTAATAATTAACTAAATCCACTTAAAGGCTGCTATCATCTCACCAAAGGGGGCGCACTTTTTGCACATTATAATTCTATTTTTAAGAATTTATCACAATGGGATTCTTTACCCAAAGCAAGGCACCATGGATATCCCATGATCCACTTAAGTGATTTGACTTTGACAATGGGATTATTTACCCTGCAAGGCAGGAAATAAAATCCTATGATTTCACTTAAGTCACTTTCCTTTTATTTTATCATGGGAATTTTTACCTGCAAGTGTGCAATAAATTCCCGCCTCCCCTGACCTCTAACTTTCCCACTGCAACTTAAGTGAATTTTATATCATGGGAAAAATTACCCTGCTAAGCAGGTACAAAATTCCCACCTTGTCTGTTGCTTCCATTTTTCCCATTGCAGCTTGAATCCTTTGTTTTCCGTAAATGCGCCCAACCAGCAGGGCTTTTCCGTCACGACTTCACTTTTTCCCAATGATCCGCACTCTCGATGGCGACTTCCTCTAGGCATAACATGCGTATATGTTTTCTAGCTTCTCCAGACAAAATCGGGCTTACCGTGCAAAGGAATTGTTAATTTCATAGAAAACGAAATGGGACAACACAAAAACATAAAAAATTGCCAAAAGTCACAAATAAAGCCCAAAACTTATTCCAAGTTAAAACCCTTCTGGTACATAGGAATAATGACATGTTCAATCATAACAGAGTTAAAACAGAGCACAAATAGCCTCAAATGGGGCTCAAAATAATTAAATACAAATTTCCCGCAGACAAATCCCGATGACAAAATATAACAATTTTGGGCATCTGGGTATTTGGCGAAAAAGGCTAATATGGCTCTTTGGGAATATCTTGATGCAATACAAGAACTTTCAGGCAATAAAAACACAAAATGACCCATTATTTTAAAAGTATGAAATTTTTTTGGATAGGGTAGTCGCAGATTTCAGGATGAAATCTGGGTGACACCGAGATCCCTTGTTTTTGATAACCGATTAAGATGAGCTCCCTCAATATTTTTGGTGATATTCCTTGAATAAATGTTGTGTTCACAAGTCATTGGATTTTTTTGCATTTCCTACTATCTAAAAGAGCCAAGACAAGATTTATAGAGGATATCAAGCATGCATGTTGGTGAAAATAAGGTTTCTTCATATGATATAGGGTCAAGTGGTCTTGTTTTTAAGTGAGGACCTTGAGATCATCAAAACCAAATGCAGAGCCAAACGTGGAAATAGATGTGTTTGTTAAAGAGGAAGTAGAGTTAATAGTTAGTTTGTAAGAAGGGATTTTTGGTGAGTTTCAAAGATTCAAGACCAATTTTCAAGTTATGTTTTGGCTCCATGCCCAATGGGTACAAAAGAATACTAGTTTCTTACACCTAGTAGGAAATCATCTCCCTAGAGGTCATCAAAATGTTGTCAAATTAGAACTTGTTCTTCATTTGAAAAACTTTCTTCAAATTTTAGACTTATGTGGCCTCAAATTATTCCAAAATTGCTTATCTTGTTGCCTCCTAAATATTACAAGAAAATTAAAGAGGAATTACCTATTTTGGTATTATTTGGGCCTTGGAATAAAATCCACGCAACACTTGAAAATATGCATTACACTAAAAAGATTGTGGCATCCTGAAATTCACGAAATCCTAAAATTTCATGACATCCTTAAAATCTGTGGAACCCTAAAATTTTGGAGAATCCTAAAAATACACACAACACTTGAAAAAACCATGTTACATGTTTGAAGATTCCATGGCATCCTGAAAGTCATGACATCCTAATATTCTGTGAAATCCAAAAAATCAAGAATCTTAAAAATATGTGTAACACTTTAAAATGTCATATTACATTTGAAAATTCTTTGGCATCTTTGAAATCCGTAGCGTCCTAAAATTCCATAAAGATCTGAAAAATTGCGGAATCCTAAAATTCTACAAAAATCCTAAACTCCACACTACACTAAAAATTATGTGGCATCCTTGAAATCTACAAAGACATCATAAAATTATGTGACATCCTTAAAATATGTGGCATCCTAAAATTTCATGGCATCCTAAAAATTTATGGCATCCTAATATTTTATGGCATCATAAAATTCTGCATAAGACTAAAAATCTACACAACACTTAAAAAATGACACAAAAGGGAAAGGAAAGCCATAAAACAAAAAAAGGGGGAGAGTCCGAGATCAAATGAAGAGTTGAAATGTAGCAAGGAGAGACCTTGAGGTTATATTTGACATCCTCGTAGCCGTAAATTTTTAGAATGACATGGAAACCTTCAAATGCTCATATCTTTTGATCCATATCACTAAATAATAAAAATTTGGTACCATTGGAAATTTCTTGAGGAGTAATACATGTTAAAATAAGTTTTCAGTCATGATAAAGTGTAATTTTAGGCCTAAAATGTGGGCAAAATTACCACAACTATTTTTAGATATAAGTTTTGAAACATGTTTTGGGTCTCAATTTTTTTGGTTCGTGTCTTTTGATTCAAAGGTCCATTTCACTTACACGTGGTATTCTTGAAAATGGAAATAAAGGAGAATCATTTTAGGAACCATTTATAGAGAATGATTGAGATTTCAAGGAAAAGTTAGTGACAAAATTTGGGCTCTTATTAGTTTGTTTTCTCAATCAAATGATGCTCAAACTAAATGTAAATGTTTGAGAAACTCCAACAACTAACATTAAACCTTGTCTTATGTGGCCCTCATTTCTTAGATGATTTGGATTTTCATTTTTCATAATCCAAGAAATCTTTGGCACCCATGCTTGGTCTGCACACTTGAATGTTGATTGGTCCTTGGTGGTTGAAGAAGTGGGTGATCTTCTTGATTTTAATTTCCTCTCTCCTCTCTTCTTCTTCTATAAATGTAACTCAATTTTAATGAAAAAGGATTCTCTCCTAAATATAAGGTTATGCTTCCCTTTTTGTAGCAAAGAATTCTAAGTTTCAAACTTTTGTGTTGGTCTTGTGCAATGCATTAAGTACCTTCTCCTTAATATAATAGATTTTACATACTCCAATCAATGATATATTGTTATTGTGGCTCTCCTTCTACTCTTTAACTTGTGTTATTATGTTATTTCCTTCCTGTCCTCTTATGGTATGATGTATGTGAGCTATATTTTCATCATTCCAATCCTATATGTAATTTATGAAGAGAATCATAGTTTAATAAAATGTAGAGCTGAATATGGATTGTTTATTCCCTCTTGGTCTGCGGCATTTATCCCTCTTAATATTCATCTCAAAGAGACAAACCAAATTTAGTCCGGTGTATCACCTAGTTTCCATTTAGTATTTAATCTTTATAACCCCGTTTAATATGAAATTCTTATATTAGAACTAGTTAGTAGTTTATCATATTCTTGGTTATATTAGTTACATTGGACTAGAGTGGAAGTAAATAACCTTTTCCCTTGGATACGGCCTTAAAGGAGCCATTATCCCACACTTTGAAGGTCACTCAATGTTTTACCGAGGTTTCGAACTTAGCTTTAGCAAGGGTGTAACCTCAAGTGACAATATGAACAAATTTATGAGGTTTTTTTGTATCTATTTGTACAAGTCGTTCCTTAGTCTTATAACACATCTCTCAAACATACCCTTTTTGCATCATAAATTCAATACAAGATATCTTTATCATCAATTTAATAATCTATGGAAAACTAGAATTAGAACACAAATAACTCCAATCTTCCTAAATGTCCCATACCATCTATACACATTAATGCTAGGAGGATCTCAATCATAGTTTTTTCGTCCCCAAACAACACAAATAAAACTATGATTATCATGTAACTAATCATACCCTCCTTAAGTTTCCCATACCACCTAAGGAAATCATTATTACAATAATCATATCCTTATTTTGCTATCACACACAAGGAAATATAAATGTTTGTAATAGTTTTGTATAAATGGTTTGAGTAAACCCATTCATGTTTTTTTATAACATTTATATAGGGCTTATAATAATTTCAATCAATATATAATCAATATCTCATTTTTGGTTAATATTAAATACAAAAATGACATACTATCACCTAAACAACACAATTGCATTATTCATATCATAACTTGTTTATTAATATTCACATTCAATATTACAATAAAATTATAATGCATGATAAGACTCTTTATAGATCACCTATTTTTCTAGGTTGATGAGTCGTAGTTTTCATCTTTACTAGACCCTATAGGTCTTTTACCATGTGATCCATATTTATTATCATAATATGGATGTATTTTTATGTTTAGTATTTTATCATGTATGGTAGCTCTGTGATTTATATTATTATCTCATTTGTATCATACTCTATGTCTATATACATTATTGTTCCCTATCTCTAAAATCATGTTGGTTTCCAATAATGACCATTTATCTCTTGGTTCAAAATATATCTTGTAAATAAATAAATATAAATTATACCTCATTGTGGTCGTATTTAAATAGTTAACCTATTAGTTCACATATTAAATTTATCTCGTTCGATGGTTTAATTTATAATCACCTTTATGTTCAATGAAGGCATTTGTTTCATTGTTTAATCTTTTTGGATCCAAAAGAGGTAGGATTTATAAGATGCCACCATATAAAATATCACCATGTTCACCTATTAAATTTATCTCGTTCCAAGGTTTAATTTATAATCACCTTTATGAAGGCATTATTCTACTTACTTAATCCCTTTTGGATCCAAAATAGGTAGGATAAATACAAGATGTCACCATATAAAATATAGCCATATTTAACCTATATGGAGAATATACCCATTTACAAGATACCACCATATAAAATATATCCATATTTAACCTATATGGATAATATCTCCATATCGTACAAAATAATCATATTGTAATGGGTTTCAAACCCTTTATATGTTTATCCACAACCTAGAGCCTCATCCAATAGCAATCACATGATGGAAGTGTGATGTGAATGTTGAAAGGGATGTGTTGGAAGAAATATTTGTGGAAAAGGGAAGGAAAATAAGAAGCAGTAGTTGTGTTGGTTAAGGTATTTGATTTGTCAGTTATATGGAGGAAGAGAGAGTGGAATAGAAGTTAAAATTAGTACGATGTGTGGTGGTGTATTGTGTGGTAATGTTAGAGAGGAGTAACTATTTATGGTGATTGTTTAAAGGAAAGTACTTGAAATGTGATTGAAGAGAATGGGAAAAAATCAATAGTCCTATTGATGTCATCTATCAACAGGCATCGATTCAAGGATTGCAATTGGATGGTATTCAATTTGTTAGATAAGACAAAGACATGAATGAAAAGTTAGAAATAAGGTGGTAATTAAATACCTACATGTCCCACACCTATTCCATGGCTGGAATAGTTCTTACCAAAATAATATTTGTTATTTTGCTTCACATTATTGTCTTCATCTCACTTGCATCATTCATGTGAGTGCAAGTTGTGATTAAAGAGTCAAAATAGAAAATGTGGGAAATTCAATAGGTTACTTAGTTCAAAACCCAACCACAATGCTTGCTCCTTGGTTTCCCCTTTCAATTGTAAGGTTGAGTAAATGTAGGAAAGCAAGAAATGTGCAAACAACCATCTCTGAATAAAACTTATGATTCTTGTCCCCAGTTGACAGGTGAATGTGAAAACATGGTATTGGGTGGTCATGAGCCTCCTCCATAATGTAATGTATACAGTAACAAAGTTAGTTAGAAATTAAACTTCCAAAGTCGATGTTTATGGAATTAGTGGCATCATCTAAAGCCATCGATACTCCTAATGGTGCCATCCATCTACAAGCATCGATGTTAAGGATGAAGAATGGGTGGGCTTCAATTTGTTAGATAAGAAAAATACATGAATGGAAAGTTAGAAAAAGATTGGAATTAAATACGTACATGTCCGACACCTATTCCATGGGTGAAATCATTCTTACCAAGATAAATTTTATTATATATAGCTAGCAGGATAACGATAAGGGTTTTTATCAACAACATTTCTACTATTGAAAAAAATCATAAAAATATACTAGCATCAATGATACAACAACAAGAGTCGGGATCATACCTAGGGGAATTTGTGAAATAGATTAGCTCTTAGTCCTTGGTAACTAAGGCTAATAAATATGTGTAAGCTCCATATTGGGAAAAAAAGACCTTGTTTATAAAAATATTTATGTTTACTTTTGTATATATATGAATTTAGGAATTGGATTTTTTTTAAGGATAAGATATGTGAAAAATACATTATTTTAAAACCATGAAAGGGGTTTAATATATAATTTGTTAGTGGTTGTGATTGTATGACTCTCTCTCCACTAAATACTAATACACGTAGGTAATTTTCATGCAATTTTTTTGCCAAAAAAAGTTGTCGACAAGGTTTAGTCAACAAAATATAGAAATCATAAATCAGATGCAAAAAAATGGTGTGATGTGAAAACCGAAGGGGATGGGTTGAAGAAGTGAAAATTGAGGGAGAAAAACACTACACGAGGAAGAGGGGAAACAAAGAAGGTGTTTGAGGGAGGAGAAGTTAAAGGATGGGGAAATGTTGGGGGGCATATGTGAACACTATTTTTGGCAATTGTTTAAATTGGAGAAAAGGGGGGTGGAGCAAGTTATTGTCAACAATGGCATCCCTTGTGATTTGAGGGTAGTTAGAACACATTTCAATTTAAGGGAATTATCTTCTTTGTGTCTTGATACATTTTAGAGATAGGGACACGTGGAGTGGACTCATCATCCCAAGTCAAGTCATTACAGTTGTTGAATTTGATAACCACAAAACATAAAGGGCCAATCATGTGGTTTTGTGTCATCTTTATAGACCATTATTTTATGTCATTCTCCATGCTCTCCTAGGAAATAATAGGTATCATTTGTAATATTTTTCCTTGTGGATTTGTAGCCAAGACTTTATCCTTAACATTCCAGGTTCTTAACACCGGATAAATTTGAAGTATTATCATATGTATCTATATTAGGAAAGGTTTTCACAAAGTGGATACTCTTACATATAATTAACCACAACTATAAATTTTATCACCAAGGTTTGAACACATGACCTAATACTACTCTTATCACGATTACCCTGCCATTTTTTGAAAATATATGAAAACACTAATCATTCTTTGAGTGGAATTCATTGGTGTATTACATGGAGAGGTGGGTTGGTTGGTCACATTGAAAATTTTCCATCGTCATCGTTTGTAGATAGGGAACTTGCATATATTTGACTCCCAAACTAAGCATGTCTTAGATATAGAAACTATATCTTAAGGGTTCCTTCTATCATCGATTTCATGCACATTTTTAGTTGGGTTTTTATTTAGTGATTAAGGTAGAAACTATGGTTTCCCATTTAGTTGATTGGTTTGAAAATTATAATTTAGTTTATTTATCATGGAAATTTATATTAATGGTGCAATCCTTCATAGATCATTTGTTTCCTAGTCCATTGCTGAGGCATGATACAAAAACTCTATGTTACAATTATTTCCTTATTGTTAATTTCATGCACATTTTAATTAATTTTTATTTATTGATAAAGGTAGAAATTATGGTTTCCTTCATCAACAGTATTAACAACATTTTCTCGTGAATGACCACCAAAAAAAACTTTGTTGATCCATTTATCCTACTCGATCATGTATTTCCCCAATGCATGTTAGACACAACCATTGAAAATCATGTCTAGAAATGATTATCGACATAATTAATGTTTGAGGCATTGTAAAAAGAAAAAAATGTGCTCTTGGGTCCTCCTTCAATGCTTTATCTCATCCAAGATTATAAATAGGGAATGCTTTAGTTTGAAGATTATAATTCAATCAATCGGTTGGAAGATTATAATTTGGTTTATTTATCATGGCACTTAATATCAATGGTGCAAGTCTTCATAGATCATTTGTTGTCTAACCCATTTCTAAGGCATGAAAAGACATCTGTAATGAAATACAATAAAATGTTCACTACTCATGAGAGCATAACACTCATAATCTTGATAAAAATGATGGATTGGAAATTTTCATGAAAGATGAAATGTTTGGAATTTTTTAAAAGTAAATTCTTTTTTGCATCCCCAAAATTCATGGGAGAAATTGTGCATACATGAGGAAAATTGGATTATCTTTAATGAAGGTGAATTTTAGATTAACAAAAGTTATATGTGCAATTATAAAGTGTAAAAAAAGTGAAGAGAGGTCGTTTAGGTGGTGATAAAGAAAAGGAGACATGAGCCCGATGGTGAATGAGATATTTGTAGTGGATTTGAAGAAGATGCAACTAATACATTACCTTTACATATGTTTTGTAAGCATTGAAGGATTTAAATCCACAAACCCTATGCTCAAATGGTAGTGGAAATAGTCACTAATGAGGTTGAATTAGTGGTGTGTGAGTGATGTGGGTTGAAGGAGGGATGCACACCCACTTACATAGCTCACATACGTGACTGGTTCTATGGATGTTGGGTTTGTGGGCTACATACTGAAGCTATAAAAGTGGAGATGTGCAGGGCTAACATAATTATCGGTATGAAGGACACACTATAGACACATATAAGTTTTTGTATGTAGTTTAGGTTTGATGTAAATGCTAACAATAAAATAATGTTCGACAAGCCACATGCAGGGATGTGAAAACAATAAAAGAGGAGATGTGTAGGGCCAACATAATTATTGGTATGAAGGATGCACTACACACACACACACATACACAATTTTTTTGTATGTAGTTTAGATCCGATGTAAATGCTAACAATAAAAATAATGTTTACTAAGCCACATGCAGGGATGTGAAAAGAATATACATCAATGACCAAATAGATATGTGTAGTTGAGCTCTCTCCCACCTGTCAAATTTAGCCACCTTCACTCTAGTTTGGAAACTTTATGTAATTGGATTAAAAACCTTGTTTACGCAATTATAAGAGACATTAATTTAATAAAAATTTAAACAACTCAACCAAGGGCCAAGAAATCCCCCATCATACTTTATAGTTAACAATCTCAAGTTAAATTTTCCTTTTCACACAAAGATTTGATGGTTGTTTACAATTTTTTCATGATGTTAATTGTAAAACACTTGCAAATTTTCAAATAAAAATCACATGTTACTTGAATATTTAAAATATGACTGCCATATTTTATATAAAATTTATATACATAAATAAATAAACACATATATTAAAAACTTAAATAAACACATAATAATCTTATATATATTATTAGTGTATAAATAACACTAATTCATAATGTAAGAACCCAAGTATAACCTAAAAGGACACAAAACTAGTTTTTCTCTAGCACTAATGAGAATCGAACCCTATCTCTTTGACATTCAACAAAATTAAATGCTCGCTAGCAATAAATACACAAGAATTAAACAATGTTATAGATCCATACTTGTGCATTCTAATTTACTTGAAAATTAAATTTACATAGCAGAAAAGTAATTAAATTACCTCAATATTTCATCCCAAAGAGGGCCTTTGTGTGTGGCTTCACAAAACTTGGAATTCATCTCAATCTAATCTTCAATAGTGTAAGGGTCTAATGTCTTGGCCAATGTTTATTTATGATGACACCTTCTATCCCTTTTGTTGAAACCATTTTCGGTATCATAAAGATACCTCAAAACACCAATAATACTAACAGATTGTGGCTTTCTCGTAATCCCTGGTGGTGATATCATCCACTTTAGCAAAAACAAAACAAAAAATAAATATGAATGCACCATCAATTCTATTCCACTTTTTCTTATCCTCATTCTTTGTTTCTTCTCCTCCCAACGTATCTTTTCTTTTGTTCTACTCCCTTTATCTCTGTCATCTTCCTATGTACGCATAGATTGTTATTGCTATTTTTATTTTCACATCAACTGACGTGCCTCATTGCGAGTGTGTTTCAAGTTTCAGCATGGCCACATGCATTTGGATCGGTAGGATTGAGGTGATGAGACAGAAATTTGAAACCTTGAAGATCAATTGTTGGTCATTTTCATTTTTGTCTGGTGACAAATCTGGCGTAGAAGGTAAGCCCCTGGCTCTATGATCTAAACAAATACCATGGGATAGTGTGTTGTGTCTGTAGTGCCCACTTCCCTTTGACACCTTTTGATATTGATCTTGATATTGTTGATTACATTATGGACATTATTATGGTTTTGATTTAGTACGATGTTAGATGTTGGACCATGGATTATTGTTGATCTGATTTAGTTATGATGCATGATGATTATTAGAGACACTTCATATGTGGATGATGATATACTATTTGACATGGATATATTATGAATGTTGTTCGGACATGTGATGTCTGGATATTGTGAGTAGACCTAGAAAATGTATATTATACTATGATGATATAATTGTTGATATAAATTGTAAGTGATATTGTTGATTGCCTTGATGTTGTTTTGATTCATATGTATAGATGAGTTTGTGATTATATTTATATCATGTTGGATGTTCTGATATGGCCACGAGGTTGAAGGAGGTAATTTTTTTTTGCAGGTTAGACTATCACAATAAACATTGGGGGATTAGAGACCAACCACATTGGAATTCTAGATGAATTCAACAAGGTCACCATGGCAACATGTTTTTGTGTGTGTGATATTTTTGTTAGAGATTCCCATGGGGGATTACCTTTGAATGTGACCAAGGGGATTTATGTATTTATTAATGTGGTTTCTTTTATTAATGTTTGCATGTGTTTATTTTGTGGTGTTTTTATCCTTTTTCATTAGTTATTAAATGCAAAGTGTTAATTTTGTGAATAATCATGTTGTTAAAGTAAATAAATCAATATGTCATAAGAAAGTAATTCGTGAAGTGGTTGGATTTTGTATGAAATGTTGTAAGTATGTGTAAGTTTACTTATGAGTGTGAAATACCCCACCTTCTTGGAAAGTAGAATTTGTCCTTGGAGGCTTGTGGGACAAGTAAAACTTGTCCCATACCTCTTAACTTTATTTAGCAACCATACCTATGGTTGGAGGGTTGAATTTATACCTTCTTTATGCATTTTGATATGACTAATTGTAAGTTTTAATTGTATTCTTCATACATTTTATTAAATTTAGTCCTTATGGGGTGTGGGCTTTTGGGAGTGTGTAAGTTTATTGTCATATTATTCACCCACCTCTTTATTGTGCATTGGAGAATGAATTTGAATTTTGTGTTGGAGTTGAGGATGTGTGATGTGGCATCCAACATAGATCCACCTCATCCTCTTCTCTTCCCTCTTTTATAAAATTAGAACTTTGTGCTTTGTTTTGGGTTGTTGACCATTTTTATACTTCCTTTTGGGAAAAATTTTGTTGTGTGGAGCTCTTGTTTTTAAAAGGAGATTGGAGACCTTTGCATGCTTGTTGGTTGTTATTTTTGGACTATATTTTGGCATTAGAAAACTTTTTGTTTTGGAACTTAGACAACTCCATGGAGAGGTAAGATCTTGGCTCTTGAAATACTCTTTTTCTTTATGAATGTACATGTTATTGTGTGAATGTTTTAGCATGTTTGTGGGTTGTTTGGGTAGACTTCCTAGGAATGGTGTAGGAGAAGGCTATGGGGAATCCATGTGGGGGGGCATAAGGGAATGCCAGTGGCATCAGAATTCTTGTGGAGGGAGTTGGGATTGGGTTTCTACCTTGGAAAAGAAATGGCATTGCATTTCTTACTTTGTGGGGGGGCATAAGGAGGGATTATGGGGGCATAAGGATATATGGGAGATGTTTTATATTGGCGGTTTGTTATAGGTGGATACCCAATTCCCATTGGGAGGCATAAGCAACTTCCCCATAGTTCCTTGCTCCTTTGGCTTGCTTGATGGAGCCTTAGTCTTGTTTGTATGTTTTAATGTAGTTGTAAACTACATTTTGTTTTGAACTGTGTTTAAAATGTGAAAATGTTGCATGTGTGTTGTGGAAGCCTTGTTGTCATGGGTTGAATCACATCTTTTATTGCATTATGGTTGGGGCTCAGGGGCCAATGAAGAAGGATGGCTTCTCCTCTTCATTGGATGTCTTGGTTGGGTGGAGAGTGTTGCCTTTCCCCTGCCTTTGTTGTGATCCAAAAGGAGAAATTTATGTTGTTGTTCTGGAGCAGAGGAGAAAGACATTTGACAGTTCCATGTGAAATGAAATCTCATTGTAACCTTTCCCACCTTGAAGTGGATGATCTATATATTATTTTTAATGGAAAGATACTTTGTATTAAGCTATGAAAGTTATGTATTCCAAGTTGTGAAAGAGATATACTCTGTTTTGATCATCTGAAAGAAAGAAATTGGAAATTTGTTATTTGCATTCAAGGAATTGAAAGATGTAAAGTTGTATTGTTTTTTTAATCAATAAAGGATTGCAATAATTTTCTTCAATTTTCATTGTTGCATTGAAATTGATCATCAATTTGTGATTTGAAACCTCTATTTGGAAAATTTGAAAGAGAGAAATGCATATGAAGGAATGGTAATATTCTGTATTTTGAAATACGTTAAAAATTAGAAATTAGACTTTGTATTTTGGCTCTTAAATGGCTTGATTAAATCACTTCAATGTATTAGACTGGAATGGAAATGAATCTCCATACTTGGAAGATGAAAAATGATAAATAAATCCTTTAGAAATTGATCTCTGTTTGTATTTCATCCTCACAAATAATTTATCTAAAATGGACAAGTTTGAACCTACAATTCAATAAATAAAAATAAAACATTAAAATTGAACATGCTATGATGTAAATGAATTCAATTTGGGCTAAAACACTTAAGGAAATATTTCAGACCTTGTAAAATCGGGCTCAATCCATTTGCAGTCCCTTTTGTTGTTAAAATTTGTAAAATTGATTTACAACTCAATCAAACCAATCAAATCTGGTTTTCCATCCTAAAACCATCCTATAACAATCCTCCATTTCTGTTGGGCATGATGAGTGAAGGAAAGAATCAAATTTTGAACAAATCCTTTAAGTCAAAATTTACCAGTTCGCACTATATAAGCCTGCAGGATGTTTGCTTATAATTGACCCCTTGAAATTTATGAAAACTAAACATTAATGAGATTTTGTAAAGAGGAAATTGAGATATTTCCAAAAAGTCCTCATTTTCCCCAAACTGAGCTTTCTATCAAAAGTTATGGCCTTTTGAAGTTTTACTTCATTTTGGCTTCAAAAATTAATCTAATCTGTCAAAAGAAATTTTGGAAAAAAATTCTCTGCAGACCTACCATCCCGCTTTTTTTTTCCTTTGTCACTTTTCACGGGATGAAAATTTGAACTTCACTTTTTTTAAAAATAATTGGGAAAATTTTCCAACTTTTCCCTGCCGCTCCGCTGTCCCACAACTAATCAGAAGCTACCACGTGGCCTTGCAAGGCAACAAAAAGGCGCGGAATCCGTTTTGACCTTAGTGTTTTTTTTTTTAAATGGGAAATTTTTCTAATTTTCCTCTCCTGCAACCAATGGTAGGCTGACACATGGCAGCCTTAGGCATCGGCGGAGGTGCAAAACGTTTTGTAACTTTGAACTTTTCCCCCTTAAAAACTTAAAACCAAAAAGTGCTCCGACAGACCGATGACTAGCAGAAAATAAAATCATGACACGTGGCGAGAACTTGGGAGCAGCGGAGGCACGTGTGGATTTTAACCCTTTGCATTTTTAAACTCTAAAGTCAAAAATTCAAATGTGTCCCCGCAAGTCTGTTTTCTCCGCACCAATCAGAGCTTGACACATGTCCTCTTCTGGCCCACGGGTGCGTGGAGGCAAATTGTAATTTTTCCCCAAAAAGGAAAAAAATGCCAAAACTCTTCCTTGCCAACCCGTGCAAGGGAAAATTTTCTCCCCTAGGCCCGTAGGCTGGCCTTGGGGAAAATTTTCACCCTAAGTCCTGTCGGCCCGTAACTTGAAAAATATGAGGAGTTAGGAGGACTTCTTTATATCAATGGAAAGGTGAGGAAATTTCCTATCCAATGGGAGTGATTTAGGGAAATTTTGAATGCATTAAGTATTGGAAAAATCAAGTTGAAACTTTAATCCGGATAGAGGATGGGTATGGTGAGGAATTTTTCCCTCTGAACCTAATTGAAACTTCTAACCCTAAGTTTTAGACCTTGTGACCTCTAATAATTATTAATAAAAGAAAAGTATACTCTAGTAGATTATAATTGTTCGAAAACTGTTAGTGACAATTGTTGTCTTGTAACATGGTTGTAGATTCTTTTAATAAAAAAATTATTCCATAATTTTTCCTAACTAATCCTAGGTTGTTCTTGGATCTCAAGTGGGTTGTTTTAATGGGCATTACACTTAGTATTAGAGCAGTGGTTCAAAATATTGGACCATTGGGCACACTAGAAAATTGGAGACATGAAACTTAAACCTAGCACACTTTTAAATCTATAAAACAACTTAGTTTAGAAATTTCATATTCTAGTAAATATGGGAATTGAATAAAAATTAGAAAAATGAACTCACTCTCACCTTGGTCCGTGTAGGAGGTACAGACGGGACGAGGGGAATTATCACATAGACTTAGACTTACCACCACCAGTTCATGTTGAAGAAAGTAGCCATCCTACCCCAGATTTTGCAAACTCTTCAGGATGTTAATGCCACTCTACGCAGAGGATCAATAAGAGGACATGCGGCTGCGGACATGATAGAGTCCCTTCCATTGAGGGTCAGGTATCTCCTCAACCCAGTGAGAAGCATGGAGGAGAGAAATCCCATGCAGAGTTAGTAAAGGTAGAGTCACCATAGAGGAGAAAGGGTGACCAAGTTTTAGAGCATAGAGAGAGGTCTCGGAGCCCTAGGCTTAGGGATGAGCAGCCAGAGTGACCTAGAGGACATCAGACCACAGATACAGATCACATCAAGGAGATCCTGAAGCTTTGACCATCACATTATTGTAGTGATATAGGTGGATTTTAGGCAGAGGCATGGTTAGTGAGCTTTAGTGGATGCTTCAAGCTCTGTCCTTGTTCTAGCAACACAAAAGCTCATGTTGCGATCCATCTACTGACGGATGGAGCTTGTGTCTAGTGGAGGACAGAGGAGCAGAAGCTCCATGTTGATTATGAGATAGTTACCTAGGAACTATTTGAGGAGAGGTTCAAGAGTAGATATTTGTCACAAAGGTTCATACAATAGCGGATAGATGAGTTTCATGACCTCGATAAGCATCACTTACCATGATTGAGTATGAGATTATATTTCTGGATCTACTCCAGTATGTTGAGTACATGTAGGATGAGTAGGTGCGGATCCACAAGTTCATCCGGGGCCTGAACCTAGACATCATAGGTGTGGTTCAGATCCACTACCCACAGAATTTAGCAGAGGCCATTGAGAAGGCCTACATAGCAGAGGAGACTCAAGGGAAGACCTAGAAGGCTAGAGATGGAGCTGGAGCCACATACAGTAGATGCGGGATAGTAGATCGAGGGGGTCAGATCCTCCTCCTTGGGGTGGCCAGAGTTCTTCATAGTCATCATTTAGACCCCAATAAAGCAACAATAGTCGCACCCACCTTATAGACCTCCACAGAGAGTTGATGCATAAAGAGGTCGCAGAGTATGGGGCCTCCTCCTAGGGGTCCCATTAGGACACAGGGTGGACCTAGAGCTCGGGCGGGATCTCACCTAGCATAGGCCACAAAAGACCACTACTAGATCATCAGGATCCATAACACAAACTTCCAGAGCACCTACTAGAGGTGCTACTCATTGGAGAGGATCAGGTGGTTGTTTTGGTTGTGGAGTTGTAAGACATTTTTAGAGAGACTTCCCTCAGAACCCTAACAAGGGTAAGACACATATCTCGAGTCATTCTTTGGTGACATGGGATGCAACCAAAAATTTATGTAGAGGTTGAGAACTATCAAGTGAGCATCAGAGTACAGTCATTGAGACTACAGGTAGCATTGGGGGTATTCCTACCTCTATATTGTTTGATTATGGTTTTTTTACTCTTTCATTGTACCATATTTAGTATAGCGATGTGCTAGTGAGTGAGTTAGGAAAGGTCTTTATTGGGATGTTGAGATGGATTCTAGAGCTAAGATCTCTGTAAACTCCTTAGTTAAGGAGTGTGTAGTGGATTTGGGATCTTTCACCACTACCTCAGATCTTTGTATCCTTCCTTTGGGCTCATATGGAGTCATTTTGGGTATGGATTGGTTATCTACACACATGGCCAGGATGGATTATTACCACAAGACTATATCTTGTGTAGATGATCTGGGAGTGGAGTCGATGATTTCAGGGTTGAGGAGACCCATTTCTATTTGCACTATCTCCACTATGTAGCTTAAGTGGTGTTTACGATGGGGTTCCAAGATGTATGATGTTACGATAAAGGATGAGATCAAAGGATGGGTCTAGTGGACCATCGCTAGACAATCACCCAGTTTTGAGAGAGTTTGTTGATGTCTTTCCAAGGGATCTACAGGGTTACCACCCCCACCTGAGATTGATTTTCATATAGATCTAGTTCGGGAGAAGAGCCTATCTCACGAGCACCTTATCGGATGACCACCCCTGCGAACTCGTGAGATCAAGTTAAAACTTGAGGGAATTTTGGAGAATGTCCTTATCCATCCTAGTGTATCCCCTTGGGGTGCACCAGTTATCTTTGTGAAGAAGAAGGATGGATCCTTGCGGTTGTGTATTTATTATCACCAGCTGAACAAATTAACCATCAAGAATCGTTATCCCCTTCCTTGCATTGATGATTATTTGATTAGATGAAGGGAGCCATGGTTTTCTCTAAGATTGATCTTAAGTTAGGTTACCATTAACTAAGGATTTCGGAGGTGGACATTCATAAGACCATACGAGATATTTTCACTATGAGTTCACAAAGTGGTGCCTTTTGGTTTGACTAATGCATCGTAGTATTTATGAGTTTGATGAATGGGATATTTAGGAAATTTTTAGATTGCTTCGTGCTCATCTTACTTGATGACATTTTGATTTACTCATGTACACATGAGGAGCATGAGAGGCACCTTTTCCAGGTTCTTCAGTGTCTTTGTGAGTAGCAGCTTTACGGGAACTTGGATAAGTGCGATTTCTTTTAGACAGGTGCATGACTTTGGCCATATCATTTTTGGGGAATGTATCACAGTCAATCCTTCCAAGATTAGAGCCATTATGGATTGGCCAAAGCACCCACTACGGTGGCTAAGGTGTGCAGCTTCATGGGATTAGTAGGTTACTACTAGAGATTTTTTTCAGAACTTCTCTCGATTTCACACCCCATCACTTCCCTTCGAGGAAAGGGAAGAAGTTTTTGGTTGGATAGATGTGAGTAGGCCTTCAAGATAATCGAAGGAATGTCTCACTACAAAACCTATTCTTGTAGTGTCGTATCCACAGGTGAGTTTTTGATTTACACGGATGCAACCTTAGTAGGGCTTGGAGGTGTGTTAATGGAAGAGGACAGAGTAGTGGCTTTTGAGTCTCGCAAAGTCAAAGATTACGAGCTTAATCATCCGACTCATAATCTTGAGCTTACATCACTTTTTCATGCTTTGGTTCGATGGAGGTACTTTCTACTTGGTTAGAGATTCACACTTAGGACAAATCACTTGAGTCTTTGCCACCTCTTCACGCAGCCCAATCTTAACGCTTGTCAACGACGTTTGATGGAGTTGCTATGTGAGTATGATATGGAGATAGAGCATGTGAAAAGGAAGGAGAATTTGTAGCGTAGAACACTCTCATCGAGGGAGACATGTGGCTATGGCCACCTCAGTGAGCACAGATTTGTAGAGTAGGATTCTTTAGCTTCCTCTCATCTTCTTCATTGTAGTTTGAGCAGGGATCGAGTCTAGAGACCCTTCGAGGGGAATTTTAATGGTTTTTATTTAGGGCAGATGGTCTTCTTAGGCACAGAGGCCAAATTTATGTTCCTAAAGATGGAGGTTTGAGGCAGGACATCTTGGCAGATGCACATCATGCACCTTATTCAACCCATCCTGGGGTGAAGAGGATGCACGCCACCTTGAGACAATTATATCATTAGAGAGGAATTTGGAGAGATGTGGTCCAATTCGTGTCACAATGTTTTGAGTGTCAGAAAGTTAAGGTCAAGCATCAGCATCCAGCTGGCCTTCTTTTCCCTCATGCTATACTGGAGTGGAAATGGGACACCATTTCCATGGACTTCATTGTTTGGCTACCGATGTCAAGATATCACCACAACGCCAATATCGTCATGGATGATAAATTGACAAAAGTGGCTCAATTTTCTCTAGTGAAGACCACTTATTTAGCTAGTGCCATGTCACAGGTATATTTGGATGAGATTATCGGGTTGCATGGAATTCTATGGAAGATTATTTGTGACCGCGATCCTTTATACACTTCCCATTTTTGGACTACCATGTAGCATGCCCTCGGGACAAAGATTAACTTCAGCATAGTATATCACCCCCGAGACAAATGGATGACAAAGAGGGTGAATCAGATTTTAGAGGACATGCTCGGGATATATGTGATGGATCAGTAGTTTAAATGTGAGGAGAGTACATGTACTTAGTGGATTTTTCCTAAAAAATAGTTTTCAGATTTCTATAGGCATGGATACTTTTCAGGCTTTGTATGGTGGAGAGTGCAGGACACCTCTTAGTTGGGATAGGCTAGAGAACAGGGTTTATCTTAGACCAGCTTTATTTTAGGACATGGAGCAATAGGTGGTGTTGATCAGGTAGAGATTGCATGAGGCACAAGATGCAGACAAAAGAAGTACGCGGATCATCAAAGGACCGACCGTAGTTTTGATGTGGTCGTGAAGGTGTTCCTTTGTGTCGAGCCATATAGAGCCATATCTGTTATAGAAAAGGTTCTAAGTTAGCTCCTAGATTGATTGGTCTTTTGAGATCTTGGAGCATATCGGCCCTTTGGCCTACCATCTAGCATTGCCACCTATCTTGTCTCGCATACATGATGGGTTTCATGTTTCAATTCTTAGGAGATATATTATAGATCCTTATCATGTGTTGGATTAGACCTCATTGTAGGTGAAAAATTAGGGGCATGTGATGGTGGAACCCATTTGTATGATAGATCGCAGGACCTTGGGCCTTCGAGGCAAAGAGATTGATTAGGTGCTGGGTGAAGTGGGACAGATGTGACAAAAGCGCAGCTACATGGGAGGGGATCTTTGCATTATTACGAGTTTAGTTTCCACTTTTGTTCCAATGACTTCAAGGAGGAAGTCGAGTCTAAGGGGAGGGGGATGTAGTGCCCACTTCCCTTTGACACCTTTGATACTGATCTTGATACTATTGATTACATTATGGACATTATTATGGTTTTGATTTAGTACGATGTTAGATGTTGGACCATGGATTATTGTTGATCTGATTTAGTTATGATGCATGATGATTATTAGAGACACTTCATATGTGGATGATGATATACTATTTGACATGGATATATTATGAATGTTGTTCGGACATGTGATGTTTGGATATTATGAGTAGACCTAGAAAATGGACATTATATGATGATGATATAGTTGTTGATATAAATTGTAAGTGATATTGTTGATTGCCTTGATGTTGTTATGATTCATATGTATAGATGAGTTTGTGATTATATTTATATCATGTTGGATGTTCTGATATGGCCACGAGGCCAAAGGAGGTATTTGTTTTTTTATAGGTTAAACTATCACAACAAACATCGGGGATAGAGACCAACCACATTGGAATTCTAGATGAATTCAACAAGGTCACCATGGAAACATGTTTTGTGTGTGTGTGTTGTTTTTGTTAGGGATTCCTATGGGGGATTACCTTTGAATGTGACCAAGGGACTTTATGTATTTATTAATGTGGTTTCTTTTATTAATGTTTACATGTGTTTATTTTGTGGTGCTTTTACCCTTTTTCATTAGTTATTAAATGTTGTGTTAATGTTGTGAATAATCATGTTGTTAAAGTAAACAAATCAATATGTCATAAGAAAGTAATTAGTGAAGTGGTTATATTTTTTATTAAATGTTGTAAGTATGTGTAAGTGATGTGTAAGTTTACTTCTGAGTGTGAAACACTCCACCTTCTTGGAAATTGAATTTTCCTTGGAGGCTGATTTTGGAGGCTTGTGGGACAAGTAAAACTTGTCCCATACCTCTTAATTTTATTTACCAACCATACCTATGGTTGGAGGGTTGAATTTAGACCTTCTTTATGCATTTTGATATGACTAATTGTAATTTTTAATTGCACTCTTCTTACATTTTATTAAATTTAGTCCTTATGGGGTGTGGGATTTTTGGAGTGTGTAAGTTTATTGTCATATTATTCACCCACCTCTTTATTGTGCATTGGAGAATGAATTTGAATTTTTGTTGGAGTTGAGGATGTGTGATGTGGCATCCTACATGGATCCACCTCATCCTCTTCTCTTCCCTCTTCTATAAAATTAGAACTCCTTGCTTTGTTTTGGGTTGTTGAACATTTTTATACTTCCTTTTGGGTGAAATTTTGTTGTGTGGAGCTCTTGCTTTTGGAAGGATATTGGAGACCTTTGCATGCTTGTTGGTTGTTGATTTTGGACTATATTTTGGCATTGGAAAGCTTTTTGTTTTGGAACTTAGACAACTCCTTCATGGAGAGGTAAGAGCTTGGCTCTTGAAATACTCTTTTTCTTTATGAATGTACATGTTATTGTGTGAATGTTTTAGCATGTTTGTGGGTTGTTTGGGTAGACTGCCTAGGAATGGTGTAGGAGAAGGCTATGGGGAATCCATGTGGGGGCATAAGGGAATTCCAAAGTGGCATAATAATTCTTGTGGAGGGAGTTTGGATTAGGTTTCTACCTTGAAAAGAAATGGCATTGCATTTCTTACTTTGTGGGGGGCATAAGGAAAATTTGTGGGGGCATAAGGAGGGATTGTGGTGGGCATAAGGATATATGGGAGATTTTTAAATTATTGGTTTTGTTATAGGTGGATACCTGATTCCCATTGGGAGGCATAAGAAGCTTCCCCATAGTTCCTTTCTCCTTTGGCTTGCTTGATGGAGCCTTAGTCTTGTTTGTATGTTTTAATGTAGTTGTAAACTACATTCTGTTTTGAACTGTGTTTAAAATGTGAAAATGTTGCATGTGTGTTGTGGAAGCCTTGTTTCCATGGGTTGAATCACATATTTTATTACATTATGGTTGGGGATAGAGGCCAATGAAGAAGGATGGCTTCTCCTCTTCATTGGATGTCTTGGTTGGGTGGAGAGCATTTCCTTTCCCCTGCCTTTGTTGTGATCCAAAAGGAGAAATTTATGTTGTTGTTCTAGAGCAGAGGAGAAAGACAGTTTGATAGTTCCATGTGAAATGAAATCTCATTGTAACCTTTCCCACCTTGAAGTGGATGATCTTGTATATTATTTGTAATGGAAATATACTTTGTATTAAGCTATGAAAGTTATGTATTCCAAGTTGTGAAAGAGATATACTCTATTCTGATCATCTGAAAGAAAGAAATTGGAAATCTGTTATTTGCATTCAAGGAATTGAAAGATGTAAAGTTGTATGTTTTTTTTTGAAATAAATAAAGGATTGCAATACTTTTCTTCAATTTGCATTGTTGCATTGAAATTGATCATCAATTTGTGATTTGAAACCTTTGTTTGGAAAATTTGAAAGAGAGAAACACATATGAAGGAATGGTAATATTCTGTATTTTGAAATACGTTAAAAATTAGAAATAGACTTTGTATTTTGGCTCTTAAATGGTTTGATTAAATCACTTAAATGTATTATACTAGAATGGAAATGAATCTCCATACTTGGAAGGTGAAAAATGATAAATAAATCCTTTAGAAATTGATCTCTATTTTGTATTTCATCCTGGCAAATAATTTATCTAAAATGAACAGTTTGAACCTGCAATTCAAGAAATAAAAATGAAACATTAAAATTGAACATGCTATGATGTAAATGAATTCAATTTGGGCTAAAACACTTAAGGAAATATTTTAGACCTTGTAAAATCGGGCTCAATCCATTTGCAGTCCCTTTTGCTGTTAAAAGTTGTAAAATTGATTTGCAACTCAATCAAACCAATCAAATCTGGTTTTCCATCCTAAAACCATCCTAGAACAATCCTCCATGTCTTTTGGGCATGATGAGTGAAGGAAAGAATCAAATTTTGAACAAATCCTTTAAGTCAAAAATTTACCAGCTCGCACTATATAAGCTTACAGTTTTCTTAAAATTTACCCCTTAAAATTTATCAAAACCATAAATTAATGATCTCTATGCAAATAGATGTCATCGAGCTTTCAGAAAGTCCTTGTTTTCCCAAAACCGAGCTTTCTATCAAAATTTATGGCCTTTTGAAGTTTTACTTCATTTTGGCTTCAAAAATTAATCTAATCACAAAAAGAAATTTTGGAAAAAATTTCCCCGCTGAGACCCACCACCCCCTATTTTTTCCTTTTTGCCCTTTCATGGGCTGAAAATTTGAACTTAATTTTTTAAAAAAATTTTGGGAAAATTTTTCCAACTTTTCCCCCCGCTGTCCCGAGCCAATCGAAGTTGCCACGTGGCCTTGTGAGGCAATGGTGGATGCACGTAATCCATTTTGACCTTAGCATTTTAGAAAAAATTTGGGAAAATTTTTCTAATTTTCCTCCACCACCTCGCCGCCCGTAACCAATGGTAGCTGACACGTGGCAACCTTAGGCATCGGCGGAGGCGGAACGTTTTGTAACTTTGAAATTTTTCCCCTTAAAAACTTAAAATTCCAAAAATTTCTCTCCACGCCTTGACACAATGACCTACAAAAGCAAATAAAATCATGACACGTGGCGGAACTCGGGAGCAATGGAGGCGCGTGTGGATTTTAAGCCTTTGCATTTTTAAACTATAAAGTCTAAAATTCGAATGTGTCCCCACAAGTCCATTTTTCCCCGTGCCAAAAGAGCTTGACATATGTCCTCTTCATGCATGCAGGAATGTAGAGGCAAATCGTGCTTTTGTCCCGAAAAGGAAAAAAAGCCAAAACTCTTCCCCGCTCCACCGACCCGCGCAAGGGAAAATTTTTTCCCTAGCCCGCAGGCCCACCCTTGGGGAAAATTTTCACCCCAAGGCCCACTAGTCCATAACTTGAAAAATATGAGGAGTTAGGAGGACTTCTTTATATCAATGGAAAGGTGAGGAAATTTCCTATCCAATGAGATTGATTTAGGGAAATTTTGAATGGATTAAGTATGAGAAAAATCAAGTTGAAACTTTAAGCCTGTTAGAGAATGGGTATGGTGAGGAATTTTCTCTCTGAACCTAATTAAAACTTCTAACCCTAAATTTTGGACCTTGTGACCTCTAATAATTATTAATAAAATAAAAGTATACTCTAGTAGATTATAATTGTTCTAGAACCTATTAGTGATAGTTGTTGTCTTGTAACATGGTTGTAGATTCTTTTAATAAAAAAAAATTCCATAATTTTCCTAACTAATCCTAGGTTGTTCTTGGATCTCAAGTGGGTTGTTTTAATGGGCGTTACATTGGTATCAGAGAAGTGGTTCAAAATCTTGGACCATTGCACACACTAGAAAACTAGAGACATGAAAATTAAACCTAGCACACATTTAAATTTAGAAAAAAACTTAGTTTAGAAATTACATATTCTAGTAAACATGGGAATTGAATAAAACTTAGAAAAATGAACTAACTCTCACCTTGGTCTGGTGTAGGAGGCACAGATGGGATGAGGGAATTTTCACATAGACCTAGACTTACCACCACCAAATCATGTTGTAGCAGCCATCCTACCCCATATTTTACAGACTCTTCAGGATGTTAATACCACTCTACGCAGAGGATCGGTAGGAGGACATGCAACCACACATGACAGAGTCCCTTCCATTGAGGGTCGGCATCTCCTGACCCCACGAGTAGAATGGAAGAGAGAACTACCATGCAGAGTTAGCCAAGGTAGAGTCACCATAGAGGGGACAGGGTAACCGAGTTTCAGATCATAGAGAGAGGTCTCAGAGCCCTAGGCTTAGGGATGAGCAGGAAGAGAGACCTAGAGGCCGTCAAACCACATTTACAGATCACATTAGGGAGATCCTAAAGCTTCAACCATCCCATTATTCTGGTGACATAGGTAGATTTTGAGTAGAGGCCTGGTTAGTGAGCTTGAGAGGATACTTCAAGCTCTGTCCTTGTTCTAGTAATGTGAAATCTTGTGTTGTGATCCATCTACTGATGGATGGAGCTAGTGTCTGGTGGAGGATAGAGGAGTAGAAGCTCCATGTTGATTATGAGACAGTTACTTGGGAACTATTTGAGGAGAGGTTCAGAGTAGATATTTTTCACAGAGGTTCATATAGCAGTGGATAGATGAGTTTCATGACCTTCGATAGGAATCACTTATAGTGGTTGAGTATGAGAGTAGATTTTGGATCTACTCCAATATGTTGAGTACATGCAGGATGAGCAGGTGCAGATCCACAAGTTCATCTGGGGCCTGAACCTAGACATTGGAGGTGCAGTTCATATCCACTACACATAGAATTTAGCATTGAGAAGGCCTACATAGCAGAGGAGACTCGAGGGAAGACCTAGCAGGATAGAGACCGAGTCCAAAGCCGCATACAATAGATGCAGGACATTAGATCAAGGGGGTCATCTCCTCCTCGTGGTGGCCAGAGTTATTCACAGTCATCATTTAGACCCAAAGAAGCAAGCAACAAAGCAGTCCCACCCACCTTATAGAGACGTCCACAGAGGTCGAAGTATGGGGCCTCCTCCTAGGGGTCCCATCGGGACACAGGGTGGACCTAGAGCTAGGTCGCCGGGAGCTCACCAAGAGAGGTTGTAGTAGACCACCGTTGGATCATCAGGATCCAAAACATAGACTTCAAGAGTACCTACTAGAGGTTCTACTCATTAGAGAGGATTAGGTGGTTTTTTTGGTTGTGGATTTGTGAGACATTTTTGGAGAGATTGCCCTTATAACCCTAACAAGGGTAAGACATAGATCTCAAAGCTGATTGTTGGTGAAATGGGACACAGCCACAAGATTAATGAAGCAATTGAGAACCAACAGGCTAAGCATCCGAGTATAGTCATTGACACTACATGTAGCATTGGGGATATTCCTACCTCGTATTGTTTGATTCTACTTTTTTTTACTCTTTCATTACACCATCTTTAGTAGAGTGATGCGGGCTGGTGGCTTATTTAAGGGTCTTTATTGGGATGTTGAGATAGCTTCTAGAGCCAAGATCTCTATAGAATCCTTAGTTAAGGAGTGTGTAGTGGATTTGGAACCTTTCACCACTACCTCAAATCTCTGTATCCTTCCTTTGGGCTCGTATGAAGTCATTTTGGGTATGGATTGGTTATCTACACACAGTGGCTAGGATAGATTGTTACAACAAGATCGTATCTTGTGTAGATGATCTAGGAGTGGAGTCGGTGATTTTGGGGTCAGAGACCCATTTCTATTTGTACCATCTCCACTATGTAGCTTAAGTGGCATGTACGACAGGTTTGCTAGATGTATGTTGTTACAGTCATCGATGACATTAGAGGATGGGTCTAGTGGAACATTGCTAGACAATCACCCCATTTTGAGAGAGTTTGTTGATGTCTTTCTAGGGGAGCTACTAGGGTTACCACCCCCACTTGAGATTGATTTTTATATAGATCTAGTTCTGGGAGAAGATCCTATCTCATGAGCACCTTATCGGATGACCACCCCAGAGCTTTATGAGCTCAAGTTGCAACTTGAGGGCTTTTTGGAGAAAGGCCTTATCCATCCTAGTGTATCCCCTTGGGGTGCACTAGTTATCTTTGTGAAGAAAAGGATGGATCCTTGCGGTTTTGTATTGATTACCTCAATTTGAACAAAGTAACAATCTAGAATCATTATCCCCTTCCTCACATTGATGATTGTTTGATTAGATGATGGGAGCCATCGTTTTTCTAAGATTTATCTTAAGTCAAAGTTACCATCATTGAGGATTTCGAAGGTGGGCATTCATAAGACCACCTTTCAGTATGAGATATGGCCACTATGAGTTCACACAGTGGTGCCTTTTGGTTTACTAATGCCCTCACAGTATTTATGAATTTCATGAATGGGGTATTCAGACCTTCTTAGATCACTTCGTGCTCATCTTCCTTGATGAAATTTTGATTTGCTAACGTACGCATGAGGAGCACGATGGGCACCTTCTCCAGGGTCTTCACTATCTTCGTGAGCAGCAGCTTTATGGGAACTTGGAGAAGTGTGATTTCTTTCAGACAAAGGTACAATACTTTGGTCATATCATTTCTGGGGAAGGTATTGCGTTTGATCCTTCCAAGATTAGAACCATTATGGATTGGCAAAGCACCCACTACGGTGACCGAGGTACGTAGCTTCATGGGATTAGCAGTTACTACCGGAAATTTGTTTAGGAATTCTCTTGGATTGCACACCCCAACACTTCCCTTCGGAGGAAAGGGAAGAAGTTTGTTTGGTTGGATAGATGTGAGAAGGCCCTCAAGACACTCAAGGAATATTTCACTACGGCACCTATTCTTGTAGTGTTGGATCCACAAGGTGATTTTTTCATTTGCAAGCATGTAACCTTAGCAGGCTTGGAGGTGTGTTAATGCAGGAGGATAGAGTAGTGGCTTTTGAGTCTCGCAAACTCAAAGATTACGAGATTAATTATCTGACTCATAATCTTGAGCTTATGGTAATTGTGCATGCTTTGGTTTGTTGGAGGCACTTTTTGCTTGGTATGAGATTCACACTTAGGACAGATCACCTGAGTCTTCACCACCTCTTCACGCAACCCAATCTTAATGCATGTTAATGACATTGGATGGAGTTTCTATGTGATTATGATATGGAGATAGAGCATGTGAAAGGGAAGGAGAATGTGGTGGCAAACGCTCTCAGTAGATGGAGACATGTGGCTATGGCCACCTAAGTGAGCACAATTTTGTAGAGTAGGATTCTTTAGCAGCTTCCTCTTAACAGCTTCTACATTGCAGTTCGAGTAGAGATTGAGTCTCAAAGACCCCTCGAGGGGAATTTTGATGATTTTTCTTTAGAGGCAGATGGTCTTCTCAGGCATAGAGGCTGGATTTGTGTTCCTAGAGATGGAGGCTGGAGGTAGGAAATCTTGGTAGGGGCACATCTTGCACCCTATTCAGCCCATCTCGGGGTGAAGAAGATGCATGCCACCTTGAGACAATTATATCATTATAGAGGACTTCAAAGAGACATGGCCCGGTTCAGTCACAATGTTTAGATTGTCAGAGAGTTAAGGCCAAGCATCTAGCTGGCCTTATTTTCCTCATGCTATACCGGAGTGGAAATGTGACACCATTTCCATGGACTTCATTAATGGGATACCGATGTCAAGATATCACCATGACGCCATCATGATCACGATTGATAAATTGAAAAAAGTGGCTCACTTTTCTCTGGTGAAGACCACTTATTCAACTAGTGACATGGCATAGGTATATTTGGATGAGATTATCAAGTTGCATGAGATTCCATGGAAGATTATTTTGTGACCGTGATCCTTTCAGTACACTTCCCATTTTGGACTACCATGTAGCATGCCCTCGAGACGAAGATTAACTTCAACACATCATATCACGCCGAGACTAATGGACAGACAGAGAAGGTGAATCAGATTTTTTTGAGGACATGCTCGGGATGTATGTGATGGATCGACGTCTAAATGGGAGGAGTACCTGTACTTAGTGGAGTTTTCCTACAATAATAGTTTTCATAGTTCTATAGGCATGGCTCCTCTTTAGGCTTTGTATGGTAGTGAGTACAAGACACCTCTTAGCTAGGATAGGCTAGAGGACAAGTTTTCTCTTGAACTAGCTTTGTTGCATGACATGGAGCATCGGTGGTCTTGATGTAGAGATCAGAGGAGGCACAGATGATAGAAGTAGTACGCGGATCAGCATAGGACCGACCGTAGTTTCGATGTGGGCATGAAGGTGTTCCTTTGTGTCGAGCCACATAAGAGCCCTTTTGTTATGGAAAAGGTTCTAAGTTATCAACTAGATTCATTGGTCCATTCGAAATCGTGGAGCGTATCAGCCCTTTGGCCTACCATCTAGTGTTTCCACCTAGCTTGTCTCGCATACATGATGTGTTTAATGCTTCATTTCTTAGGAGATATATTATATATCCTTATCATGTGTTGGATTTGACCTCATTGTAGGTGCGTAATCGGGGGCAAGTCATGGTAGAGCCCATTTATATTATATATTGCAAGACCCAGGCCTTCGAGGTAGAGAGATTGATTAGGTCCAAAAGGGGACAGAGATATGACGAGACTGCAACTATATGGGAGGATGCTACATTATTGTGGGTTCATTTTCCACTTTTGTTCCAATGACTTCTAGGAGGAAGTAGAGTTTAAGGGGAGGGGATGTAGTGCCCACTTCCCTTTGACACCTTTGATACGATCTTGATCGTTGATTACATTATAGACATTATTATGGTTTTGATTTAGTACGATGTTAGATGTTGGACCATGGATTATTGTTGATATGATTTAGTTATGATGCATGATGATTACTAGAGACACTTCATATGTGGATGATGATGTATATATCTCCCTCCCTAGGTAAATAAATCAAAGAAACTCAAAACCCGACATTTATTTCATCACCAATCCGCCTCAGCGCAGTTGGAGGCACAGATCAAAAAATGTCGACATGTAAAAAGTTACACCTGGCGCAGGTTGGAGGCACAGATTAGAAAATGTTGACATGTAAAAAGTTGTGCCCTGGCACAGGTTGGAGGCAGATCAGAAAATGTCGACATGTAAAAAGTTGTGCCCTGGCGCAGTGGGAGGCGCAGATCAGAAAATGTTGACACGTCAAAATTTGCGCTGCAGCACAGGTTGAGGCGTAGATCAGAAAATGTCAACACCACATTTTCAGTGCCTATGGCACACTTAAGAGTATGTTGATATGAGGATGGGTGAACCAAGGAGCATCTTCAGGAGGCACAACATTTTGAGCATTGACACCCGAACCCGACAGAAAGCAAACCCGACCGCAGATATTCAAATGGCCATAACTTTTCACATGGAGCTCGGATTCACACAAGGTTAAAACTTTTTGGAAAGCTTACAAGGTCCTCTATCCAACTACAACTGGATATATTTAATTGGGTGAGAAAAGTTCTTCAAAAATGCAAAATACAATTCACCATTTTTTGGGTTTGCTAGGGTTCTCACCTACCGCCATAATGAGATGAATTAAATACAATCTAGAGGTGGTTGGGGTAGATTTGGAATTCCTCTCTCTTCCCTCTCTCATTCTTCCTATAAATTGTAAGGAGGGGCTTCTTTCTAAAGGTTGGACATTCTTGTTTTCCCCTCCCTTCTTCTCTTTGGCAGGTGAATTTGTGGAGTTCAAACCTCCCATCTAAAACTATAATGCAACTTTGCCTCTGGCATTTCAGTAGTGTATCAGTATCAATTGGAGAAAATAATGCATGTCTGTGGATGATTCTCAACCCTCTCTATGTTCATTTGCATCCTCCTGATCTTTCACTACAAATTTGGTTATCTGTGCATGATCTTGCATTGCATTTTAATGGTTTGTGTTTATTGGCAAGACAGGTGTTCTTCATTCCTGGTGCATCACCTTTCATAGTTTAGGTTTATTTTTATGCATCTTCTTACCCCGTCTCCTCGCAAGTTAGATTAGGTTTTTGAGTAAACCCTCTCATTTTTATGTGTGCATCTGAACAGAGGAATAGGAACCAGCCTTCATCCGAGAGAGCTTTTCCGATTCGCAAGGTCCCACACTTGGGAAAAGCTCCATGTTATGCAATCGCACTGAGAGTCTCAACCCATCGAGTTGCAGACATTAAGGGTGTTGTGATTCACCATCAATAGTTTTGGCATGCCCTGGTGGGACCAAGAGGTCATTCCACAAGATTTGAAGGAATTTTCAAGAAATTTGGACTTAGAAATTGTAAGTTTTACAATTTCGATTTTTTTCACCTTCCAGGCTGAACTCTAAAATCGATTTTCAAGGGCTTAACTTGCTCAAAACAAGTCAAAATTTCACCAGTTGATAGATCGGGGGATAATCTTCAAAAGGGTATTCTTAGATTTTTGAGATTTTGACTTTCAAAATTTCATAGTTTTTAGTATTTCAGGTTTTCCCAGGTGTCGAGCATGTCCCAAGTTCCGACACGGTGTATTTCAGGTTTTGTAAGTTGCCTTGCATGACCTGAGTTTCACCTATACCTTTGGGGATTAGTAGCTACACAACAAGACCCGATAACCGAATTGAAGAATTGTATCTTCCGGGTCCTTCAAAGTTTTAAATTCTATTTTTAATATTGTCAGGTTTGGTGTGTAACTTGGCAGAATCTAGCCTTTTGAGGCTCATTCTCTAACACATCTGGTGACTCCGAAGGGATAGAATTCAGTGGTGTAGTAGAAAATTTTTCCATGGCATATGAGAAGAATTCGAACCAGGTCTGATACTGAGAAGAGGGGCTATTTGTCTACTTGCAACTATCACTAGGTAGAGGAAGGAGAGGAAGAGGACCACAAAGATCACCATCTCCACCTAACCAGACTTTGTCTACACCTCCACCTAGTAGACCTTTTCTCGCATCAACTAGAGTTCTTAGGCCAATCATAATGGCACATCTACCACCGAATCCCTTTGTCAATTTCACGGGTAGTAGTCCACTCACCCTAAATGCTCAGAATCATATTTTGGTTGCAGCACTAAAGAATATCCCCTATTTCACAAGAGAAAATCATACTACTCCTATTGACCACATCCAGATATTTCCAATGCATGTGCAATCCATGAAATAAATGAAATGGATGTAGCAGTCAAGTTGTTGGCTTCATCTTTTAAAGGTAAAGCCTTACAGTGGTTTAGGAGCCTAACAACAAGGTCTATTACGAATTGGAACCAACTTTGTTCAGCTCTTTGCAACCAATTCGGGGAGAGGGCAGATAATTTGTCTTTATTGGAACAACTGACGACAATCAAAAGAGCTCCTAATGAACAAATGATAGATTTCAACTTCAGATTCCAACGGACATGGGACAGGATTCCAATAGCTATTAGACCAACCACCGAAGGTGCATTCCTTTATTTCTTAAAGGCTATAAATTCAGACATAGCCATGATGATCCAATCAATGGGAGGGACAACGCTGTCAGGGGCCTATGACATAGCTATCAGAGCAGAGAACTGTTTGATCCAAGTTGGCAAGCTTGCACCAAGGCCACCAATGCCTCTCTATCCGGATATGGGAAATCCTACAACCAGTCAAGCACCAGAGTTGAATCCCATTCCAACTCCTAGAAATCAAAGCAATAATGAGGCATCGACTTCTTCAAATACTTCAAAGGAATTACAGGAGGTTATGAAATAACTACAGAACCTTGGAAATGAGCTGGTGACTATCAAAAGACAACAAGCTCAAAGTGCTAGACCGTATCAGCCTCAAGCGCAATACTAGGCTAGGCCCCCATACCAACAAAATAGACCACCACCTCAGGCTGCAAATCAAAACCAAAACCAAGGACAACCTCAAGCTGCCAGGCCATTTCGACCATATGATCCAAATGCAATGACATCCTCAAGAGCCTTGGTTCCAACACAAAACAACATGGCACAAGAGTACGACTGGTGTTACCCTTGCAATCTACCTCACAATCAGTCAACATGTTTCAATGGTGCACTAAATCAAGCCTTGATGGTGCAAACCATTGGTGTGTCTCAAGAACCAAGCCAAGCAGGGAATCAGCAGCAAGAAACACAACAAGAAGCACCTCCAATAGAAACCATGTTGGCCAATTGGCAAATGGAAGACTTTTGTGGAGTTAACCAACAACCTTTTCAAGGCGTGGCTGTCAACACATGGTCAAAGAAGAGAAGCATAGAAGAGGGGAAACCATCTAATCCAGTTGTTTCTCAGCCCACTCCTACACAACAAGGGGTCAGTAGACCAAATGTAGTTCCAAATGTGCAAAATCAGCCTAAGGTACCTATTGTAGCAACACATGCACTGTTCAAGCTCCGAAAAGGTGTGCAAGTAAGGGACAACAAAAAGACAGATCATCCCCTTTCAACATCATCGATCAAATGAAGAAGACACATGTGAACATTTCCATGTGGGAATCACTGGCAATCTCAGGGCAACGAGATTTATTGCAAGCTGCAATGGCTAATTGGTCTTCCTCGAATGTATCAAACCGGGGACAGGAGAAAGTTCTCACTAATGCAAAGTGCAACCAGGTGGGGGTCAACCAAGAAAGAATTTGAAGCCTCCACCATTCTATGTGTCATTGGTTGTTGGAAACCACTTGGTACACAAATTGCATGATAGATTCGGGGCAAGTAGTTCAGTGATGCCGAAGCAAATAGCGGATCAACTGGGTCTGAAGTATGAGCCAGTGTTGAAAGGAGTAGTACAAAGCTAGATGGAACAACAGTTTGAATAGTTGGGGTCATAAAAGGGTTAAGCCTAACACTACATGCCTGTCCTAATGTTATAGTTCTACAAGATGTGTCTGTGATTGACCTTCCACCACTCTTTGCGTTGTGTCTATCAAGAGACTTCACTGCAAAAATCGATGGATATTTATCTGCAGATTGGTCACACATGATTTTCAGGATGAGGTATGGGGCCAAAGCAACAATCAGGTCAGAACCAATTGCCAATTTCCATATTGAACCTCATGTGCCAAGTCCTATCAATGCAAATTGCTCAGCCTTTGATCAGGAGGAGTGTTCAAATGATCTAGAAAAACAGTACTAAGGTCGAGGGAATTCCTTATTTGACTTTGGATGAATGGGCAAACAAGAGTCATGAATTTGACCCATACAAGGAAATTGAAGAATCTGAATTGGGCGTGTATTGTGTACACGAAGAAAATTCACCCATTCCCGACATCATTCAAGCCTAAACAAAAGGATGACAACAAAGTTTGGCAACTATTTTTCGATGGTTCGAGAAGTAGACAAGGTGCTGGAGGTGGTGCAATGTTGATTTCACCACAAGACATCAAATATTTTTCAGCTTTTCATTTCCAGTTTTCTTGTTCAAACAACACGGCTGAATATGAGGCATTGATTCATGGACTTCATTGGGCCAGGAAAAAGGGCATAAAGAACTTGCAGGTGTTCGGGGATAGTGAGCTAATCGTCAACCAAGTCAGGGGACAACATGCTACAAAGAATGACCTGCTGAAGAACTACAAGAATAGGGTATGGGACCTCATTGAGGATTTCAAAGCTTTCAACATCGTGTCCATACCCAAGAAGAAAATGAAGCCGCTGGATAGGCTCGCAGTAGTTGGAGCAACATTTGATGTGGTTGACAACATCAGAGGGGAAAACACAACCACATATCCATGTGATTGTGAGGCCAACAGTTCCAGATAATAACACAAGCTGGAAGGTGTTTGAGAATGATCAACAGATTGTCAATTTTTGCAAGAAGAGGCTGAATTCTCACCTAGAATCAGATAGACTAGAGCAAAGCAAAGTATGGGGATCAAGTAGTGCAGCTATGGACAAACAAGCTTCCCAAGGGTTTAGTAACATTGGAGTCTATCTTCAACCCTAACGACCAGTTCCGTAAGGAAAAGGCTAACATACAGGTCAAGAGAGAAGATTCAGAGCCAATTCTAGTTGGGGAAGGCAAAACACTTCAAATTGGTAAAGTGGCCACTGAGCAAGAGAAATCAGATTTCATATAGCTTTGCCAAGAATTTCTAGATGTCTTCGCTTGGAGCTATGAAGACTTGAGAGGATTCAATCCGAAGTTGGCACAACATACCATAGAATTGGATCCAGATGCTAAGCCCATCAAGTAGAAGCAAGAGACCAATCAACCCTCACATCGAGCCTCTAATGAAGAAAGAGCTAAACAAGCTAATAGAGGAAAGCATTATATTCCCGATCAAGCACTCAAGATGGGTTGCAAACTTGGTTCCGGTCAAGAAGAAGAGCGGAGAAATCAGGTTGTGTGTGGACTTCCGAGACCTCAACAGGGCATCTCTCAAAGACCATTACCCACTTCCTTCAATGGAACAAATATTGCAAGTGGTATCCGGTTCGGAGAGATTCTCTCTCCTAGATGGCTACTCAGGGTATAATCAAATAATGGTGAAAGAAGATGACCAATTCAAGATGGCTTTCACCACCAAATGGGGCACCTATGCCTACAAGAAGATGCCATTTGGGCTATCAAATGCTGGAGCCACTTTCCAAAGGGCAATGGATATGGCATTCAAGGGATTGATCAATAAAATAGTTTTGATATATCTTGATGACATCACTGTATTCTCCAAAATGTAGTAGATCACCTCTTTCATCTGAGGTAGGTATTTTAGAGGTGTAGAAGATTGGGGTATCATTGAATCCCAAAAAATGCATATTCTTGGCTCACGAAGGAAAAATTCTAGGCCATATTGTTTCAAATGAGGGGTTGATTGATTGACCCAAAAAGAGTTGAAGCAATTCAAGCAGCGCACATTGCCAAGTCACAAGAAGGCTCTTCAAAGCTTCTTAGAAGGATCAATTTTGTCCCAGCAGTTTGTTCCAAACTTTGCAGCTCTCATAAAGCCAATAACGCTGATGTTAAAGAAGAGCATGGCATTTAAGTGGACATCTGAAGGCAAGGAAAGTTTTGAGGCAATAAAAGAGGCTATATCTCAAGCTCCGACTCTCGTCAATCCAGACTTCTCCAAGGACTTCATGTTATATGCCTTCGGTGGTGGAGACACAATTTCTGCAATCCTGGTACAACAAAACAAAGAGGGATTAGAACAACCAGTTGCTTTCTTTAGTCAAGGCTTGGAGGAATACGAAACTAGGTACTCTTTCATTAAAAAGCATGTCCTTACAGTGATCAGAGCTTAAAGAAATTCAAGCACCTAGTCTCAAACAACAAGATCCAATTATTGGTCTCTCATGGGAGTCAAGGACTTCCTTCTAAACAAGGATCTGAATGAGAAACGTGCAGGATGGATCACTCATGTCATGGAATATGACATCGAAATTAAGGTCACTAAGCTGGTCCGTGGAAAGGGATTATGTGAACAACTAGCCTCAAGTCAGCAAGTTGAAGCAAGTGATGAAAAAGAGACTATCTTGGTATTACATGATGGTCAAGAATAGGAAAATGATGATGTGCCCACTCCTTGTTAGACTCAAAATATGATACACTTCCTACAGAAAGCCTATGCCCTCCATAAATGAGCAAAGAAAAGAGGAGATACTTTAGATTACAAGCCATTCCATATGTGCTTATTGATGGTGTTTTGTTCAAGAAAGACATCAATGGAGTTCTATTGAGGTGCATTGGGATAGGTCAAATTGAGAGGGTGGAGATTTTCATGATGGAGATTCTGGAGGACATTTTTCCCCATAGATAAAATCTCTCAAGATAATGAAGGTAGGGTATTATTGGCCCAGTGTTCAACGACTGCTATACATGGATAAGAAAGTGTAAGAAATGTGCACTCTTCACAGGCAAAGAAAGACTAGCAGCACTTCCATTGCACCCAATTTTGGTTGACCAACCATTTATGCAATGGGGATTAGACTTCATTGGGGTCATCAATCCAAACTCAAGCCAAGGCCACAAGTGGATTCTCATGGCAAAATGACTATTTCACCAAGTGGACCAAAGCAGAGCGCTCAAAGAAGCAAATGAGTCTAACATACTAGACTTTTATGAAGGAATAGTGACTAGGTTCAGTGTGCCACCACTATCATATTAGACAATGCATTGGCATTCATAGGTTCCAAGATTATAGAATGGGCTGTCAAGAATGGAATCTATTTGAGCACCTCTTCAAATTATTACCCATAGGGTAATGGACAAGCAGAGTCCACAAACAAGAATTTGCTAAGAATCATCAGAAGGACTCTAGATGAAAACCAAAGGACATGGCATACCAAGATAAAATCAGCATTATGGGCTGATAGGATAACACCAAAGAGGTCTATAGGTAATTCTCCCTACAATTTGGTCTATGGGAAAGAGGCAGTATTGCCTATATCATTAGAATTGCTAGCATTGGAGCTCATGAAGCAGTTGGAGTTGTTTGAGTTCGAACCAATGGAGGCCAGGTATGCAAAGTTGATGGAATTGGAAGAAATCAGAGAACATGCAGTTCAGACGATTGAGAAGGATCAGGCCTTAGTAAAAAGATGGTTTGATAAGAAGGCAAGAGCAAGGACCTTCCAGGAAGGGGACCTAGTTCTGAAATGGGATGCAGATCGGGAAAACCAGGAAGGCATTCCAAGTTTGATGGAATGCCTTCCAATTGGAGCAGCCCCTACATGGTCACAAGATGTAAAAGTAGTAATGCCTTCCAATTTTCTACATTGGATGGAGAATAACTCTTGATTTTGGTTAACAAAATCTATCTTAAACATTGCTACTAAAAGGAAAAGCTTTACTCTTGTAAATATTAGCCTAGATTTCAATTCTCTAAGTGTGTATGCACATTGTCTTGTTGTAGTTAGGTTTTAGTTTCCCTAAGTGCTTCGGCATAGGTTTTTTTCTCTCAAGTTGAATTTCTACAATTCATCGTGCTCTCGAGAGACGGAGTTGTGGTATCAAGCTCGAGATCGAGATAATTTTTGTTGTACTACGTTAACCCCATTCTTCCATGATCACCTTCATTCCTGTAAACTCCTCCTCTCTTTTCCTAAACTCCTATTATACACCCCCTACACTTATCACACGTGTAGGTAGGTAAAATACGACCCTAAAACTTATCCAAATCCAAAAATAACAAAGGAAAACCAAAACTAAGCCAAAAATGGAAGGGCAAGGGAACTTATTTCTCATGGGAAAGATGTCATTTTTTTTTGACACAGCAGTTTGGCATCCACATACACATTGCTTACTTTAAAAGATGATGATGTTGCATAAATTGAATTTGAACGCCAATGGTTTGAAATGCAAAATTTTTCTCGCAAAACACGTGAGTCTCCTTATTACTCCCTACGATTTTCTCTAATTTGTGACAAGTAATAATGACAATGAAAGCGATAATTATAGTTATAATACCAATGACAATGTTATTATTTTAGAGGTGGATTTTCTCAGAGAGGCAGAGGAGGAGCTTGTATAGATGGAAAGAGTCCATGGCCCTTTACATGACAGGTTTCTTCACAATATTTGTCAACCGCTCACTTGGACGGTGGTAATTTATTTGATCAATTTCCTTGCATAGTCTATAACCGAAACCATTGATTTTCACTGTGTGTTAGAGATAGTTCAAGACGTGTCGAGATAGCTCAAGATTTCCAACAAATATAAGCCTTTTGGTGTAAATGGGCCCTACTCATCCACAAAACCAAACACTAAAACATGTATTATAAGAGGAATTATTTTACTGTAACCCGATATTATAGTTAAATTCCTTCTTTTATTGTGTTTGTGAATCCTTTTGTATGGATTTTTATTTATTCTCCCAATCCATTATAATACCTATGTTCTCTATTTTGTCTAAAAATATCCCTCTTCTCGGCCTATCCCGAGTGTATATCCCTCAACCTAGTCACTTATTATAAAATCTCTGTGTTTCCCTTAGTATTCATGGCCTCCCTATTTTTTTAATTTTTAAGCCTAAAATGACTATGTTTCCTATGGTGCTTCAAATAAAATTCCACTTTTCTATTTTTAAACTCAACTTCATGTTAACTCATTTAAAAATCTCATGCAATCTTTTTCCTTTTTACCGCACTAACCTAGTTTACTCTTGTGTAGCTAAAATTAGCCAAATTCATCTTAAAGTCTATCTCCCCATGCAGAGAAGCCATGTAGATGGCGATTTGGTGTCCATGGTGGTGGTTGGATTTGAGTATTGGTGGTATTTGAATTTTATAGTGTTGGTGGTATTAGTTTTAGGTAAGCTCTCCTTGTTTACCCGATACTCTTTTGATTCACATTCTTAGTGGTTCATTGGCTTAAGTGCTCTAAATCGACTCACATTCCCCTACTTACTTATCACTATGTTGATTTTCCCACCACTCGCGTAAGTCCGTAGCTCGATGAACTATGAAATGAAAATTTTTTAACGTTTACAAGCCTAAAAATATCCTATGAAATAGTAAAACCACTTTCTTTTTGCGAACGGAATGGGAGTGAGTCGGGAACTCCTAAAATCAAATGCAAGGTATGTAAAACTTAGTTTGAGAGAGCTTGACCTATTTGACTAAGCACATGAAATGACCAACTCATTTGGCTTTTTGATAAGCTCTGCAGATCAACCCATTATGTTTTTGAAAATTAGTAGGAGTAATCCCACATGCACAAGGGATTATATTTCTTAGTTTTTATATAGTTTTACACTTGCATGGAGAATTACCTTATATGTTATTTTGCTTCGCCACGTCAACTACATTTATGTTGGTGAGTTCGATGACTTGATTGCGTTCTATACATGATTCAAATGCATAGAGTTCAAGCTCAATGCAAGCTCACTCACTCATTGGCAAGTCTGACAACTCATTAATGAAAAATAATGAAAGGTTTGGTTCATTATCATTCACACCTAGCTTGGTCTATGCAACTCGGGTTGTAATGAATCATTGGGTTGTCTCACCGAGATAATCAAAAATCTCAACACCTATTCTACTTAGTAATAATAATCCGACATGCAATGTGTGGTTGTTGCTATAGCATATAAATACAATGACAGTTACCATTTATAATATAGACCTAGCTAGACCATGCTCTTTCAAGGCCAGCCCAAATTTGGTAGGTGTTAGCCCATAATGGAAAAGTTCCCTTGAAACAAAAAATTTGTTGTAAAAACAATATTAATGCAATAATTATTTTAAGCCAAGTGACCTCGTTTAGGGAACATAAATCAAGTGACCCCTTATAACAATTTTTTTCCCTCAAAACAACAAGATCAAATTATTTTTAATGACATAATCATCATAACATATAGTGAACCATTGTTCAAAAGTGGCATTACATTCAAAACAACATATTTATTGTACCTCTTAAGGACATAATCATTTTAACGTATAACGAGCCATTGTTGCAGAAAGAGACAATGCACTCAAAGCAACATTAATTCAATTATTTTAATCGAAAACAGAGTTATTATACCTTTTAATGACATAATTGACGTAACATATAATGAGTCATTATTCAAAGTGAAAATGAACTCAAAACAACATTAATGTAATTATTTTAATCAAAAATAGAGTTATTGTACCTTTTTATCAACATAATCATCGTAGCGTATAACGAGCCATTATTTCAAAGTGAAAATGCACCACTTATCTAATGCGGAGTGTGACATTGCACTCCTTACCACAACGAGAGCACATATAGAGTCTCATTCTCACCATGTTTTGATAAATCTCATCACATAAAGCAACACAAAAACAAACAATGTGAAAAACACTTGAAAGGGAAAAATACAACCCCTACATATGGTTTTACACCATTTCTCGTGCATTTAATTTCACATATCAATTCTCTCTTTCAGTACCCATTATTGCATCTTACTTTCTCTCTTGGATGATACCCTTTCTTGCAATCCGAGAACACCTACAAGCAAGTAGACAACAATAACAAATGCATTATGTGTTTAATATAATCAAATCAACTAAAATAAATCATAAACAACATATAAACAATAACAATAATCAATAACTTTAGTTTTGCATCAAATATCCATCCACTATTTAATCGACTATGATAATAACTATTTTTAACCAAAACATGTCATAATGTTAATCAATCGATCAAATAAATAATAGTATAACGCACCAATGGTGGCCACCGCACCCAATTCTCATAATGTCTCAAGTAATAAATGCATATTTTTGGGATGTGAGAATCATGTTAAGTGATTGGGTCCATAAGCATTTATAATAAGTACTCTTGAAATATTTTCTATGTAACTTTAGAATTTACTTACCATCCAATTATCACTCTTCAAGAGAACTTCTAATTTGATCAAGGATGGGATTCAAAACACTCATATAATGTCCAAGTTAGCTATAGAAGGGAAAGCCACACCATGTATAATATACCATTGGAATTTTAAAATATCGTCAATTTCTACCTCTCATAATTTTGTTTCTTGCAAGAGATCAATGTTACGTTTTCTAAATTTCAGTTGGCACTTAATAAGGCACATTTTTTTTTTTTTTTTTTTGGGGGGGGGTGGTGGGTGGGGAATCATTCCATTGACATAAAAAGAGTAGGCTAGTAAGTCAACAATGGATCAAACTTTTCCCTTAGCCATAAGATCATGGAGCGGGTTCCTTTTAGAGACCCTAATGGTTGTGTAAAAATAATTTCATGTAATAATTGTGCCTCAGTCCTATGAATTTTTTTATGTGCTTATAATTTTGGGAAAAAAAAACCTTACGATCTGAAAGATGTAATGCAACATATTCCACAATCCTTATACTCCTTATCATGCTAGATTATTTTCTAAGAAAAAGAGGCAAAGCCACCCCTAGTAGAATTAGAGTTGTGTATGAATGTAAGAAAAGTATCCACTACTATTAGTAGCTGATTTTGGGTTGGAATTTTTCGCTCTCACCCTCATTACACCTTTATCTTTTTACCCTCTAATTGAAGGCCTCTCCCCAAAAAATAGGATTCATGTTGTAGAAGAGTGATATTATTTTCAATACTTATTTCCATGTTAGGCCTTGGAGTTTGATACTCCTAATTATGTATATGAGAATCCCTAACCTTGTCTTCCCTAGACGAGTGGATTTTAATAGATGAAGGTCATATGTCATTCCTTACCACATACCACCTTCTTCTAAACCTACTCCTAGATCTCTTGTATCCTTTTAAATTTCATCATCTACATCTTGCCTTGAAAAATCCCTATTTATCATATGTAGCCATAGATAGATTAGATCAAATTCTACTTGATCCACCTCCTTATGTCATTCAACATCTAACGTCACTCATCCCCTCTCTACTTTTTTTCTAAGGTATTTTTTCTATTGTAATTGAATGTTCTCCATTTTTTATGTTCTTTCCTTTTCCATACAGCCTTTAGGGTTTTCTATTAAAAATCCAAATCTAGTTGTTATGTATTTCATGTTCAATATCTTCATCCCGTAAATCTTGACTAACCTTAGTGGAAAATGTCCTACATGAATAATTTTGTTGCAATGTTTTCTTTTGGGATTTTTGGTCCAATTCTCTTTATTTTCTTAAACATACTTTAAGTTGTAGTTTAATGGTTTTTCATCTACCATAGAGAAAAAATACTCCAACTCCTCAAGGGTTGGGAACCTATTTCGAGATGATCCTAAAGGCCCCACATGATCTTGGTGGAGATACATTGGCTCATTGCCTTTCCCATTTCATTATAAGTGTATTGTGATTATTCTCAGCATTGAATAGAGTTTTGAAATGAGAACCAACGACATTATTAATGTTTATAGGAGGAGAAAAAAATTCCCATTATTTTCTATTATAGACATCATCCACTTTTATGTTCTTTATTTATGTATTGGAAGAAAAACATGTATCCTTTATTCCCCTATTTAAGTTAGGTAACATGGGAATATATATAAGATCCCTTTTCTCAATACAACCCAAATTATCTTATCTTACTTTCCATAACACCCAAAATTATTTGAAATTTTAATACAAAGCATCAAAGAGAAGTTTATGTTCTTCCTTAAACCTCCCGCTAGAGATTATTTCTTTCTCTTTTTGGAAATTCAATCATATAAAACAGGTATATCCATCAAGATTTATTACCAAAAAATTATCCAATTTTCCCCTTCTTGAAAAATACGGAAATAAATTTTTAACAATGAAGGCAACCATATAATCCTTGTTGTCAACATGTTGCACATTGAGTTTGTAGGAAAATTACGAGATTGATATTTTGCACTAATAAACGAAATTTCAATGTATATTGTTTCCTTAAGCAAAAGGAATGATTTGGATATTTTGGGATAGATTAAATATTTCCAAACGAATGGGTTTTTTTCAAGACCAATCCTACACTTTGACCATGTGAATGTAGTGCCCAATTATTTTCATTCCATTTTGGACTATGTTGACTCTTTACACCCATTATATTATTTTAACGTAGACGTTTACTTTTGTGTTACTATCATTATTATTGCTAATGTTGATATATTATGTGGATTATATTAGCATTAGGATGTTAACTCATTTTGACATGATATTATTAAGGCATGTGATGTTGATGTATATTTGATCATTTTTATGGGTATTGATGTGATGTCATGGATAGTTTGGATTGTGATCACATGGTTTTATTATAGATACATTATAGATGCATTGTCGTAACCTTTTCTTGTTACACTGGATGGATGATCATAGTATGATTGACTTGATTAGCTAGTCTTTGATTTTGGTTGGATTATCGTCATAGTGCATGTGTGATATTGTATCATTTAGTTTCTGGTATTAAACATGTATGATGTTTGATTCGAATTCATAGGTGACAGGTCTTACCATGTGAGAATGTGGGACTCAGGAAGGGCATCTCTAACTAGCACAATAGGCCATGATGGGCCAAATCTCCTCCCCTTGTTTATTTTGTATTTTGTCCACTTTGTTTGGACTATGGTTGAAATGTGGAAATTCTACCCCCTTTTGACATGTATTATCTTATTTAAATTTTCTTCTATGGTTGTGCACCCCCTTTGGTATCTCTTCTAGTTTATTAACTAAACCCCCTTCTCTTATTGCTTGTTTGTGTTGTTTTTAGTGCTAACCCCTTCCCACCTTGTGGGATTGGTTTGTTGTTAATTGTTTTGGTTAAAATGGGATTAGGGGCACCTAATCATGGATTAGGTAAGCCCAACTACCCCTCCTAAATGTCATCTCTCTCCAAAAACTCGGATTTGGGAAAGAAGTGACATTTTTAGGAGTAAAAAAGTAAGCAAAGGGATATATTTACCTTTAAAATAGCCCCTAATCCCATTTTTACTAGGGCTAGAGTGACTTTGCTTATTTTTACTAATTGTTTTGGATTTTTTTATAAAATTTCCATTTTTTTGGTGTTTTTGAATTTTTAATTTTTTGTAATTTTTCTTAGAATAAAATGATTTAGAATAATGAAAATATCATGGTCCTTCACCAAATGACACCGTAATGCAAAAATATGTCCCAAGTAGCGAAAGGATTACCATGAAGCAAAAAACATGCCCCAACGTATTGAAAATCGGCGAAACTGATTATTTATTAAAACAATCATCTCGACATGTGCTAGAAGAATTTATAAGAATTAGGACGTTCCCATAGTGCTTAAGGGGTGAGAAACATGACAAAGGGGGTCAAAATGGGTATAAATACCAAGTCATGGGGGTAAAAACCATCGCGGATAGTTATTTATTACCCACCTTTACCACTTTACTGGTGATTTTGCTCTAACATACGAGACGAATGGTACAGGTTTAGAACCACACACACCATGTAGACTACGTTCGATACAACATGAGGCTTCCCGAGGATAGAGTCGCGGGTACACAAAGCAACGTTTGTTGAATTTAAGCTCATTTATTAGCATTTATTACACTTAGAAAAGTGCATGGAAGCACCAACGCGACCTCGGGGGCACAAGCATTATCGGGGCCGTTCAAGCATAAAATAGCATATACATGGCTGCGTATGTGTGGAAATGACACATATGTGGGCACGTATGCACATGCAAGCATAGGCACTGAGCACATAGGCGCTCACAACCGAGGCTCTGGAGTTGAATGAAGAATGGGGGTGGGAAGGGGTGTGCTGCGTGAAAATGCATGCAGGTCTTTGTGAGAAATGAGGAAATAAGCGCGAGGGTGTGTTAGTGTCAAAATGGAGGCAATGGTGCTCTAATGGATGCGCTAATGCGTAAAAGGTCAATTTGCACTGACCTTAGAATAATTTTTAGGATATTTCTAAAAGAAATCTAGTGATGTAACCTAGAAGAAAATAACATTAACAAGTGTTTTGGATGATTCTGTAGGTTATCCTACCCATATTGGAGACACTAGAGTGACATGGGCGGTTGTGGGCTTATGCGACCACTTTTTCATACCGCGATCGCATCTTCCCGGAGATGGGTCCTATAGATGTGGCTTGCATGCCCCATATTATAGTAGACCATAGCCTTCTCCTTTGTCTTAGTAGAGAGATCATGGAGCGAGAGCCAAAATTTCATATTTGAGATAAGTGAGATGAGCATCACCTTGGAGGATGTGTGGCATATATTATGAGTGTTAATCTAGGAAAATTTAAATACATACGATGGTAAATGTGAACATATTCTACACAAGTATCATGGATATGTTCGAGTGTAGCGTACATACCTTGCTAGGAATGACAAGTTGACATAGCTAGATGTTTTGTTGATCCGAGCTATCTTGGGATCTTATCAACAAGACATCTAGCTACGTTAAATGTCATACCCCAATGAGGTATATTTGTTACCCCGAACATCTCCATGATACTTTGTAGGATATGGTCACTGGCCACCATCATATGTAACTAAACTTCATTGGATTGGAACTCGCAATATGTTCCACACATCCTCCAAGGTGATGCTCATCTTACCATCTCAAATCTAAAATTCTAGCTGTTGCTCAACCATCTCTCTACTAAGGCGGTGAGAAAGCTATGGTATAGTGAAATCTAGGGCATGCAAGCCACATGTGCAAGACCCATCACATCTAAGGTTATCTCTACGAATATGTGATCACGACATGAAAATGTGGCCTCATAGGCTCGCAAACACCCATGTCACTCCCGCATCTCCAACTGGGTAGGCTAACCTACATAATCAGCCAAAATACTTGTTAACGTCATTTTCTTCTAGGGCACATCATTATATTTCTTCCATTCATTTTTCATTTCAGTGCCCCCATTATAGTGCCAACGTGCCCATTTTGACACCATCCCACCCCCATCATTCGTTTAATGTCAAATCCTCAGTTGTGATGCCTACTCGTCTGCACCTATGTTTTCACACATACGCACTCATGTATGCATCATTTATACACATAAAGCGGTCACATATGCATTTTTTTCATGCCTACGCTCCCGATAATGCATGCACGTCCCAAGGGCCACACTGGCAATTTCATGCTCTTTTTAAGTGTAATAAATTCTAATAAATAAGCCTAAATTCAAAAAAAAAAATCATTGTGTACTTGGTGGGCCATCCTCAGGAAGCCTCATGTAGTCACGAACTCAGTCTACGTGGTGTCTGTGGTTCTAAACTCGTGTCATTCCTCTCATATTTCACAACAAAATCACCAGTAATAGTGGTAAAGGTGAGTAACAAATAACTAGCCGTGATGGTTTTTACCCCTCGTGACTTGGTATTTATACCCGTTTTGACCCCCCGCATCATGTTTCTCACCCCCGAAGCACTATGGGAACATTTGATTCTTCCAAATTCTTCTAGCACTCACTGTGATGATTATTTTTAATAAATATTCATTTTTGCTTGTTTTCGCTATGTTGGGGCATGTTTTTGCTTCCCAACGACCCTTTCTGCTACCTGGGGCATATTTCTACCTTCAAGCGTTATTTGGCAATATCCCACGATATTTTCATTCTTTTAAATTATTTTACTCTCCAAAAATTTACAAAAATTATAAAAACAAAAAACACCAAAAAAATGAAAATTTTATTACAAAAATCCAAAATATTGGTAAAAAAATTGTAAAATTCAAAATTGGTCAACAACATGCATGCATTTGAAACTGTATCAAATGTATTGTCCTCAAACATTGAAATTTTTCTTACAAAAATATCTTTCTTAGGTTCTCACTTGTTCTCGCACAATGACTCGCGATTCATTTTGATCTACCTCCATTAACAAAGTTGGTCTTCTTGTTATGTATGTATGCCTTTAGCACAACAAGTTGTTGGGTACTGTTTCATAGTGCATGAATGATTTGGCATGGGACCCAAGTGTTCTCCATTATTCCCTCGCATATATGCTTACTCGGGGCACCATTTTTAACCCTTTTCATTAAACACAAATGTTCAGGAAATGAAGCTTGATAACAAAAAATTGGTGTAACTATCTTGAATGTTGTTTTTTTGAGTATGTGTGTTTGTACTTGTTTCCTTATTAGGTTAGCTTGTTTAGTTTCTCGTTTGCATTGCATTTATGTACGTTGCATGGAGTTAAGCATTTTTAAGAATGAAGAAATGTTAGCATTATAGCTTTACATGTTATTTTACACTTTTTGTATGCATAAATTTTAATAAGGGCTAATGATTTAGATCATATGAGCAAAATGATGAAACAAAGTTTCTCATTAAATGAGTTGGATCCAAAATTCTATATCCATTTTCATCTATCAATTCTCATTACTATCAAATTTTCTTCCACCTAGATTCTTCTCCCCATTTCCTTCATATTTTTTTACCGTTGATTGACGTCTTATATCATCCCATCGAAACTCAAGGGGGAATCCTACATTCTACTAATTTTTCTTCCAAAAATTTATTTTTTATCCTTGTCTACTTTTTTGGCAGTGGCATCACTTACGCCACCCCAAAGAGGGAAAATGTAGACACCTAAAATCTGCTTCTGCAGTTTTAATACTAAAGTGGTACTCATTATCCTCTATTTCTATCATTTCCATTATAATTAGTGATTTCCGCTAATTTACGAATGTTTCCCTCCATTTTGGTTAATTAACGAAACTTCATTAATTAACTAGATTCTATCACATTTAGGTTGTCAATTAACGACACTTCGCTAGTTATAATCCTCTTTGGATCAAATAATTAACTATTATTAGTTAATTAATCCTTTTTAACATGCATTTAATTGATAAACCCTTTTATTGGCTAAATCCCACTTTCAAATGCTTCCAATCTTATCAAATTCCTCCTAAATCACCTTTAAATAGCCTAAAAAGCTTATTCTAGCCTATTAATTAATCCTAATTGATTAATTAAAGCACCCCCAACTCCCATGAGTTGTTAACTCACTAGTTAAATCATATAATCATGGTTAATTAGCCTAGATTTATTTTATCATTTGTCCCACATTCATTGTGATTCAATCTTTCCCCAAGTAGAAAGTTATAAAAGGGACCAAGCTCCTCCCTTCACACTTTACACCATACTTTGAATAGTATCTTAGAAAGTTAGAGACATATTTTATCTTATGAAAAAGATAACATGTTAGATTACCTCACCTGCATTCATTATTCTTCCTCCCACATAATAGAAATATTATATAAGAGAATAATACAGAATAAATTGTGAATCTACAACCAATAAAACATGATTTCAAACCCTAAATAGGTATCCAATTAAAATGGAAATGAAATAATGAAAGGATGATCATCCAAATAGCTTGAGTTTCCATGAATCTCCTCCTCCTCCTTCTCAGACATGTAACCAAAAGAAAAAAATGAGAGAAAAATTAAAACAAATGAGCTTTTGTGAGAATGTCATAAGGAAATTAGGGATTCCTTCGTCACTCCAAGATCCATGGTGGAGGGCCCTTTGATCTAAGGGCTCTCTTTTAATCATTGTTTTTACCTTTTGAAATTTTTTTATTTCACATTATGATTTATATTTGATAGGGGAAAAATACATATTAACTTAGAAAAAAATTTAAAAGGGGCATGGGTCCATTTGGGTGACCAAATTGGACCCATGCATAATAGTCTACTTTTTAGGCCTTTTATAACATTAATTGTTCCTATATTAAAATTACACTCATATAAATCAACTTAATTAATTTGGTTCAATGCTTTTTAATCGCCATTGTAAAATTTACTAAAAATGAATCTCCTAAGCCAAACGAACCATGGTGGGAATTTTACCAAATCATGTTGTTTTGGCCTAAGCGTCTTTCTTCATAGTTACAATTTCATAACCATGACTTAACCGTATTATTATAAAAAAAATTATCTCGACTTATTTTGTTATTTTACGAGATTCCTTTGGTAGTTGTTGGCTAGTTTGGATTTTTTCCTTTCGATGGCATGACATCCGGTATCGAGTTCATTTTCAACACTAGATGCTCTAAGGCTAAAGTTAACTAGTTGGTAGCTTGAGTTACGTAAATTTCCTAGTGAATGAACATTTCTACAAAACCCGGTGTACATTTATCTTCATGTGTTGGATTTGGGGGTGTAGTACTAAGTGACATATGGTGACAAACAAACTCATGAACAATCTCCTATCGATCCTCCCAAAGGAGACTTTGGGCTGCGAGATATTAGAAGCACTACAACAATTGATGATATTTCTATAAGATCGCCTTCTAATGTAACTAGAGTCAAAATATAAGGTCATTCAACATGAGAGTGAGGCATATTCAGACATGAGGGCTCACACTTCACCACACACCATCGTGACTTGCCTCATTGTGATAGGTCTCGTAGCCCTTTAGTTGAGGTTGAGAGAGTAGTAGAGAAATGCCTTCTGGTTAGGTTATAGGTGGTGCTATAACATATTTTCTATGTCTTCTAAAGCACCTACTTATGGATGGATGATTGATAGGTTTGGGTTTGAGTCATGGATCCTTAGTCTCGATAGTTATTTTGGATTCCACCCATATGAGTGCAACGTCAGTGGCCCATATTTTCATACACTTCCTTCGAGACGTAGTAAGCATTTGGTGGAGGAATGAGGAGTGAAAGCTCCATTGACACATGAGACGCTTACCTTGGAGTTATTCAAGGAGCATTTTTATCCCGATATATGTCTCGATCACTTCATTTAGAAGAAAATAGATGAGTTTCATGATCTTTGACAGGGGACCGGGCATGTTAGCACAATATGAGTTTTGTTTTTGGACCTATTTTAGTATGTGGATTACCTTCAAGATGAGAAATTACATGTCAACATGTTCATTAGTGGTGTGAATGCAATTTTGGTAGGGAAGTCAAGATTTTATCTCTTCTAACCTTGGAGAAGGACATGAATAAGACTTACTTAGTAGAAGAGAATAAGAACTGGGCTTGGGTGTCTTGGGATATGAACAAGAAAAAACTACAAGATCGAGTTCATAATTTTCATAATCTCAAGTCACAAGGCTCTGCTCCACCCCCAAGAGGAGGTTTTAGACTCATTCAGTCAACTCTAAGACTCTATCCACACCCACAACACCAAGTTCCTCAGCAGTAGAGGTCTAGACCTATTTAGGAGATTCAAAGAGGTAGGGGCCAAGGAGGTCATATTCTAGGCAGAGATAGCAAGCCGTGTATTCAACAACCCCTTCTAGATTGTTCATAGCAGATCTGCTAGGGAAGAACCCATGGGGTCATTCATCATAGTACATGAAAGAATCCTTGCAGAGAGACACACTAGGATGTTTTAGTTATGGAGCTCCCAACCATTATGATTTTTTTCCACATAGACCCTCTTTTTTTTATAGTTAGAAGGCTCTTATTTTTAGTAGATAGTAGGGGAAGTAGGGAGCACTCACCACATCTACACCGTAGTGGAGAACTGTCAAGCCGAGAACTAGGAAACGGTTATTGAGACCATATGTATGATCAAAGGTATATTGGTTACTATTTTATCTGATTATGGTACTTTTGATTCTTTTTATATCACATTCTTTAGTGGATCGGTGTGGGATGGTGGCCTCTAGGAAGTTAGAAAGATGGAAATTAGAGTTAGCCACTGGGGCCAAGCTCATAATTGATACCTATGTTGAGAGTTGTATTCTTGATCTAGGCATATTTCCCACTACTGTAGACCTTCATATTTTACCTTTGGGGTCCTATGAGGTTATTTTTGGTATGGATTGACTTGATTCTCATCGGTCCAAGATTGATTGTCGAACAATATCTTCAATTATTATGTTGACCTTGGCAGTTTGGTAATCGATATCCAAGGTTCGAGAGAATAGTCTCAATCCATATGATCTCCGCCATGCTACTTAAATAGAACATGGGTTAAGGGTTTTCAAATGTTTTCTATCATGATCAGTATATATTAAAAGAGAAAAGAATGAGATTACCACTTGATGATCATCCTATTTTGAGAGAGTTTGCTGACGTCTTTCCTAGTGATATTTCTGGTATGCCACCACATAGAGAGGTGGATTTCATGATTGATCTTGTACCAGGTGTTGCACCCATTTCACAAGCACCTTATAGGATGACAACTCCCAAGATTTAGTTATAGGAGTTGTCGAGGAGAAGGGTCTCGTCTAACCCAATGTGTGTCTATAGGGTGAACCGATGATATTTGTGAAGAAGAAGGATAAATCCCTTCATTTGTGTGTTAATTTCAGGAAGTTGAATAAGGTAACGGTGAAGAACCATTATCATCTTCCTCTCGATAGATCATTTTTTGATCATATGTGGGGATTTGAGGTATTCTCTAAGACTGATCTTAAGTTGGGATACCGTAAATTACATATTGTAGAGGCGGAGACATCCATAAGATAACTTTTTTGACTTGTTATGGGCACTACGAGTTCATGGTGGTTCTTTTTTATTTGAATAATTCGCCAACAATGTTTATGAGCATCATGAATGGGGTTTTTAGGACCCTTCTAGATCAATTTTTCATTGTTTTCCTTGATGATATTTGATTTAATTTTGCTCAGTAGATGAGCACTAGGATTATTTGATACAAGTGTTACGGGTTTTGAGGGAACACAAGCTTTTAGGAAATGTGGATAAATTTTCCTTCTTCCAGTTTGAAATTCAGTACTTGGGCCACATCATCATAGGTGGGGGTATCTTTGTACATCTCTCAAAGATTAGAGTTATACTTGATTAGCCATCCCCAACATAGTGATAGAGGTTTGGATTTTCACGGGTTTAGTTGGCTACTATCACAAATTTGTTCAGGACTCCTATAGGATTTCTCATCCCATTGCTTCCATTCAATGCAATGAGAAGAATTTTATTTTCTTGGAGAAGTGTGAGTAGGCTTGTTAGTTGCTTAAGGAGTGTTTGACTTCTTCTCCTATCCTTTCAGTCCCATATCCTTTGGAATATTTTGTGGTTTGCACCGATGATTTTTAGAGGTATTTGGGAGATTTATCATATAGAAAACATCGCGTTATTTATTTTGAGTCCCACAAGTTCAAATATTACTAGCATAATTACCCTACCCATGATCTTGAGCTTATGGTAGTGGTGCATGCCTTATTTCATTGGAGGTACTTCCTTTTGGGAAAACCGTTTATTTTGAGGATGGATCATTTGATTTTTCAACACATATTTTCATATCCCAATCTCAACGCTCGACAACGATGTTGGATGGAGTTCCTTTGTGAGTATGATTTGTATATTTAGTATATCAAGGGAAAGGATAATGTCGGCGTAGATACCCCGAGTAAATGAAGACATGAAATAGTTTCCTTGACCTTGTAGTTAAACCTTTAGGATAAGAACCTTCAACTTCTTCATGGTGAAAAATATGTGAGGGTGTCGGGTGAGTGGTGGATTTCAAGGGGCCCTTGGAGGGCAAGTATGTTAGTTGCACTAGAGATATTGATCATCTTCTCTAGTATCGGAGGTGCATTCACTTGCCTAAGGAAGGGGATATTCATAATTTTTTTCTTTCTAAGGAACATCGAGCCCCTTATACGACTCATCCTAGGGTAAAGAAGATGCATGAAGACTTGAGATAGTTGTATTTTTGTCCAAGGTTGCATCACAACATTACATATTTTGTGTCCTATTATCTCGAGTGTCGAGAGGGTAAAGATTGACCATTCTCACCCTATGGGTCTTCTATACCCACATGACATTTTGAAGTGGAAATTGGATGTGATTTCTATGGATTTTATAGTTTTTCTTCCTACTTCATCATATCATCATGGTGATAGTGGACAAGTTGACCAAGTTTTCCTAGTTTTCACCTACGAAGGTCACTTATAATGTTGTCATCATAGACTAGGTTTTCCTTGATGACGTTGTGAGACTACATGGGACTCTAAGGACGATCATTTTTTTATCAAGATACCATTTATAATTCAGACTTCTATACATCATTTTAGTCATCTTTGGGCACACATATTAATTTCATCTCTAGCTATCACCTAGAGACAGATGGACAAACAGAGAGGGTGAACCAGGTCCTTGAGGATTTGTTAAGGATTGTTGGCATGGTGTTGTAATTGATATAAAAGAATTATGTTTTCATTTTTTTCATTGAGTTTCATTTATTTCAAAATAGCAAAGATTCATGAAGCGTTGATTGCTAATGTTAAGTCAATTTGAGTTTCTTATTGAGATTATACGGTGTAACATGTTTCTTGAGTAGTGTAATGGCTTATAGGAGTGTAATAATGACTTGAAAATGTATGGATGATGGTGTGATGATATCATATAGTGTGATAAAGGTCACTATAGGTTTTGAAATGTTTGAAGGTGATGAGGAAGTCGATTTAGTGAAACACGCATGTTCAATGAGCTTGTTTTGGAGGACTAGCCAACTGGTATGGTATGTGATGATGGAGTATAGGTATGTAGCAGATATGTGAGCATGATAAGAGCACGGGAAGTATTTATATGATTTAATAGGACACTCACAAGTGTCTTATAATGTTGAGTCAGGTGTTAGATAGTGGTTTTAGGTATGTTCCTAGACCTAACCCTTAAGAAAGCATGCCCTAGAGTGGTGGAGTCAGCATATCTGAGCATATTTTTGAAAATGTGATCATTGGAGAATGCATGTTAGGTTGATATGATTTTTGGTTTAATTTTAAGGTATTTTGGCTGAATATTTTTAAATTCATACTATTTTTACTAAAACTAAGTTTCTAAAGGTGAGATTTTGAGCTAAAATTTGACTTTCTAATGCTCATTGGAGAGTGTGTGTTTTACATGGGGATTCATGTCATTTGATTGTCATGTTTTTATGAACAATTGTTAAGAAGGAAAACTAGTTTTAAACCCTCTAAAAACCCTAGTTACGTAGCGACTTGAGAGAACTTGGTTGTAGTGGCTCAGGAATGATTTTTTTACAAATTTTACTATCATAGGTTTTAGATGTCTCCTCCATATTTATCCAAGTGGTATTTAGAGGTTGTGACAGTATGTGGGCCCCAATAAAAAAGGAAAATTTCTAGAAAATTTCAATTTGTGCTCAAGTTGGCCGTTGGACCGGTGACTAATTTATCATTTAAGGAATTATGGGAGTTTTAATACATTTTCATGGTGATTTAATATCATGGTTGAGCTTTTAGGAGGTTTATTGTGTCCTATCTTACTTGACATATTTTTGGGTAGTTTAGAGAAGTCTTCTTGTAGAGGTGTTTTGGATATGCTACATTCAGATTTTTGGCATGGTTTGAGTTTTATGATGAACCCAAGGTCATGATATTTCCATTGGTATATCACACTTGTGTTTTTTATTATATTTGAGGAAGTTATGGCTTGTTTTCTAAAGAATAGTTTTGAGGGTGTTTGGTTGTGCATGGTCTCAAGTGGGTTTCATGGCATGAGATGTTATTACAAAGTGTTTCATGGATGTGGGAGGTTTTTGAAGGATTATAAAACATGTCTAATTATGTTCCATGTTTTTTTGAAGTTGTTTTTCTCTAGAAAATTCCCTCTATGGTGAGTTTCTTGTTTTGGTGTTGTAGGGCTTCTTGATTCCTAATGGAGGTCTAGAATGTTCTAGGAGATTTTGGAGACCTATATGGACCTTTATGTGATTATTTTATCATTTTTTACAATTTTTTGAGTTATTTTACTCTATGATGGATGAACCGGGTGAGTTATAATGAAGAAACAAGTATAAAAGCAAGTAGAAAGCTCATTTGAGTGAGTTGAGAAAGTGTGAGAAAAGTGAGATCTTGGAGACTATTTGAGGAGGATAAGAAGGTCATTGTGACCTTTTGAGAGGGAAATGATGTTATTATTATGTTCTATATATAGATCAGGTATGGGTGAGCTAGGGTAGATGTTGAAATTAACTTGAAGGAAGAGGTTTTGGGCATGAAGGCTAGAGAGCAGTTTTGAGCAAGATAGAGAGGAGAGCGAGCTTCATTGTGTCATAGTTAGTTGTTCAAGAAAAAAATCAGATATTGAAAAAAATTAGATCAATTTTGTTGATGTTGATTCGTCTAGGGTTAGTTCCTCCTTGTAGAGTTGGTACTTTATTAAACTAGGGTTTTTACCCTACTAAACCTAGGGGTTGGTGCTCCTTGTTGAGTTGGTGCTCAACTAAATTTTAAACATGGCTATAATAAAAAATAAATAAATTTTTTTCTTCCCCTTGAGGTTTTCCCACTTATATCTTGTGTCCATGTTCTCTTGTGTTCTCATTTGCTCATCTAAATGGTTATGTTTCTTAAGTATGCATGCTTAAAGATTAAGTTGAATTGGATGATTGATGGATTTGAATGTTAAAATGAATGTAAGTTTTATTGCACATTGATTCACCCCCCTCTCAGTGGTTTTGCTTCCAAAAATTGGTATCAGAGTAGGGCCTTTGAATCAATCTTAATAATCTTGAGGTGATCCTTTGAAGCACAAAATGGGCAAGTTGGAGAGAGATCATGAGAAGTCATCTAAGGATGAATCAGAATTGACGTGTCAAATAAAAATAACAAAATTTGGAGGTTTTGGTCAAGGGATATGAAGAGTAGATCAATTGTATGAATTTTGAGCATGATCAGATCATTAGGGAGCTAGAATCTCAAGTAGGGTTAGTGACAACAAATTTATATGGAAAGGATGATGACGGTAGTAAGCTCAAGGAAGAGTTAGAAGCAGTAAAATATATAAAGGATGAATCCATTAGGTATGAATCAGAAATAAGGACTTTGAAATAAGATTTGGAGTGGGTATAGAGCATGTTGAAGATATTTGAGAGGGTTGAGAAGAGTACTATTGATCTAGATGGTATCTTGAGCAGTCAAAAGTTAGATAGTGACAAATAGGGTCTTGGTTTCAATGGAAATGACAAAGTCCGAAATGCAAATTCAAAAAGAAAACATTGTTTTCAAATAAGGACAAAATGAAGGTCTTAATGTCAAGAAGGTCTATCCCGAAGAAAATGAAAATTCTCACCTCATCAAGAAGCCAAATGCTATGAGCTATGCAAGTTTTCATGGTTATTGTTATAATTGCAATGTTTTTGGTCATAGTGAAAGATATTGTAGGAAGTCCCTCAAAAGTAAGTACCCATGGAGCAATAGAAGATATCATAGTCTTCATAAATCAAGAGATATACATAATATTGTTTGTCATTGTTGTCACCAAGAAGGTCATATTGCAAGATATTGTCATCATGTTGCTCCAAGTCAAGGATAGAAGTTTTTTGTTCCCAAAGTAAACGAAGTATCTAATCCTAAGTTAGTCAAAAATATTGATCATGTAAATAATGTCAAGAAGGATAAATATAATAAATTAATGTATTGAAATTTTTTTGAGTGTGTTAATAAGGAACTTATGAAGAATGAGCCAAAATAGTAATGTCTAATCATGATCTGCATGTTAGTTAAGAAGGAATGTTTTTTATGACAATGCAAAATCCATGTGTCAAGAAAATCATGTATGTTTTACTAGAATCATGTGTTATTGAAGCTTGGTAGTATGACAAGGTGCCTATAGATGAAGAAAAGTGACGTAATGATGTATCACAATATGTATTCCTAGTTGGCATTGTACTTCATGGTAGATTTTTTCAGTTTTAGGAGTTTTTCGGTCATTTGATGCATGCATCATGCAAGTGAAGAAGTAGTAAGGTATGATGAAGGATAAAGAGTTTTCTTTTCTTAAGAGAAGTGTTATTAGACTAAGGGGGAGTATAGTTCTGGTTCAAAGGATTGTAGTCATGAGGTATGAAGATCTTGATTAACAAAGATAATGAGGTATGTGTCATGATGAAAATCTTTTTGCGAAGTAAATGGAGGCTTACATGTACATGGATAAATGAACTAAAGCCTATATAGAATGAAGATAAATGGGAATTCATTAGTATGTTTTCCTAGTTAGTTCACTATCATATAATGCTACTTAAGATGATTGAATATCCTGCAAGATAATGAGAGATTCTTAAAGTTCATTATATGTACTAAAAGCATGAGTTTAAAGGTTTTTGATGAGTTGTTGAATCAAGGATATGTATGAAGGAGTGTTGGCAAGAAATATTACATGATAAATGAGATTTCAGGGTTGTTTCATGCTTCAAGACGATGTTTACCGACATTGTAATTAGTTACATTGTCAAGAAATTGAATTTCAAGAGTTGAAGTCATGTTGCAAGGAAAAGAGAGTGCCAAGCGTATATATGAAGTTTCCCATGCTCTCATTTAGGTATATGACTATGATAGGAAGTTGATATTTGTGAAATATGGGTCTACATTATGAAAAACATGAAATTAAGAAAAAAAAGTTGTAAGTCGTGGCACAAGTGAGAAATAATTTTGTTGTAAAATTGAAGTGTTATAAGTGTTGGTACAATCATGTTTAGGTAGATGCTTCTTCAAGCTACTCAAAATTGGGCATGTATGTTGTTCGTAGTATAAACATGGTGCTTTGTATTTGGATTTCCATTCATAAGACCCAAAAGTTACATCAAAAGTCTATATTGTTGTAGATGATGTATCAAATCCCACAGAGTTGTTTAAACACCTTTAAAGTGTATAAACCTAGTTGTAAAGGCCTAATAAGGGTGTACCATGATGAGTTATAAAACTCATGAAAACAGAGCATATCGTATCAAGAAGGCATGATGGTTGTTAGGAAAAGATAGAGTATTTTTATGCATAACAAGTCATGAAAGTATGGTTCAAAGTGTTGAGAAGCCTTGAAGACGTTTCAAGACCTAAATGTTTCTTAAAATGTTGAGTGAAGTTGTTTCAAGGTATGTATGATGACTGTTATGGAAAGATGTGTAACTCATAAAAAAAATTGCATTCATGTTAAGGGATTGTTTGAAAATTTTATGAAGATGTATCATAAATATGCAAGCATCATGAAGATATGAGTATGCATCGTGAGAGACTATTTGAAGTGTGTGAGCATGTGTATGCAAGGAAGTATATCAGGGGAAGAAATTAAGGTTTGAAGGACAAGGATGTAGATTAAAGCTAGAAAGAGCTTTATATATTTAGGTGAAAAGGAGGTAAGATACCATGTCATAGATTTGGTTCAGTTGTGAAATGGATTGTGTTCAATCAAGAAGATATGAGAAGACTTAAATAACATAGAGGCATTTCCACAAAGGTTTGTAGGGATTTGAAGTTGTGTTATCTCATGTTTGAAGAGTTATGATATTAATTATTATATGAAGAACAAATCGGGGTACTCTAAGTCTAAAGTATGAGCATGAGACGTTTGTTTTTAGTGAGTCAAGGTATGAAATGTTGAATATTTTTTTGTATGGTCATTCTACTTAAGTTTTGAGATAGTACTATTGAAGCACATGTTATGAAGTCAATAGAGGAAAAAATAGGGGTATACATTTTTATATAGTGAAGTATGGAGCAATATAGTTGTGTTTTGTGCTTCAAGAAGAATTTTTAGGTTCAAGATGGAAAGAAGAAAATTTTAATCAAATAAGTTGTTTTGAGTGCTTGATAAGTGAATAATATAGTTTGTTATGCACAAGTTGAGCTATGAGATGGTATGTTTATGTTAATTAAGAGGTCCATAAGTGTTAAGAAGGTATAAAGAGGAAGAGCAGAGTGATCTGTTGTATATGATTATAAGTAGATAATTATATGTCTTAAAGACAAAATCAATGTCCTTGTTGTGTTAAGATGGTTTGTATATGAAGACTCATTCATGTGAAGCATTGAAAGGTATGTCAAAAGTTGGCCTTTGTTGATTTTCTTGTATAAGTCATAATGGAGTGCTTCTCAAGTAAAGTATGTGATTCGTATTAAGGTGAGATTTGAATAAGGTCAAAGGTTTTTCAATGGTTACTTGTTTTGTGTGTTTCATGAAGAAGGTCTTTGTTTTTTCCATTGATGAAGTTGAGTTTGTATATGGTTAAAAGTCAAAATGGAGAAGATTTGAAAGTCTTGACCAAGAGGGATTCAATCATACCTTCTTTAGAAAGGGTGAAGTGCCGAAATTTGAGAAGCTCATGAATTCAAGGATGGCTATTGCATAAAAATTTGTTAGTTAGGTAAATTACATGTTTTCTATCTCTGTTTGGAAGGATTTTCACAACAATATGTCAAAAACTATTAGTCAAAATAGTTTAAAGTTCCAAGAAGGCACATTGGGTCATGTAGACAAAAAGGAGCATCAAAGAATAACAAGGGTGGTTCTCCTAAGTAGATTATTGACACAATATGGGAATGTACATGATATGTACAATTTCAGTTCATGTTAGGGGAGCTCTAAGTTCGAGTTGTAAGAAGATAAGAAGGTACATGTATGGTCATCTTTAGTATCGACCAGTTGAAGATGATATTTTTGTATCTCCTTAAGCGGTTGTGTAGTGTTATTGAAATGTTAGTAAAATATTGAAATACAATCAGTATTTTTGAAGCATTAAAGGTTAGAAGATTCTAGAACTCGGGGGATTCAAATCAAGTGTATGGCGGGTGTCAAAAAGTTCAGGAGAAGCTAAGTAGGATCTTCAAGATCCATGAGTAGGTTTGTGGTAAGAAGTGGTGTCCTTGAAATGTTTGGTTGATGTTTCCAACCAAGTGGTGGCCTAATGTGGTGATAGAAGAAGATGTTTCGGGTATGTTTATGTTCTACTAATGTCAAAAGTGGGAGAATAATATGATGGCATGTGAGTTCCTTAGGGGTAGAATGTTGTTTTGTGTGTTTTTCCATCACTAGGTTTGCAATCGTGTGACAAAGGGGAGATTGTTGGAATGATGTTTTCATTGATGTCACAGAGTGATTTTTTAAGTGTTTTCATTGAGTTTCATTGATGTAAAAATAGTTAAGAGTCATGAAGGTTGATTGCTAGTGTCAAGTCAAGTTGAGTTTCTTGTTAAAATTGCATGGTGTAGCATGGTTCTTGAGCAATGTAGTGGCTTTTAGGAGTATGATAACAACTTGTAGAGGTATGGATGATGGTGTTATAATATCATACAATGTGATGAAGGTTATTGTAGGTGTGAAAGGTTTCCAAGGTGATGAGGAAGTTAGATTTAGTGAAACAAACATGCTCAAGGTGTTTGTTTAGAGACCTAATCACAATGTATGGTATGGTAGTACATGTAGTTAACAGCTATGTAAGCATGGTAAAACCATGGGAAGTATGTAGATGAGTTTTGGACACTCGCATGTGTCTTATAATGCAGGTTTAGGTGTTAGACATTGGTTTTAGGTTTGTTCCTAGACCTAACCCTTAAGAAAGCATGCCCTGGAGTGATGGAGCCAAAGATGTCTAAGAATATTTTGGAAAAATTAATCATTAGAGAGTGTTTGGAATGTTGGTATGATGATGTGGTCTAAATTTTAGGTCTTTTTGTTGAATATTTTGAAATATTTGTTATTTTTACCAAAACCGAGTTTCTAAAGGTCATATTTTGAGCTAAAATTTTACTTTCGATGCTCTTTGGAGAGTGCGTTATTTTAATAGGGACCCAATATCCTGCGGATAGTTGAAATTTTCTATTAAGAATATTTTCCAAGTGGAATGAGGTCATTTAATTGTCATGTTTTTATGAAAAATCATTAAGAAGGTAAACAGATTTTAAACCCTCTTAAAACCATAGTTATGTAGCAAATTAAGAGAACTAGGTTGTAGTGGACCATAATTGATTGATTTTGCAAATGTTATGATTTGATGTTGTAGAGGACTCCTACAAATTTCTCTATGTGGTATTTATAGGTTGTGATAGTATGTGGGCCCCACCCAAAAAGGTAAGTTTATGGAAATGTTCAGTTTGTGCTCAAGTTTTCCATCGAACACGGTGACTAATTTAGAATTTATGGAAGTGTGGGATTTTTATACATGTCTATGATTATTTTAGATCATGGTTGAGAGTCTAGGAGGTCTTTCATATCCTATCTTGCTTGACTCGGTTTTTGGGAAGTTTCGAGCGAGTCTAATTGCAAAGGTGTTTTGGAGGTGCTACAGATTAAATTTATGGCATGGTTTGAGTTTTATGATGAAATTTAGGTCACGATATTTCCATTATAATATCACACTTGTGTTTTTGATGATATTTGAGGAAGTTATGACTTGTTTTTTGAAGACTAGTTTTGAGGGTGCTTAGTTGTGCATGGTCTCAAGTGGGTTTCATGGCATGAGATGTTGTTATAGAGTGTTTCATGGTTATTGTAGGTTTTGAAGTATTATAAAACATGTATAATTTTGTTCCATGTTTTGGTGAAGGTTTTTTTTTCTCTAGAAGATTCCCTCTATGGCGAGTTGTTTGTTTTGGTGTTTTAGGGTTTCTTGAGTCCTAATGGAGATCTAGAAGATTTTACGTAATGTTGGCGACCTATATGGACCTTTTTGTGATGTTTTTATCATGTTATTATAATGTGGTGAGGTTTTTTACTCTATAATGGTTTACCCAGGTGAGTTATAATGAAGACAAGGGTATGAAAGCAAGTTAGAAAGCTCATTTGAGTGAGTTGAGAAAGTGGGAGAAAAGTGTGAGCTAGGAGGTTGTTTGAAGGAGGTGAATAAGGTCTGTGTGACCCTTTTGAGAGGCAAATGATGTTTTTTATGATTTTATAGAGAAATATCATATATGGGACAACTAGGGAAGATTTTGAAATCAGCTTGAAGGAATATTTTTAGGCATGGAGGCTAGAGAGAATTTTTAAGCAAGATAGAGAGGAGAGTGAGCTTCATTGTGTCATCATCAATTGTTGAAGCAAAAAATTAGAGATGGAAAAAGTTTCAGATTTATTTTTTTGGTGTTGAGTCATATAGGGGTTTGGTTCCTCCTTGTAGAGTTGGTGTTTTACTAAACTAGGGGTTGGTGCTCCTTATGGGGTTAGTGCCTCACTAAACCTATGGGTTTGTGCTCCTTGTTGAGTTAGTTCTCAAATAAATTTGAAACATGGATATGATAAAGTTTGGTTTCAATAGGTTTTCTTCTCCTTAAGGGTTTCCCACTTATATCTTGTGTCCATGTGCTCTTTTGTTCTCATATGCTCATATATATGGTTATTTTTCTTAAGGATTCATGCTTAAAGATTAAGTTAAATTGGATGATTGAATGATTTGAATGTTAAAATGAATGTAAGGTTTATCGCCCACTAATTTGGCCCCCTCTTAGTGGTTGTGCTTCCAACAAGGATGTACGTCATGAATCAGTAGAAGAAGTGGGAGAACTATTTGTACCTTATATAGTTTTCCTATAATAACAGATTTCGTAGCTCAATTGGCATGTCACCTTATCGGAATCTATATGGGAGACCATGTAGGATACCTTTGAGCTAGGATAGGTTGGATGATAGGATTTTTCTTGATCCTGGATTATCTTGAGAACATGGAGTAGCATGTTAACCTTATTAGACAAAATTTAGAGCAGGTTTGTGCATGCCATAAGGGGTATGATGATATTAAGAGGGTTGAGCGTCACTTCTTAGTGGGTGAAAAGGTATTATTGATAGTTCACCCATGCAATATTTCAATCCACTTTGAAAAGGATCTAAAGCTCTCCCCTCATTTTGTGGGTCCTTTTGAGATATTGGAGATTATTGGCCATGTTTCTTATTACCTAGCTCTTCCACCACACCTATCTCATGCCCATGATGTGTTCCATGTTTCTGTGTTATGGAAGTATGTACATGATATATCTCATGTTTTGGATTGGTCATCCTTGCAGGTGGAGGCTGAAGGACAAGGAACATTGGATCCCATGCATATTTTGGAGAACATGAGGCTGGACCTTCAAGGGCAAGACTTAGACTAGGTTAGGGTTCAGTGGGATAGATATAATGAGATGACAGCTACTTGGGAGGATGCGACAACTTTGAGGGCCCATGATCCTTACCTCTTTTAGTGACTTCCCAGAGGAAGTCAATTCTTAAGAGAGGGGGATATAGTGCCCACCTATTTTCATTCCATTTTGGACTATGTTGACTCATTGTACTCATTATATTATTTTGATGGAGACATTTGATACTATGTTACTATCATTATTATTGATGATGTTGTTATATTGTCTGGATTATATTAGCATTAGGATGTTAACTCATTTTTACAAGATATTGTTGAGGCATGTGATGTTGATGTATATTTGATCATTTTTATGGGTATTGATGTGATGTCATGGATAGTTTAGATTGTGATTATATGGTTTTTTTATAGATATATTATAGATACATTGCCATAACCTTTTCTTGTTACATTGGATGGATAATCATAGCATAATTGACTTGATTAGCTAGTCTTTGATTTTGGTTGGATTATCATCATAGTGCATGTGTGATATCATATCATTTAGTTTTTGGTATTGGACATGTATGATGTTTTATTCGAGTGTGTAGGTGACAGGTTTTTCCATGTGATAATGTGAGACTCAAGAAGGACATCTCTAACTAGCACAATAGGCCATGATGGGCCAAATCTCCCCCTTATTTATTTTGTATTTTGTCCACTTTATTTGGATTATGGTTGAAATGTGAAAATTCTACACCTTTTCAGCACATGTATTATCTTATTTAAATTTTATTCTATGGTTGTGCACCCCTTTGGTATCTCTTCTAGTTTATTAACTTAACCCCTCTTCTCTTATTGCTTGTTTGTGTTGTTTTAGTGTTAACCCCTTCCCACCTTGTGGGATTGATTTCTTATTATTTTGATTAAAATGGGATTAAGGGAACTTAATCATGGATTAGATAATCCTAAATAACCCTCCTAAGTAACATCTCTCTCTCCCAAAACTCGGATTTGGGAAAGAAGTGACATTTTGGAGGAGTAAAAAGTAAGCAAAGGGCTAGATTTACCTTGAAAAGAGCCCCTAGGCTATATACATATGGGTGGGTGAGATCTTTTCAAGGCTAATAGATCCCATTTGCTTCTTTTGTCTCTCCTTTAACCTATTTCAATTATGTTTCTTGGATTTGAGGATTGATTGAGATTTGGGGTGCATGCTTCTCCATATGGAGATTGATTTGATTGTATTGGAATTATTATTTTCTCTTAATGAATTTTTGGTGTAATTTTGGGGATGGATAATTGGTTGAGTCTTGGGTGGAGGGTGACACTTGTCACCCTCCCATTTGCTTTTGTTTTGGGACTTCTTCTATATCATCCCTCATTTTGAAGGGATTGGGGTTCTTTTGCTCATTTTTTTTGGGTTGCTTTTGGAGCTTTTGGAGGAATAAGAAGGAATTGCTTGGAGAGATTGGAATTGGATTGTGCTTCTTACTTTTGTGAGGTAGGTTCTCACTCTCAATTGATTATTACTTAAGTAATGAAATTTGTCTTGCCTCCATGGTTGATTTGGTTTTTATTTTTAATTGTTGTTCTTATGATTTTGTTTTGTTTTCTCCATCCACCCTTGAGGGGAGTGGATTTGAGAATGTAATGGGAAGAGGGAGGAATCCCTTTTATTTTTCACCCTCATTGCTTGATGGAAAAAAATTGGGTTCTCATCTTTCTCCCTATATTTGGTTTATTTCAAAAGATCATTTCCATTTAGTTTGGAAATCATCTCCTATCTTTCCTAATGATACCAAAGAGGTTTGAAAATCCTTAGTAAAGAGGGGCATGAAGAGATAAGGAGAAATGGAGAGATAAGGAGGTTTGGTGGGTTTTTGGGATACTTTGGTTACTTTGGTTTTGGAAAAACTTAGGGATATCCTTATCCCCTCTTCCCCATTGGTAGAAGCATGGAGATTCTCAAGTGTTGTGGTAATTATATGTTTCTTTTGGTTGATTTGAGTGTTGAAATATCTTGGCATCTCTTGTTTGTTTTCCCCTTCCTTGTGCTAGTTGGAAACATGTTTTTCCTCTCTCCCATGGGATTGGAGGGAGGATAGCATGTTATCTTTTTCATATTGAGGCATGTGATGATTCCAATTGGTTGGGTGGAAAACCAAGCCATCTCTTGTGGCCTTCTTGGAAGAATTTTTTTGCTGGTTTTAGGAGCTGGAATGAAGCTTGAACATGGAGTTGAACTTGGAGAAAATGCATTTTGGGAGTTATTTTTGAAGTTGGAAATGTTTAAAATTTTGGCATGTTGTCTCCACTTTGTGGAGGGATTTATTACTTGCATTTTAAATTGTAATTTTTCTCTTATGTGAACTTAGGTGAATGTAAGAAATGATTTGGTTCAAAATTACAATTTTGTTGACATCAAAAGAATATGTTTTATTTCTTCTTTGAAAGACTTGGATGGTTGATTTGTTTAAATTACAACATTAAATTGAAAGAATGTGATTTCACCTTAGAAGAAGAAAATAATATTGTATTAAATATTTCTCTAAATTTCTATAGTTTTCCTTTTAAAATGAAATTTAAAGGATAGGAAAGAAGGATTTAAAAGTTTGCTTTGTTGTAGTAATAAGAAAAGTGTAAGAAAATTTTGAGATCCCTCTTTTATTAAATCCCTCTATAGTCTTCAATTATTCTAATTGCCTCTTTCCTCTCATGAAGAAATTAATTTTTATTTTTTGCTCAATCTAGTTCTATGTTTCCAATATCTCTTATTTTGCTTTATGATATCATGTTATTGTGTGATGAATCTTGTTGATAATCTTCAATGAACAAACAAATTTGTAAACACACACACACACACACACACACACACACACACACACAAACACACACACACACACACACACACACACACACACACACACACACACACACACACACACAATTATATAAACATGTAGTTATATGAATTTAAATCAAATGTGTTGATACCTTGAAAGCCGAAAATGTTGATCAAACTATTCTAAAGAAAAACAAACAGACTAAACTTGAAGTAGTTCGCGGTTATCTTGTATGTATGTATGGATGTATGTATTTTGTTTTGACAATAAATAAAACCATAGGAGGGCTGGACGACCAGTGGTCCCAACCCCTACTCCTTATACCTCACATGGCCATGACTATGTTGCCCATTGCCATGGTTGTGACAAGGTTTCCATCGCGCCCCCTCCCTTGCATTGATTCCGCCCACTAAGGGCTTGGTCATATGACCATTTCCCCCATGCCTACACCATTTGGGCATGCAATGTTTGTGTGTGTTTATATATATTAATTCATCTCTCGCAAGAAGATAAAAACCTATAGAGCATAAAAATATATAATAACAACTTCTATGACAACCACTGACCTGTGAAATCTTCACCTAGGTTCATTATTCTTTCTCTCACATAATAGAAATATTGTATTAGAAAATAATATAGAAGAAATTGTGAATCTACAACCATTAAAACATGAGCTCAAACCCTAACCTAGTATTTAATTAAAATGGAAAGGAAAAAATGAAAGGATGATCATCCAAATAGCTTGAGTTTCCATGAATCTCCTCCTCCTCCTTCTCATGCCTACAACTAGAAAATAAATAAAATGAGAGAAAATTAAAACAAATTAACTTTGGTGAAAATACCATGAGGAAATTAGGGCTTCTTTGGTTACCCTAAGACCCAACAATGGAGGACCCTTGGATCTAAGGGATGTCTTTTAATCATGGTTTTTAATTTTTGAAATGTAGTATTTCCCCTTATGATTTATATTTGATATGGGAAAAATATTAACTTATGAAAAATTAAAAAGGGGCATGGGTCTATTTGTGTCACCAAATTGGACTGTTGGTATCCAAATTGATTCTCTTGTGAGGGCTAAGCAACATCATGAAACTGGCAGGATGCTTAGAGACAGACAAATCATGATATAAGTTGTTTTGTAGCCGGGGAGGGGATTCAGCTGACTCTTTGTCACTTAGGCATTGGAGAAATGGATATCACCTTACTAAGGGTTTGATCTACCCTCACTACTTTAGGTTGTGCCTTTAACCAGGGTGAGAGGACCCATTCTGTAACCTGTGTTGGTGAAGGATATCAAGAGATCCTTCTTTACACAATTTTCATGAAAACCTTGAGAAAATATGATCAATACAACACAATATAACTCTCATGAGTTGTCACACTAGAGAGTGGAGATGTTTCCTGGAAAAGGTTCAGGTTACTAAAGACAATAATTGAAACTTGATTGTCTCTACATATTTTGGTAGTAAAATTTGTTAAATCTTTGTGGATACATAGTACAAACATGGGTAGTTCATGTAGGATTTATCATTTGAGAAGTTTTTTTGGTGGGAAGTTAAGCAAGATAAAGTTGATTATACCAGATATTTGAGAGCCTTTACAAATATTGGAACACTCACAGATAAAATGCTTCAAAATAGCCAAAATATTCCTTCAACTAGAAGGTGTGTATCAATGGAGGCCCATAGATGCACGATTTCATACACTCTTCAATAATTCAACACAAAGGCTCATGTTAAAGACTCAATTAAACATTGAAATCCCTGATTAGTCATGCCTAAGATACACTCATAGGATAACAAACAATCTGTCAACACAAAGTGAAAGTAAAGTGATTTTAAATTGTTTATTTCATTACAAGATGAAAGATCTCCTCATAATGAAATTGCAAATGCCACAATACTACCACATGGATAAGATCTTGTGTGATTCAGAGGGATTTTAACATAAGATTGCAACAAGAACATGAAAAACTATTTGAAAACATTTTGAAATAAAAGAAAACATAATTATGCTCATGATCAACACAAATTCATTCAAGGTTCACTAGATTCATCAACAAGGGAGAGTTTCTTCAACAATATCAGAGCTTGTCAATGGTTGTACACTTACAACCATCTTGACATGAATAAATCTACAAACATAGGAAATAAATAGGTTTCTCAGATGGTCTCTCGGGAAAACAATTTTTCTCAAACTTTCTCAGAAAAATTAACCCCCTTATGCAAGAGTATTCTCATTGCATTTATACAATTTCACTCGCTCACTCATCCCAAATTTTCCCCTAAAATTCTAAATCTTCAAGAGAATATTCCTCTTTACAACATACCATTTAATCATGTTTATTCCCTTGAAAATATCTTACTTTTTATTTCTACGTGGATAAATCATGAACTCGATCACGTTTCTCGGTTCCTTAACTATGACCGGGATTCCATGTCATAACTTTTGACGGTATTTTTAATCATTCTTTTATTTTTTCATGTAAGAAATCCCTTTTTCAATCATTCTCGGTGGCTCCATATAGCTTGATCTCGACAAGCAATCATTTCCACCTTTGAGAATACACCTTGAGGAATAAATACCGGATTCTTTCTTCTCGTAAATGAGTTTCCTTACATGGATTATACCACATATATGCGTTGCAAGTATAAGATGGCCAAGTGTAAAGAGGAACCAGCAGAAGCCTCCATGTGTCTCCTTGGCACAACTGCAAAGGTGAAGTCTAGAGGTAGGTTCCCAAACGAGCATGGGCCCTCCACGTGTTTAGAACCCGAGAGAGTTGCATTGGTCACTAAAAATTTTGAGCATGGGAAGGTCCAACGGAAGCTTCCACATGTCTATTCGACGTTGCTTCAAAGATGAATTATAGAGGTGGGACCTCAAACGAGTGCAGGCTCTCCACGTGCCCTAGGCCCAAGAAATTTTCCTCAATCGTTGAAAAATTCTCATCATAAAGAGGAGCCAACGGAAGCCTCCACGTGTCTCTTCGATGCAATTTTTATATGGTGCCCAAAAGCGGAGACCCCAAACAAGCGCGGGCTCTCCATGTGTCTCGGGCCTAGAAAAGTTGTATCGGTCGTTGAAAAATTTTAAGAACTAGCGGAAGGTGCCATATGCCTAGGGTCCGAGAAATTTACATCGGACGCTTGAAAAGTCTAAGTATGGGAAGATCCAGTGGAAACCTCCACGTGTCTCTTCGACACTCTTTCAAAAGTAAAATTCAAGGGCAAGTCCCCAAATAGGCGCGGGCCCTCCACGTGTCCTAGGCCTAAGAAAGTTTCCTCAACCATTGAGAAGTCTCAGTATAAAGAGGAGCCAATAAAATCCTCCACGTGTCTCCTTAGCGTAACTCCAAAGGTAAGACCTAGAGGTGGGACCTCAAACGAGTGTAGGCTCTCCACGTGTCTATGGTCTAACAAAGTTACACCAACTATTGAAAATTCTGAGCATGGGCAGAGCCAGTGGAAACCTCCACGTGTCTCCTTGGTGCAACTCCAAAGGTCAAAACGAGAGGTGAATCCTCAAATGAGCGTAGGCCCTCCACGTGTCCTTTTGTGGGTCTTAGGCATTTACCTTATACTTTCAAGCCCTTTTTCGTAATGCATCAAAATATCAAATAGACCCACCACGCCGCATCCAATCAGAAAAGACCAAGTATCCACGGATGTTGGGACAGGATTTACAGAGGAGACACAATCATGGATGACGCCCAACAACAAAAATTTTCCCACGAAGAGAAGACTGTAAATAATACCAAGACTCAATGTGATCCATGACCCAAGGAAAAGACTGACAACGACATCTAAATGAAGGAGAAATTTTTCACGCATCCATATAGGGAGATAGAAAATACTTCTAACCAGGTGGGCTGGAAATTTTAAATGAAAAAGGGGCAAGATTACAATTGAGCACCAACACTAGCTCCAACTTGGGGATGGGCACTCCTAGTGAGTTCCATAAGAACAACATAATAGACCATGTGCCAAAAATCCATTGGGAAATGGAGTCAAGAACAAGCTTGTAAAGTAGAAAAATAATTTCCAACCTCCCAAGAACAAACTGAGAAACCAACAAAAACTAGCCGCCAAGGACCGAGACGAACCAAAACAGAAAAACGTAGAAATGAAAAAGAACTAAAATATTGTACATTGTACAATGATGTGTGCCTTGATTCTGAGAAATCAATCAAGGAAATGTTTCAAGTTCCGACATTAACAGGAAACTCAAGCAATTCCCCATCTAGATCTTTTAAGAAGAAGGTGTGCTCGTCGATCCTAATATTAATAGAATAAGGGCCCGTTCATAATGCATCAAAATTTCCATGTTTTCCCTTATCCTCATGTCTGCTATCCCATAGTAGCACCAAATATCCTACACTGAAAACTCTTGGGCTAACCTTTTTGTCAAACAATTTCTTCATTTTCTCCCTAAACTTCACATGTCTTTGATGGGATTCCCTTCTCTCTTCATCTAGTTCAACAATTTGATTGATATGTGCATCATAGGGACTAACCTCCTGGTCCTCCAACTATTGGATGAATTGATATGAAGATAATTACATATGCAAGGGAAGTAGATCTTGAGTTCCATACACCAATTCAAATGGGCTCTTTCCAAGTAGCTCTTTTAATAGTAATTCTATCATCCCAAACAACAAACTTCAACTGCTCACCCCACTTCCGTTTTTTTAATTCCAAGGTCCTTCTGATTATCTTCAATAAATTCTTGTTGCTTGATTCTACTTGTGCATTACCTTGGGGATTATAATTTGAATCATATACTAAATTGATCCCATACTCATGACACATGGCTACCAAAGGTTTGGCTCGAAAACTCATAGCATTGTCAGCAACTATCTTAGTAGGCACTCCAAACCTGCAAATTATATGATTTAGAATGAAGTCCATAACAATTTGGTGGGTAGCTTTCTTAGTAGGGATTGCCTCCACCCACTGGGTGTAGTAATCAGTGGCCACTAATATCCATTTGTGGCATGACTTGAAGAATCTAAAATCTCACCAATGAATTCCATTCCCCACTTCTTAAATGGGGCTTCAATTGATACAAAGCTACAAAGGGAGGGAGCTTGAAGCTTTCAATATCTTGAAAAAAATTTGACAACTCTCACACTTTCTTACCAACAGAGTTGTATCTTTAAAAAGAGTTGGCCACCAATAACCAGCCCTTAATATCTTATGGGTTGTGACTCTTCCAAAAAAATTCCCTCCACAAACTCCTCCATGGAAATCATCAATTATTTTCAGGGCTTCATCCTTAGTGATACATCTCAAAAGAACTCCCTCAGGGTTCTTCCAAGCTAACCCATAATCAATGATGATGTACTTCTGGGAGGCTAACTTAAGTTCTCTCTTTTGATTCTTTCTTAAATACTCAGGGCACTGTAGATGTTTGAGATAAAAAATAGTATCCTTGTACCATTCATAATTTGTCAATTTCTCAAGAATATTCAATCTTTCTTCTTCAACCTCATTTATCTCAACTATTTGTAGGTTTCTTTTTGCCATTATCTTTGCTAGGCCCAATCCTCTGACCAATTTTGTAGTTTGGATGTCCATATCATATTCTTGCAACTTATTTTCCCATCGACATCTTTTACTTGAAATTTCCATCTCTGATAGGATATCCTTAACCATGGTATGGGGAACATAAGATATGAATTTAGAGCTCAAAATATATGGCCTAAAGATTTTTGTGGCCCTGACCAAAGAAAAGGCATGTTTCTCCATGATAGTATACTTCAATTATTCTCCTTGTAATGCTTTACTAAAGAAAAAAATTAGTCTTTCAGCTCCTTCATCATCCTTTTGTAACAAGATGAGATGCAATGGTATTCTCAAAGGAAAAGGAAAACATTTGGAAAGCCTTTTTATAATCAGGAGCTGCTAAAACAGGGCATTCTTCAATGCTTCCTTAATCCCAATAAAATATTGAATAGCTACTTCTTCCCATTTGATACTCTGATATTTCTTCAAAATATTGGTGATTGGGATAGTCAATTTGGCAAAGTTGGAAATAAATCTCCTAATAATTTTTTTCCCGAAAAGGATTGAATTCCCTTTTTGGTTCTTGGAATAGGAACTTTTTAATGGCTTCCACTCTCTCAAGATCGATCATGACCCCTCCTTTTGATACAATATGTCCAAGCAAATTAGCCTTTTGAACCCCAAAATGACATTTCTTAGGGTTCAGTGAGATACCATATTCCCTGCACCTTAACAACATATTTTCTAAATGCTGTACGTGATCACTTCTCTTCCTTGAAAAACTATCACATCATCCTAATACATAAAATGAAGTCATTTATATATCCTAAGAATGCTACATCCATTGCTCTTTGAAATGTGGCTCCAGCATTCATCAGGCCAAATGACATTCTTACGTACACATAGGTACCCCATGGAGTAGTGAAAGTGGTTTTGATTCTCTCTGATTGCTTCACAACCACTTGGTTATACCAGAAAAACCATCCAAAGTAGATAAAAATTTGAACCTGTAACCAATTACAACATGTTATCCATATTTGGCAAGGGATAGTTGTCTTTAATTGATGCCTTATTTAAATTTCTAAATTCGACACACAATCTTATGTCTCATTCTTCTTTCAGATAGGTACCAGGTTTACAACCCATGAAGAATACCTTGTAGGTTGTATGATTCCTCCATCCCTTAAATTTTTCAACTCTTCTTGCATTTTTAGAGAAAGGAGTGGATTAATTGGTCTTTTTTTTTGCCTAAATGGCTTGGCATTAGCTTCCAAGGGTATTTCATGTTGAAAAAGGTCTTCCTGTATGCTTTCGAGTTATGAATATTAACCAAGCCAAGTAGCCCTAGTACTTTTTAGCAATTGACATATGACTACTTTTCTTCTTTGTTCAAGTTGTTGCCTAGCCATATTCTCCTAGGTTTATCCTTTGTGCCCAAGTTATATTCTTCAACATCTCTTGAGGTGACATGTGTCTATTAACAATGTGGTCAACATTATCAAAATTTGATTCCAATGCAACCAAGCCTCTTGGAATAGTATTGGTTTTCAATTGGATAATGTATTTACCAAATAGGGTCTCTTTTCCATCATTTACACAAACCATTGGTTCCCAATCCATACTTTGATTGGAAAATTCTCCTTTATTTTGCAAAAACCTTTGGACCTGGGAATCATCTTCAAAAACTTGCCAATGCTTGATATTATTAGGATGAATGACCTTGGTCAATATTTCAATATCATATTCACAATAAGGAGACATTGTACAATTTTCAAACCTAGATCCCAATACTACCAATTTTTTTGCTACTAGTATTATACTTCCTATCATGATGTATTATATTGAAAGAATCAAACATTTCAATGAAGTCCCAAACTACATGTTTATACTGCTTCATTCTTTGATTCTTTGTTGCATACATTTTTCTAACTTTCTTGACTATCAGCTCCGAATCCCCTTTAACAATAATATCCTTGAAACCATATTTCCAAGAAATCCTTAAACCCAACAATAGTGCTTCATACTCAGCAATATTGTTTGTGCACTCAAAATTGAGTTTAAAAGAAAAGTTAAACTCCTCTTGGCTTAGAGATATCAAGACAACACTAGCACCATTACTAGATATAGAACAAGCCCCATCAAACATCAGGGTCCAAGGAGAACCAACCTACTTAGGATATTCACACTCATCAATTTTATGCTCCTTACAATCAACATAGCCCACAAAGTTATCGACATCGACATCTATGTACAATACTTCATAAGAAGCATTGTTAGGGTCCTCAATGATATGCAACATTTTCTTCTCACCATACAACTTCACAAGGTTCCCCTCCACTGGTATGGTTGCATATGACATGTCCATTTGTATGCTTCCACCCACACTAGCTGCCCATTTTCTAGATAATAACATCCCCCACTTGGTAGGACAAAGTCCATAATAACCACATTCATGGTTAAGCATTTTCCTAGATAGGCTGCTAGTTGCACTACCATTCCTTTGACATATCCAATTTGGCACTTCTCTTGAATCCATAGCAGTACATTTCCCCAAAAATTTTTGTTACCTTGATATTCAACTCATTCATTACCTCAAGAGGCATTACATTACATGAGGCTCCTGAATCAAACATGTAGTTATGTACCAGCCTATCTTTAATAATCAAAGTGGTAAAAAATGGATTGACATCCAACTAAGATTCAACTAGAGAAGTTCCCAAATACACCTCAGATGATTCACCTAGTTCCTCCAATTCTTGTGGTATTTCTGATTCTACAATAATGGGAGGAATCTCTATATTATTAACACTTTTTCCCTGAGTAATCTTTTCTTCCTTAAATCCCAAATATTTGAATGCCCTTTTCCTATGCTCAGGGATCCTGAGTAACTCAACAATGGGAATAGTAACCTTGATCTGACTCAAGATTTGGGCTATGTCACAAGGAATATATTTGGGTAGGGCAGTATTAGGAGGAAGATTCACAGTTTCATCTGATAGTATAGGAGTTTTCAGAGTCTAGGCATGGGCAGGAGTACAGGTTTTATTTGGGGTAGTTAGGATTTTTCCAGATGTATCTTTCTTAGGGGTTTCCTTCGGGATATTGGTAAGAACTGGAACTTTTGGCTTAGTTTGTGGCCCTCCCCTTTGACAACCTTACTTCTGGTGTTATATTCTTTCTCTTGAGAAACTATTGCATTCATCAACAATTTCTTGTCCTCTTCGGAAGGGATCCCTCCATCATAATTTTTAATCATCAAGGCCCTTAAGTATTCAAAATCATGATTAGGAAGATCAAATGCTTGCACCATATCAATTTCAAAAGTATTAATAGGAGGAAGAGGTAATACCAGTGAACACAATCCCAAAAGTTTTCAACAGTTTTGGCACTTATCAATTCAGTTGAGGTTTCCCCCATGAGTTCGCAGGCATTCCATCATGCACACATCATCATATGTCTCATCATCATCTACTTCCTCAACTTCTTGATCTACATCACATGGGGAGTGTGGTAAGAAACACCTATCACACCACTCGATAACATTGGCCTCCTCCATAGTAGAACAACCCTGGTAGTCAAAGGATCAGGAACCAATCTATTCTCCTGGGTTGAGGTTGTTTATTTCCTGATCCCATGAGCCCTTTCCCTCTGTCATCTGGTATGTGATCACCTCTAGGATGATTTCCAAATCTCTCCTGACCGTGTGGCTTGTGTTGACCCTGGGAACTTTGTCCTATCCCTTTTTTTGCTCTAGCCAATTTATAAGATATCTCTTTAACCGCTCTAGCCAAAGTCTTCACAACCTCTTCTAGATCCACAACTTTGTTTGATTGAGGCCTCTCAAGATTGATTAACTTGACACCCTCTCTCTTAGGAGGATTTCCAACTGCTTTGATATTATTTTCTATTTGTAAGGCCATGGTGAAATCCTGCCTCAATGTTCCCGAGTTCTTATCTCTTAAGTAATAAGCAATCTTTTTATCAAAAGTGTCAGAATATTTTATCAAACAGGACTCATCACTTGGCCTTAGGATTATAGGTAGCCTATTTTTGGTCTTATTGAACCAAGTATTGAAATCATGGATGATTCATTTGGATTTTTCTTTATATTTTCAAATCAAATAAAAGGAACCGGGATCTTTCTTATCCCCATATCGCAATCTAAAGGCATTTTTCATCTTGATTCATGAATCTACTAAATTATTTGGTAAAGACTTGTACCATTCACATGCATCTTCCTCAAGAGTATGAATAAATAACTTCACATGCACGTAAAAATCAATTTCAAAATCTTCCATCATGTTGACAAAGAGTTTTAAATGTTGGTCACCAGTGATGGCATTATTCCCTTGAAATTTTGGCAACCTATTTCTGACATCTTGTGGCACCATATTAGGATATCCATCCATACCTTTGAAATCTATAGGTCCAAAAGTGTTGACAACAAAAGGAGGTCTAGGTGGAGGTTGGGCCATATTGCCTTGATTTCCTTGAGAATCAAAATGTGGGAATTTGGAGCACAGGAGATATCAAAATGATATGCTAAATGATGGCCCCTATCTCCAATTCAGGGAGAACTCAAATTTTATAAATATTACTTGGTTCAAAATCAAATTTATATAAAGAAGGTTCGTATCACTTGAAATATGGTTCAACCATAGATTGATCACCTTTCAGAACTGATATCTCCTTTTTTGATTCTTGATTTCCAACAACTTTCCAGACTTGTTTTCCTTTTGAATTTTCTTTTCCTAGTTTTGGAAATAACTTTTTAGTAGGATCCCTGGTGAAGAAATACCTTCTTCCCTCTAGCTTTGCAAATATCGATGACAAATTTCACTTGACATAGGTTAAGACACTGGTAATCATCAAAATTTCAATTCAACACAGAGTCACCACTAAGGATTTTCACCTTAGTTGTGTAGATGCACTATAAGTAACTTGCCAAGTGTCTATCAATGCTTAATTTCTGCAAAGCTTAATAGATCGACCTTCCTTTACCCACATTTATCACTATTGATGAAAATTTAGTGCAATAACCACTAGAAATTGGAAATACTGCACAATGAACTTGTAATCTTGCACAAATCTTACAAATCTCAACAAAGGATGATGTTTAAACAACTTATTTGTACTTAAACCATGTAAGAAACATTACCAGGGTTGGTATGTGTACGCATTTGTAAAAATAGTCCCCAGAATCTGCAACTTGGGTGTTGTTGCCGCACAAATAGGTCTCGTTGTTCAAATAATCCTCTGCAATTCAAATAGTCCCCGACAACGGTGCCACTAAGGTGTTGTTGTAGTAGAAATAGGTCCCGATGTTCAAATAATCCTTGCAATTCAAAATAGTCCCTGGCAACGGCGCCACTTGGGTGTTGTTGCCGCACAAATAGGTCTCGGTGTTCAAATAATCCTCTGCAATTCAAATAGTCCTCGGAAATGGCACCACTTGGGTGTTGGTATCCAAATTGATTCTCTCATGCGAGGGCTGAGTAGCATCACAAAACTGGTAGGATGCTTAGAGATAGAAAAATCATGATATAAGTCATTTTGTAGCTGGGGAGGGGATTCAACTGACTCTTTATCACTCAGGCATTGGAGAAATGGATATCACCTTACTAAGGGTTTGATCTACCCTCACTACTTTAGGTTGTGCCTTCAACAAGGTGAGAGGACCCATTATGTAACCCGTGTTGGTGAAGGATATCAAGATATCCTTCTTTGCACAATTTTCATGAAAACCTTGAGAAAATATGATCAATACAACACAATCTAACTCTCACGAGTTGTCACACTAGAGAGTGGAGATGTTTCCTAGACAAGGTTTGGGTTACTAAAGACAATAATTGAAACTTGATTGTCTCTACATATTTTGGCAGTGAAATTTGTTAAATCTTTGTGGATACACAAGTACAAACAGGGTAGTTCATGTAGGATTTATCATTTGAGAATTTTTGGTGGGAAGTTAAGCAAGATAAATTTGATTATACCAGATATTTGAGAGCCTTTACAAATATTGGAACACTCATAGACAAAATGCTTCAAAATAGCCAAAATATTCCTTCAACCAGAAGGTGTGTATCAATGGAGGCCTAGAGATGCATGATTTCATACACTCTTCAAGAATTCAACACAAAGGCTCATGTTAAAGACTCAATTAAATGTTGGAAATCCCTTATTAGTCATGCCTAAGATACACTCATAGGCTAACAAACAATCTTTGTCAACACAAGTGAAAGTAAAGTGATTTTAAATTGTTTATTTCATTACAAGATGAAAGCTCTCCTCACAATGAAATTGCAAATTCCACAATACTACCACGTGGATAAGATCTTGTGTGATTTAGAGGGATTTTAACATAAGATTGCAACAAGAACATGAAAAACTATTTGAAAACATTTTGAAATAAAAGCAAACACAATTATGCTCATGATCAACACAAATTCATTCAAGGTTCACTAGATTCATCAGAAGGGAGAGTTTCTTCAACAATCTCAAAGCTTTTCAATGGTTGTACACTTGCAACCATCTTGACATGACTAAATCTACAAACACAGGGAAATAAATAGGTTTCTCAGACGGTCTCTCAGAAAAATGGTTTTTCTCAAACTTTCTTAGAAAATTAACCCCCCTTACAAGAGTATTCTCATTGCATTTATACAATTTCACTCACTCACTCATCCCAAATTTTCCCCAAAAGTCTAAATCTTCAAGAGAATATTCCTCTTTACAACATACCATTTAATCATGTTTATTCCCTTGAAAATATCTTACTTTCTATTGCTAGGTGGATAAATCATGAATTGATCATGTTTCTCAGTTCCTCAACTATGACTGGGATGCCATGTCATAACTTTTTGATAGTCTTTTTAATCATTCTTTTATTTTTTCATGCAAGAAATCCCTTTTTAATAATTCTCAAGGTGGCTCCATATGGCTTGATCTGACAAGCAATCATTTTCACCTTTGAAAATACACCTTAAGGAATAGATACCTGCATTCGTGCTTCTCAAAAATGAGTTTCCTCGCATGGATTATACCACATATATGCGCTATGAGTCCGAGTCAGCCAAGTGTAAAGAGGAGCTAGTGGAAGCCTCCACGTGTCTCCTTGGTGCAACTACAAAGGTGAAGTCCAGAGGTAGGTTCCCAAATGAGTGCGAGCCCTCCACATGCCTAGAACCCAAGAGAGTTGCACAGTCTCTTGAAAATTCCGAGCATGGGAAGGTCCAGCAGAAGCTTCCATGTGTCTATTCGACACAACTTCAAAGATGAAGTCTAGAGGCGGGACCTCAAATGAGC